>CAXKWD010000007.1:115392852-115877852 GCA_964059195.1 Ectobius pallidus | reverse complement strand
AAGTACATTGGGTAGTAACTTCAACGGCCGGTCATTAACGACAATGACCTAGATAGTTGAGCGATGTCGACGATAACTTTGTCCGGGCAATTTCGTCACTTTCCAAGCCTCATTGGACAATGTCGTAACGAATGCTATTTTTTGTTAGTTCATCTGAATAATAGTACAAAACCTGACAACAAGTAAGCAAGCAAGCGATGACAAACATAAATTCAGCGTACAACGCAATTTTATTTTAAACCTCTTTGGGTGGAATACGGAATTCCTTAATTTCATATTTTATAAGTGATATGTAGGCCTACCGATGCATATTACATATAAATATGAGACATTAGTATTAAAATGTTCTATTTAACACGAAAAAATGAATAGTATATTTTGAGACGATAATGTGCTTATTTTCTATATTAATCAACATTGCCCAGTTACAACTGACCATATGATTGACGTCATTGTGTGGGCAATGTGTGATCATGTGTTTATTTCATAATTATGAAAAATACAAGAATGCCCCAAGTTATTTGGTCTGTTACGTAAATTGCTTGCCATTGACGTTATTGCCTATTTATAAAATGTAGTAATGGGAAATGATGTAAATATCCGGACAATAACGTTATTTCCTATTTTACTTCAATGTAACATACATATTTCAGATCTTTGTCTAGGAATGAAACAGGATATGTGTTGGGCAAGATAGTTGCTTATCGATCTCACCACCTTTTCGAAGAAAAAACCTCTCTCAACGTTTTTGCAAACCTTTTAACACATTCACTCAAGAGGATCAATACGAGCGAAGGAACGAAATGTCTCTTAAAGCCAGTTGATTGACATGGACCGAACTGCTGAAACCCTACATTCGCAGGTTCACATTTGAACTTTCCATCCTCTCGTATATCCGTTGCCATGACAACAACGGGGTCATGACGTCACGCGACTGCTACGTCACGGACAGCCATCTTCCTTCGTGACGTCCCGAATAACCCGCTAAAGTGGATGGATAGGTTTAAATGTACCGAAGGAAAGAGTTCACAGTTCACTCTTCTTTTCCCAAATCAGACTACCAAGTATGTGCTTGGCAACAGTCCATTCCAATGTGGTCTGCTTGATACTTTGCCCATACTTGTTGCCAAGAAATAGCAGAACGGAAATTTGGTGTAAAAATGCGTCACATTTCTAGTTATCAAGTCCCCTCACGTCGATTTTACTGTATCGATTTTCTTGTCTTGGAAGAGCGAATCTATATTTCCCAGGATTGTCTCTGGGATTTCCCGTTATTCAAGGCCTAATTTGTATGTTAGTCTCCAAATGTACTGGACGAATTCTATTGGTATAGGCCTACATCAGTGGATTTTTTTTTTTGCCACTGCCACTTGATTCCATAAATTCATCGGCATTGCGCCTCGCTCTTTATTCAGAAATGCTGTACACGCAACCGCAAGTAGCATTAAAACACACACACACGTATATATATATTAAAAGAGAAAAAGTTAACTTTAACAGAAACTGTTCGTTAAAATTATTAAAATTTTACTAAAATTTATGCAATTAACAAAAAATCCTCTGTTTTTCTTGCTTAACTTCTTAAGACCCTATTTTGTAAAAGCCAAACATCGTAGATAAAGAAATGTATTTTGAAAATGTATTTCTGAGTTATCTTAATCCATTATTTATGGCCGGTTTCTATAAACTCGCGAATTACCTATGGGTAAATTACCCAATGGACAGAATTTACACAAGAATAACACCACACAAACACAGATAATTTAAAGATAGCAATCACATACACTTGTGACGAGTTTCTAGATAAATGTCCTCTGAGTAAATATGAAAATGACAGAAGAAATGTCGATACAAACTCAGGCTAGATCTTTCCAAGGGTAACATTTTGCCACAAGTATCTTGCTTCCTGGACGTAAGATACCTAAATTCATTTATCCCAAAACTGTATATCTTGATACATGCACCTGTTAGGTTAGTTAGAAAGTAGTAGAAGCGACAAAGGGAAACTTGCAAAACAAAATATTTTAATAACATCTATTTTAATTTAATCAATTGTAAAATAACCTTACTTATACTGAGGAAATAAGGTGGAATTTTTCGATTAAATTAAAATTTATAATTTATTCAACGGTTTTTTCTCTCATCACTATTTAATTAGCTTTATCTTTCTCCTTTCTTTAACATCGTTAGAAGCTTGAGCATGATTCATGCTGCAGTAAGCTTTTTAAAGTTTTCACTCATGTTATCGCCACAAGGTACATAGAATTTTCTGTGAATTGTGAAGTCATGTAATCTGGAAAATGAAGGATGGGCTATCTGGTAGTAACTTCCGGGTCTGATAGGAACAATGCCAACTATCGCCTGCGTTTCAAGCGGATTCCCTGGGGAACAATGTTTCATGCCCGCAAACACTTAACGAAGCATTTCTGTAGACCCCGACCTAGCTTTATTTAAAATGAAATATTAGGCTCTAAGAACCATATACAGTTGATCGGTCATTTTTGGTGAAACTATACCGTTATAAGGAATCTGGATAAATATATCCACATTTTGATACAAAACATGTTGACTATACCATAACACATATTCTAATAAAATATTGAACATACCGTAACTAAAGAGTTTCATTTTGATACAAAACATGTTGACTATATCCATAAACATTTATTCTAATAAATATAGAGCTTCCTTTTGATACGGAAGAAAACGATACAAGATAGATATTATTTTTTCCCATAAGAGGATATTACATAAATCGCATGGATTTGTTTTGGTTGGATATATTCACAAACATTTATGATACAAAAAAATGGTACATATTAATTTTTATTTGGTACAAGAAAATGTTTGAAAGCTTTCAAAATAGCATCTGTTTTCGTAGAAGAAAACATTGAAGATATCTACTATTTATTTTGGCGAAGAAAAAATATTGAATACAAACAAAAGCATTTATAACAAAAAAAAAAAATACTATTTTATAAGAATATTTTGGATTATACTCCTAATGGCACGAATTACCGTGAAATCTATATTAAACTACCACTGATACTTCCAACAAAAGTAGTCCCATGTCTTTTAAAAAAAGGAAGCTTTTTCAGATTAGTAAACTGCTGTCGTATAAAATACCATGGAATCCATCATGAATTTTTGAACTAATGAATCATTGGCATGTTAACATCAATCGTACTATATTATTTCCTCCTCTTGCCACTGTCTATGTTAGAATTCCCATCACTTAAAAACTCTTTTATTTTAAAATTGAATTAATGTGAGTTTTGCCACACCATAATTCCTGAATAGCCTATCTATAGGTGATGGTCTTCAATTATAATCTTACAGAGCATGTCTGAGTAAATTTACATCACGCAAGAAGAAATTGAAGGGGTCGGCGGAAGATAGTTGCACTATTTATATATTTTCTTTGTCACTATTTATTCCAGTGTTTCTGAGCATAGACTAATTCTGTCAATAAGTCTTGTTAGTAACATAATACGTATCAAAAGAAATATAACAAAAACAAGATTTGCTGATTTGAGCTAACAAATATCTAAAATGATGTTTGTATGGGTTAGCTGTATCTTCCGCCGACGCCTTCAATTGAAACTCCTATACGGAAGAGAGAGACTTTTAAGACTTTGACATTTTTAGGTTTTCTAATGTGTTCTAATCATGGTTATTATTTTACAACATACTTAATACTCAAGCCCATTTTCACTGTTAAGATGAGTCAGGAGCTCTGAAAGCTTTCCCCATACTTCCCATAATATAGTTAGACAATTTTCGACTGAAGAATTAGTAATTCAGCGTATACAGTTAGCATATATTTATTGAATGCTGGACTTGTCCGACAAGTAGCGTAAGTTTGAGAAGGTTAGGTAACGAAAGTAGAGAAGTTTATTTCATAATTTCCAATTTTAATTAATTTATTAAAATCACTGAATTAAAAATACTCAACTCTGACTCTCTGCTGAAGATGCAGGGGTACCACCTGCGGAACGGCTGTCCAGAACTTTACCGAAGTAAATACGGTGCGTTTTAAAACAGTATTTTTAATGCAGTGACTGCTATATAACGCTAAAATCGGACACGATAATTGATTTATTAAAACAATCTTTTGAAAACAATGTTACGGAAGTAATAACATTAACACTATAATAGTGCTACACTTTTTTGTCTTAAGATTCAATATTTTTATTCGTTCTTTGGCTGTTACAATAACAAGCATCAACTTCATCAACTTATTAAGATAATAATCTCACATGATTATACTAATTGTACATTAATTAAACAAGACAAATAGTTTCTAGACAAATATACACATAATAAAATTTAAACATTATGCAGTATAGGCAATATGAATACATAATAAAACCGACTTCAGTATAGGTAAAATTACTTATGTAATACATTGGTTAATTTTAAAAACAAATAATCACATGCCATCAATTATTATATACAATTTATACAATATACCCGTATACAAGTATGGTTACTTTTAATGAGTTAGCTGCAATACAGTCAATATTGCTTATGTAATATATTGGTCAAAATTTATGAAAAGAAACTATCTACATCAGTGGTTCCCAAAGTGGGATCCGCGGACCCCTGGGGGTCCGCAGGCTGTTTAAGAAGAAATAGTATGTCCCGTAATTTTTTCAAATAACATGTCTTCTATAAGTTAAACAAAGTGTTAAAACCTAAAACATTCTTGGCTTTAATAGTGGTTATGTTGTACTTGAAGTTGAAAGTGACTTAATATTGAAATTATCAGTTATTAAACCTAACATTGAAGAGCTAATTAATCAAAAGCAGCTTCACTTTTCACATTAAGGAGTAAACTCTGTTTTTTGCCAATGAAATTGTTATTTTGTCTATTGAATTTCATACATTTGAATCAAAGTATTTATTTAGTTTATTTCAAAACCCGGAGGGGTCCGCGAAATTTTAATTTTTTTCAAGGGGTCCGCGGACTGAAAAGTTTGGGAACCACTGATCTACATCATCTGGGCATTCAGCTATAAGTATTTCTTTTACTATAGGCCTAATCTACTGCGTGGGAGGGAAATTTCTTTGAGATGCAATCCTAAGTACTTGTAAGGGGAAAGGAAAGAAGGGTGGTCGGTGGACTTTTAAAATTATTTTATTTTATTTTTTTAATTATTCTTTATTTTTTATTGGCCAATGTGAAATTACCCAGGGCCCCTGAGCCATCCCCCTAGACAAGCTACAAGTTGGATGGATTTATTTTTGAGAAACCCGCCTACTTTTTCTGCTTCGGCTATTTTAGTAGTACCGGTAACTCCACTGGTAAATATCGTACTTCACGCCACCGACTTAGCGACACACGTGTTTGTGGGAGTTGCGGCAGTTTGCCAGAGTTGCTGCTACATTATGCAAATCACCCTTTATCCATTGAGCGCTGGCAGTATGTACACGCGTGTGACTTGTGAGGCCAGTGACAGATTGTTATTTGTCACGCAAAAATGGAGCGAAAAAAAAGTAGAGTTATCATTAGTGTTGCTATGACAACCAGGCGAGGCTAGCTGTTATTACAATTGCCAACTCGGTTGAGAGGTCATTCTGTGTATGTCATATTGAATTGTTTATTCCTGGAATTTCCTTATTGCATTGTGGATGTTACGTGAGCGTGGAATAGCATGCAACAGTGGTAGAAAATGTAGAATTGTAGACCATCAAAATTGATTGCATATTAACTACTCCGCGGGGGATCAAGTTATTCGAAAGGGAAGCAACGTCCTTTCTTCCCCACTGACCTTGCAGTAATATACTTCTGTCTTCCTTTAGCATGGTAGTTATGATTTACATAAATCATTTGTTTACGAATGCTGTGATGTTATACTGTGTTTCAACTACTAGAAACCCATTTCTTCCTGCTGGGATGGGATGATTCGGATGTTTATGACCTTGAAAAGTCAGAAATATGCAAGACAATATGACCTTAAAATAGCTATATAAGACCCCCACAAAAAGAGACAAAATATGACCGAACATTACATAGGCCTACTTCATTATTCTCACAAAGTGCCTACATCATTTGGACATTAGATCATGCTAATTTAACTTTAACTTTGTTTTATTTGTTTTTTTTTCAAGTTTGTAATGCTACAGCATTGCAATATTTTATCAGAGGCTTCTTAAAATTCTCCAAGAGGGAGTTTTCCGATTGCCTTGTATCGTGAGAATCTCCTTTCAACCAATACCTTTTTAAACGGAGTCAATTTGCTACCTTCTGATTATCACCGTTTAATAAGTCATTGATAAAGCTCACTAAATAAAAAAGAAAGAAATAAAACATTGTTGAAAATTCCGAATATGAACTTTTTTCTTTCAAAATGTCAACCATCTTAGATGACAAAAATGGCGGAGCAGAGAAGCAGACGACAGTTGCCACTAGCATAAATAAATTGAGTTTATTTTCGTGCGAAAGCTGACGAAATGCTCTTCATCGCCCTCCGAAAATGAAAGTGATGAGTTGGTTTTGTTTCATGACGAGAAAAGAAAGAAAAAATACTCTACATAAAAATCTATTAACTAATGTCGTTTTCCAAATATCTCGAAACTGGCATAATGCCCGTTGAGGTTAGGTACTGTATTTAAATATGCAAAATGTCTTTTGGCTTTTAATGTGCTCAAACATGATTTATGAGAATGGCAGCACTCGGTTATTAGTTCCCTGCCCATCATACGTTAAAATTTCCACTTCTTGCAAATCCAAGATTTATTATATTATTATACAATTCGAATACTCCCACTGAAATCCATTAACCTGTTCGTCAAGTGAGGCTCAGCGGGAGGAAAAAAAATTGCGGATGACGTTCATCTTATATTCATTGGACTTTCATCGCACTTTTCCACCGGTGGATTCACTGATGACTTTAAAAACGTGCCCCTTCTCTTGTAACGGGAGCCGTCTGGTGGTTGATACATCAACTAAAGTCCTAGTATTGCCAAGATGTCGGACAGCAACATGTGGTTCTCAAAGCGTGCTGTAAGTATCAATTTCTAAATGAGACATCTTTTGATTTATTTTTATAAATTCAATCTCATTTGATATTTTACATGTTATTGAAGTGTTTGTGACAGTTTTCACATCAAAAGGTGTTTATAGCCCAAAAATGTGCACTTGTAAATTTGTGTGTAGGGTATTCATACCATTACCGGTATTTCAGTATCAAGTTTGTATGTATCCTAAGGGACACTTTGCCGAGATGTTGAACATATTAAAAAAACTCGTGTTTATTCAAATATATGCGTACGTTCTATCAAATCGCTATATCTCTGTGGATTAAGACATAATTGAAGGGAAAGAAAGAAATCCTGGAACAATATTCGATCTCTTCTGACAAAGAATTTTCTTGATACGAATCCCCAAACTACTGTCAAGTGGTATTCAAAGGATGAACAGAAGAAAATTTACATTCCTTGCTCTCGACCTGTCGGACATGCTCTATACGGAACAGCTTTCAGAACAAAAAAAGTGGTAGGCCTATATGACAGTATTTTCTCAAAAGATTGACATATTGCGTAATAAACGCCTGGCTTTTGAAACGTCGAGATGGTGCACTGCTCGGTGGTAACCTAACTCTAAAAGAATTCAGGTTTGCAGTATCTGAAAGTCTGCTAAAGAAGGATAGGTCATCTAGAATAATTTTACTCCCTTCTGGAGAAATTTCAATTCAGATTCCAAGACATAAGATACGATGGGGTTGGTCATTTCCCAAAATATTGCAGTAAAGGTATATGCATGTATTGCAGAAGTGGACAAAGCCACACAAAATGTAGAAATGTGCACTCAGGCTATGCTTTACACTACAGATAAAATGTTTCTATGACGTCCATAATGTTTCATAATGTTTAAATTCATAATAACAATAAATCAGTAGGCCTACAACGGCAAATGCAACAACGCACGACATCTACCACTATAGGCCTAATGGCCATTTTTAGATTATTAAGAGCTCGGAAATTACTCAAAATGCTTTTTTCTACGCGTATTAGGGTGGATAACTTATATTAAAAAGTTAAGTAGATATAAACATCTATCTATGCACTTAGAAACGATAGGACAAGTTTTTATTTTTTCCTTTTTTGCCTATTTTGGCTTCTGTTGCCTACGTTAAGGTTTAAAGCCTTCTTTTGCCTGTTTTTTTATCCTTGTGGGTTTTCCTGTGATTATTTACATATGATTCAAAAGAAAAAAAGTTACACAAATAATGACATTCCGCATTCACGTCACAAAAATATTTATTGAGGATCTTGTTCCCTATAAATGCATTTATTTGTTTCTAAGCAGTCGAAAACTTACCTCCTCAAAGGATTCAATTGAGCCCTTTAAATAGCAGAACCTATGAAAGTTACGCAGGGTTCTCCAGACATCTTGTTGTTGCTTGTAATCAAGAAAAGAGCAAGTACTATATGTGATAAATTATCAAGTATCTTATATAGCTATTTTCACTGATAAAGAATGAGATTACTCTCTGTTTTGACTTTTAAAAAATATGCCTATTTCAGTTATATTACTGCCTATTTTTCTGTATTTGAAGTGCCTTTTTGCCTGCCTATTTGAGCCAAAATAAGTGCCTAAATTTCTGGGCTCTAGTTATATCAAACTAATAATAAAAATAATAATAATAATAATAATAATAGTATTTTATTGTCGGTAAGCTATATAAGCAATAGACAAAGTCAATTTATAAAATATAAACTATACAATGTAAAACACAATGTAGCATAGACCTACATTCACCCTAACCATCTAATTCTTCAAAATTTTACATATCTATACGATATTTTGGAACTACATGAAAAAGCCTTTTATATTATGGAACGGAATGAGTATGTATTCGACTTTTACCGGCAAATCTACATTTATGTTTCTGTATAAAGAAAATAAACTGTGTGTTAAATTCATTTTATGTTAAATGCGAAAAGGAAAATAAAAAATGCTCACTAAAATAAGAGTATGAGTTAAAACACCTAAAAGGTAGATATCAAGATTTCCGCAGAATTTCGCTACGTAATACATCCAGAGGAAAGATAAGCGCGATTTCGTTACGTGCTGCGAAATTAACTTCTGAATTTAATCTCACCGGCCAGAGAATGCGTCACTGAACACGAAAACAGGGGAAACCAACCCATTTTTAAAGAACAACGTTATTTTTAGAAATTTAAATGTATTGGCCTATAGATGGCAATCGTCATAGTGTGACTATGTCGTTTATTAATAGTATTCAGAAGTATTGTCGCTTGACCATTAACTTCTGTTGTTTTTCATAAATATGTTTTGTTTTAAAATGCAATGAACTAGTTAGATAACATTTATTAAGTCAAAATAATAAATCGAGTATAAATGTAATAATAGCACATTAAATACAGAATCTGTGTTGAATAAAAATGTAAATATTATAAATTGGAAACATTGGGAAAGATATATTTATATAACCAGTCATCAAGTCAAATCATCAATGGGCTCCAAGTTTAGAGTCGATAAGGAAAATTTTAACAGAAGAGCTAATGACAGTCGTAACAAGACAGAAAAAAAATCCTCACATTTTACATAAGACAGTAACCTATTAATCTCATACCTTTTATGCAATATTTTAGATGACTGATTTATACGTCAGAGCTAGCAGTGAAAAGTTAATATTTCTAATACCGGTATGCAATTCTGCAAATCAAGATTCCGCCCTAAAGTATACAAGCAAAAGGCCGTGTATTTTTCCTGTACGAGTATACAAAGTGCAATTTATTGATATTATTTTAGTATTAACTCATTTTCACTTTTTCGGAGTTAATAGAATTTCAAAGTGCAAAGTGCAATTTATTGGTAATGTTTTACTGTTAATTCATTTTCACTTCTTCGGAGTTAATACAATTTGGAAGTGAAAAGTACATTTTATTGGTATTATTTCACTATTAACTCATTTTCACTTTCTCGGAGTTAATACCATTTCAAAGTGCAAAGTGCAATTTATTGGTATTATTTTACTATTAACTCATTTTCACTTTTTCGGAGTTAATACATTTTCAAAGTGCAAAGTGTAATTTATTGGTATTGTTTTACTATTAACTTATTTTGGCTTTTTCGGAGTTATTTTAATTTCCTTGTAAGCCTAAAATAAACTAAATTGGCAAAAATGAAAATAGGGATTAAATGAATGACGGAAACCTAATTAATTAAAGTAATTTTAATGAGCCAAAAAGAACCATTTTAAGTAAGCTATTATTTTAATGAAGTCGCCAGGTGAGTGCCAACTAGCCTGTACGTCTCTGTACGTGAAAGTATTCGACCGTTACGTCGAGTTATCTGGCGCCTGGAATTCTAAAAACTTTGCATTCAATGGGACTTGTGTGTTTTTTATTCTCTCAGTGACTAATGGCGTTGTGTTTTCTACTTCTTCCTTCAAGGTTTTACGTGCAATTCAGATCTTTATCCTTGGGTTAATGTGTGAATGACTAATCTACAAATAACTTTGCTTCATTATGTACTGTAGATAAGAGTGATTTACACACACGGAAGGCACGAGGAAACGTCTTTATGTACTCAGTCGTCATTATGCAAGAAAATGTACATTTCGCAAGAAATGGGCTATTAGAGTGCCTATTTCATTCTCACGATAGATCTAAAAACAATGATTACTAAGCCCGGAAGTTAATGTTATATCAGAAGACTAAATAAGTATACAAATATGCTCTAAAATTTGTAAAATAGGCTCATGAAATATCCTCTATCCATTAAGTAACTTTAATTCTATGTCCTTTTGTTAGCTGGATTTCATTATAAATTACAAAAACATGAGACTATGTATGTCAGTTATTCTACAGTCGGTTCTCAAAACATTCACTTACCAAATATGCTGTAATTGTTTGAATTTACAGAGATATGCACAATATATGTCACAAATATACCATTAAAATATGACATTAATAAAATATGCAAAAAAAAAATTTAATATCAAGGAAATATGATGCTTTTTCGCAAAACTAACAAAATGTGCAACAGTATGCAAAATGAAATCATCTACCGTATTTTCTGTTATTTCTTTCATGTCTTGTACACATTTTAACTCTGTGTGCTGTTCCCAGCATTCTCGCCGTGTGACGTCACACCACCACCCATCAATCACGAGTTTCGCGAAAACGACATTTTCTTTGTAGCGTCCCTTTAAAAATAAGAGAAAGTCGTCGCTAATCTTTGTGTCATATCCCCAGAAATACCTAGCCCAAATACAACATTTTGTTTTCATACGATTTTCCATTCTGGAGCTAGGCTATTCATAGACATACAGACCCATACACACACAGACATGCTTCTGAAAATAGTATTTTTAAATTCAGGGAGACTCAAATAAAAGCTCAACTTCGAATTTGGGGGTCGAACAAAATAGTGCCTCTACCTTATAATATCTATGGTACTGACAGAGGAAGTAATATCCAGTCTAACGTATCTTAGTCTGTATCATTTGCTCATTGCCAAAATGCTGTTTCTTTGTGAGCCATTCATAAAGTCTGCTGTTTGGAGATGAAAATACAGGAGATTCGGATGAACATATAAATAAGAATATAGTCTTGTAACCTTGCTCTTGAAGATTTTGCAATACTTGTGGCTTTAATTTGATTACAAACATAGCTCCTGGCTTGTATAAATGATAGAGGTTTAGCTATGAATAGACCAGGGTCATAGTCATGGACTTTATTCATTTGAACTATTTTTATCTGGAACCACTTGATGCAATTTGCAGGCGGGTCTAATAAAGTAACAGATGCTTCAGCAGATGCCAGCGAAAGCGAATAAAGCTTCATTTATTCTGACCAGTGACGTTTTATCACACTTACGTCAGGCGTATAAGATTCATTGCTTTACGCAAACGTAGTTCCGTGTAATAAGTCGTAGGCCTACTGGATAACAGCCGAATTTAATTTTAAACTTTATTGCAATCTGCTTTTGCTAATAGATCTTGTACGTGCCGTTGAAAAGGCGCAAAAAGGACTGAATATCATCCCAGAACTTTTTTCAAAATTTAAAGTAGGCCTACCGTATAGAATTAGCAAGAAGATAAAGCATTGTTGCATGGGGTAGGTTGGGGTGGGACTTTTGTGGATTTCCTCATTCGCTATGGCTAAATTTCGATATGAATACTTCGTCTTTACTTTTTCTACAGTAATACAGGCATGACGTCATAGAAGGAAAGCTGGAAGGAACAATATTAGGCTCGGAAGAAGAATTCAGCTACTGGACTATTAAGGAAAAGCGGAAATATTTGATGCTGAAGGAGGAAGCAGAGCATAGAAAGCTGTGGAGACCAAAATTCGCGTACCAAGTTTGAGAATCTGCCGAAAGGCAGAATATTTATTAGTGGTAATAGTACAGGCATTGTAAATTGGAGTATAAGGTCAACCTAACATCCATGTTGGTGGTTACTGCATGCAGCTACATAAAATACATACCGGGACAGTTTGCGTTTCCTTAGTGCAGTGGGGGATCCAGGTGGCCCATGGGGCCGCGGTCCCCCTTGGTTTTCTTTTTCGTTGATTTCACTTTTTTTATTCGTCGAAAATCATTTCCTAATAAAATAAAATTCAAATTTTATTAAGTACAAAACAATATAAAATAAAGGCATTTTTGTACTCGTCCTATTTCTACCTGAGGATTGTGAAAAGCAAGTGGAATAGTACAGTAGTGTCTCGCAAACTCGGCAGTTAGGATTATTCGGCATTCATGACGGGGAAAAATAAACTTTTTCCTTTGCAATCAATTAAGTAATCTATTTTGTTGTAATTTATTGTCACATGTAATTTTGGTTTCATGAAATAGTAATATATCCTTATTAACATGTTTTACGATGATTTTTAACGGCGTTTGTTCTATTTCAGGCCAATGAACACATTTTTAATTTTCGCGATAACATTTTTAATTTTCAAGTCTTATTCCCAATAACTCGGTATTTCGGAAACTTGCGCTCTTTCGGTCCATATTAGGCCTAATTTGCGTGACACTACTGTATTTATATTCTAGACGCCTCGTGTTAAATGCGTAGACCAGCCGTGACAACCTACAAGTCAACAGTGTTCAAGTTTCTTATCTTTAATTATGATAAATGATTAATTGATTTCTCTTGAATTATTTCAGATCAGCACTGAAAGATAAATATAGAACGCTTGATATTTGCCTAATAATTTTAATTTTTATGTACCGTAATATGTAAAACCGACAAATTTTTCAACTGAAAACTCTGAGCAAAATGAGTTTTAGTCTACCGAAAAATTCGGAGGACTCATCCAGACGACCTAATAACTCATCATTTTCCACTTCATTTTTTATTTTATTTCCGGGGAGACCGTTGTTTTTGGGATTCTACAGCCCCACCCCCAGTAATCACAAACTTTCGTTTTGTCGGTACCCCCTTCAATAAGTCCTGATTGCCCCCCCCCGAATTAGTGTGGCCGATAATAGCAGTTGCAGGTATAAAGTACAAATACTCTGTGCTATAAATATATTTCCGCCAGAAATATATACATTTGAGAACGTGGGTGCAAAAATATGATTTAAAAGAGAGATCTGCATGTGTGTAGGGTGTTTCTGTGGATGTCTTCGTAACAGCATAATTCGAGATTGAAAAATTGCAACATAACAGGATTCTATGTTTAGGATAGATTTTCACGTAACGATTTTGTTTGGATGTTTGTAAAATAATTGTCTGACTAGATATTAATAACCTTTATTTTTATGATGATTATTATTGTTATTACTGTTATTATCATTATTGCTATTATTAATTTTATTATTATTACTATTATTATTACAGCAGAGTCCCGCTAATCTGGGCTAGATGGGACCAGACCCTGTCCGGATCACCAAAAATCCAGATTAAACGGAATTTGCCTTAAAATGCATGTACTGTTCTATAATACAGGTATTAGATGGGTAAAGTTATAAAAATCAATGTTTTTTTCTCATAAATATAACTTTTCCTGTAACTTAATTTTAGTTTTAAAGTACTGTATACGTAGACCTAGGCTTTTAACCTATGAGCTGATGTAGAATTAACAAAACAATACATCTTTGTGATTAAAATTCAAAATTTATTGATTGTTCAGTACAAAAAATCTGTCCAGATTAACCGATGTCCGGATTAGCGGGGCTGTACTGTATTATTATTATTATTATTATTATTATTGTAAATATTAATATTATTATTTCAGAAGCATGCAGAATGGACAGTTCAAGAAGAAAGAGAATGGGAATAAACTTGGAAGAAAAGATACTGGCCAAAGGAAAATGCCTAAAGGATCCAAAAACAGATCTCCCTCAAATGCGGAATGGACAAAGCAGCTACAACAGGCAGTAAGTTCATTAATTGCAAATAATCCCCATACAAATATTTTAATTATTTTTTTTTGTAAGAATGTCTGTGGCACAAAAACTAAAAGAAAATATGTCCCCAGCAAATACATTTTATATATCTACCTAGAGTCCTAGGACCTAGACTCACGATGTGCGCCGTACCATGGCTAAAATTGAAAAACTCGCTCATCCGCCATCTTGGGGCCACGTGTCAAGCTTCTGACATACTACCGAATGTCGACAGAGAGACTTTTTGTACATTAAAATCACGAAATGTAAGCTTAGAATTACAGCATTTGCGCTCATTTTGTTATCGTGTGCTATTTCGTAATTACATGAAGTGTAGTGAGTTATAATACGGTGATTATTACTGCGGATATATTCCAATATCGTAAAGACACGTGGGTTGGTTAGAATTTATATTTTTATGTTTTGTTTCAATCTTGCCGTGTGTTTTATAGTGTTCCTGGGATTACTAAAAGTATGGGGGATTTTTGTGCTGCATACAGCTGCACAAATCGTCGTGAGAAGGGTTCGGGGATTTATTTTCAGAAGTAAGAAATGTAATTAAATTATAGGTTAGTTTCGGCGCTGTATTTTGGAATGGAACACATAACTTTATTTTTTTTCAAAGTAATGCACTATTATAGGACTATTCTACAGGTTGTGAACAGTAATTTTAATTTAATATTTTAATGACAAATGACGTTCCATAAAATGACAGAAATTATTATAAATAACTTATGGGAAACAGATTGTAATTTTCTTATTATATTGTGGTAAGGGAATGTTTGGGGTTCCATATGCCCTGAGGAATAACAGAAAAAGGGAACACATAGTTTTATGCTGCACCCTAGGCTCCTCTCTAATGAGGCCCGCCTGGGAAGGTGGGGTTTAGGGTTTCGTCACAGAAGAAATTCAATGCAAGACATAATAAACCTCGTGCTATTTAGTATATCGCTCCTAAACTAACATAAACGTTCCTAACCTAACAAAACGGCGGAGCTTGGCTGGGGTGCAGCATAAATCTATCTTTTGCCCAGAAAAATGTAATGTTAGGTTTCCTCTTCAAAATCCTGAACTGTTAAAGAAATGGTTATCGGCTGTAAGATATGAGAAATTTAACGCAACAGACTCTGCTCAGGTCATTTGCATAATCTTGTTTCTGGAAGTCTAATGGCAACAGACTACTTAAACCATATGCAGTTCCTTCTGTGTTTAATTTTCCTCCTCATCTTGCAAATGTAACCATGGTTATACTTTCAATAATAGGCCTATTAAAGTGCTATTATGTCTATTTAAAGGTAGCAAACAACCGGAAATTTATAGCATATGATTTATTGTATACCCTAATACAAACTGCCAAATCTAAATGCATAAGTTCAACATTTTTATAATACTAACTGTAGGCCTACCAATATTCAGGATTATTATTTTTTGTCTGTCTGTCTGTCTGGAACCCTATAGCCCCCATTTTGGGGTGAAGGAGCCTCCAAGTGGATTTTTCTGTTACCTATATGAATTTTGTTACGTTTATTTTCCGAGAGAGGGCAGAGGGACAGGTGGTAAGCGCATTGCCTCTTAACCCCCCTCAGGAAACTAAGGTATTACTTGGACGTGAAAGGGCTAAGAAATTTTGTCCAGAGGCTCTAATTTAGGCTTGGAGTTCTTTTACAAGCCGTAAATCTACGGCACGGGCCCCCCCAGCTTAAAGTCCGTGCCCAGGATTTTTACGTCCTGAAAACCCATCGACCGTGGCCGGGTTTGATCCCACGACCTTCGGATCGGATCGGATCACCTCCTTAAATCAATTCTATTCTACAGTAACATTTCAAGTGAATCAATTTCTTTTTTCCAGGACTATAGAAGTAAAAGTGATCTCCTTAAAAGCATTGCTGACAGCCCATTGGGTCTGGAAGACCTTCCTTTGCAACCAAGTGATAGTACTTCAGCTCTTCTGAAAGCAGACAGTTTACTTCGAGCAACCAAACAGCAATTGCTGGATGTACAATTTGCAATTCAGGATTCCAACTCTCTTAATTTAATGAACAACATGGAAACTGCTTCAGTATCCTCCAAAGCAAGGTAATTGCAGTAGCTTATGCTACTAAGTTATTGTCCATTTTTCCTATAAAAAATATTTTAAGGGGATCCGGAATGAGATTTTGGACCAACATTTTTTTTATTCTCATTGATTAAAAATGACTCTGAAGTTTTAGCTTCAAAATGAGGTATAGATCATTGCTGTACTGTAAGTCTAAATATTTTAAATTATTTTTTAAAAAATGTCGTGCATGGAGGGTGAACCAAGTTATGGGGCTGGCTTATTTTGATAGTCCAACTTCAGACACTGTCTTCCATAAGTTTCTTTTTTAATTACTTAATGTACCTTTTCTCAACTTCTACTACATGTAGGATCTTGAAATTTTCAGTTTGTTTATCCAGATATTGTGCATATACTAAAGCTCTCAAAATTACAGACTGCAATTTTGTAATCACTTTAATGAGAATTATATGTTGTAAAATGTAGAGAAAAGGTTAATGAAGTAAAAAATTATAATTTATGAAACCTGAAGGCTAAATTTAAATATCTTACCTTCAGTATATAGCCAAAGTATGTATCTAAAACATATGAAAATTCATTATTTAACATTGTAAGGGTAGGGTATTCTGGGTCCCCTTAAACTACCATGATTACTAGCATAAGTAAGTGCAGTGAACTCTATAAATAAATGGTTATTCAATTACCTATATTACTTAACATTTTAAGGAGTGAATGAACTGTATAATTATGTAATAT
Organism: Ectobius pallidus; assembly: GCA_964059195.1. Classification (NCBI taxonomy): domain Eukaryota; kingdom Metazoa; phylum Arthropoda; class Insecta; order Blattodea; family Ectobiidae; genus Ectobius; species Ectobius pallidus. The sequence continues at coordinate 115,860,687 of CAXKWD010000007.1, read as the reverse complement.
ACACGTTGTTAAAACTGGTGATACAAGGCGTGTGCAAAGGTTTTTTTTATCTCTGGGCACCATGCTCCATCAAGAGAACGACCGAGAATGGAATGCACTGCTACTATATTACAGTTTGTTTTAAGACAGGTTATCCATTCGGAAGGTGATAGACTTTTTCTTGTTTAAGACCCAGGTATTAGCTTGAGTGACTTTGCTATAAAGTTCAAAACCTTTTCCTCTTCCAGTTAATTTTGTGCAGCCTACGTATTCTTTATACCACAAGCTGTCTTGAAATTGAGGGGGTCAGCACAACAGTGGTCTATCCCACCTTTTTATAGTTTAGAGAAAAAAAGCAAGTTCAAATTCTACATTGTAGTTTTTCGTACAGTTTGAAAAATGCGGTTTTATTGGTAGTGGAGTGGTCTATGATGCTTGGTCAACTTAACTGCAATGTTACATAGTCTACTGTCCAGAGTGTTTAGAGATATTATCAATTTTATGAGATGCTGCAACAGTTTTCTTGGTTAGACCACTGTTGCACTGACATTTATTTCAACTTGACAGAGACGAAAAAAATTACTTCAATAAATATTGGATTTTTACATGCATTAAAACATTATTTTAAGAGGAAAGGAGTTGTATTAATTTTATTTATAAATTCCAATGATTATTCATTTCTACACACGATGAAATAAATGAAACAGCTCACTACTATTCTCCCCAGTTTCTTCAACACTTACCTCATTTACAGAAATCAGATTATCATGAAATTAATTATAAATGAACGGTACATATTTCTTAAGACCGTTAATAGTCTCTAGTTATTTTGGATTTATTTATCTTGGTTTCAAAATTTTTGGTTGCCCTTACACAAGAGGAATTCTGTTTTAGGGAACAGATTATTGACTTCAAAACTACCTACAACAAACTTAATTTGTCCAACCTCTATATAAGAATAAAGTTTACCTCCAAGCCATGCAAATAGCATCACTAACTAATTTTCCATGTCGGAGGGGTTAGACCACTGTTGCGCTGACCCCCTCAATTTTTGAAGTGTACACAAGATGTTTTAAATTAATTGTCAGAATTCCTGATTGCATTCACAAATGAGTTTCTGTTCTCATTAATGGTATGTAGAAATTGCAAAGTTGGAGAACAGCTTTCCAGGAGCTTTCCTATCGAAGATAATACCTGCTTACAGTATTTTTTTTAAATACAACTGTTTGCATGTTGAATTCAATATTGAATTGTAGAATCTTGTCCATTTCCAATACTTTTTAAATTTCTTGTGACTTTGAGAGGAAAATATAATTATAAGCTTCAAGATACTTTATTAGTGAGTAAAATAAAATAATCAATAGCAATGTAGCCTATCCATTACCTCTCAGTGAAGTTATAAATTTCTACCTAAAAGGTGAGAGTTACTTAAAATTGATGTGAAATTTAAAATAAAAGTAAAAAAAAACATAAAAAGTGAAACAGCATAAAGCCTTTCATTATCCTAAGTATAAGATATATACTTTCCAGTAATTTGTGTCTGTAGATTATAAACAACTTATTTGTACTTCTTTTCTCTTTATATTTTCAGTGAAGACAGCCCTCGAAGACACATGTTACATGCAAGAGTTAAAGGATTTGAATCTGATTATAAGGTATGTCACAATAGATTAGAAAAAATGCTAATACAGTAGAAGCCCAATGTAACGCGGTTGATGGGGGACATGGTTTACCCCGCATTATAACCTTACCGTGGTATATCGAAATGTGACCGAAGAAGTGACAAAAGTCAACCCCGTGGAGGGGAACATGGTTCACTAATAAATTACAATGTTATACAACAATATAAAATACAGTAGTTTTAAAAATTACTCACCAAATATGCTATTTAATCCAGTCCTGTAACTGATCTCAATTTACGGCTCTTCTTTTGCAGATGGGGCGTGGGATACAGGTAAACTAATTAAGAGTATAATCTGAAATCCTACAACTCCCTTCTGACATTCCTGGTTCTATGTTGTACGGGATCCTATATTCAAAAGACCTTATCTCATTTATGCCACAGCATATGTAAAGAGAACCATAAGATGAAATTGTGACTCCCACAACTGTGTATTTTTATTGAATGTTTAATCCTCAAACTCTATTCTTATTTTAAATTGCTTCAGACAAAATCAGCTTGTTAGATCTGTAAAATTATTAACCTGAAAGCTCCAAGTCATCTTGGGGTAGAAATTTATTGTAGGCTACATGGCTGAGAGCTTGTCTATGAAATGGTTGCTGATTTGAAAGGTTTGTTTTAACTGAGTCCTCTGCAGACATTTAAATCTTTTACATGCTGTAGACATAATAAAAAATCATTCTAAACTTCAAAATCTTGATGAATTAGGATAGGACAACTAGTTCAGAATCTGGACTGTCCAGCATAATGTTGGACACAGGACCATCCCATGTGCAGTGGACACTAGAGTGGGATGGACCAGTTGTCCAAGACCTACAAACTGGGGGTGCAGTTGGTCCACTCGGAAAGCACTCACTAACAGGGTGCTCATACATCCGACATTATGTCGGACTCTCCGAATTGTGAGGAAGTTGTTCTCCATCCAGATGGTAATTTTCTCCTCATTTATGTTGAGCTATACAAATATGTTTTCTATGATGTTACAGAAGAAGCTATTAGCAACATCTGTAAGTGGACTTTATTAAAGCAAAGCTCCAAATCTCCAACAATTTTTCAGATGAGCACTCAAACGAGTCCAATAAATCCCTGTGGACACAGGTGGTAGAGGACATAAAAACAGAAAACAAAACAAAAAACATTCACATTTGTCAATTCTTGGAAATATTAAGAAATTTGTATGTTGCTTTCTTTATTGTGCTTCTGTATTGACTTTGTTCAGAATTCCTTAGTTTATCTTGGATATTAATGATATTTAATAATTTCCAGGCACACCTTCTGTCAGGCCCGTTATCTTCAGAAAAACAGACAAAGCCAGAAAATAGTAGCAAAGAACATGTGAAAATCATGAAGAAAAGGAATAGCAATAATATAGACAGAAAAAAGATAAATAAAAACAAACTTGAACAGCTTGTGGTTACAAATAACAAACTTACTTTTCCAAATAACAAAAGCCTCCAACAAGAAATTCAAATCATCAGAGGTGCTGCTCAAGATTCTTTGAAGACAGGAAAGGAGATCTCAAACATTTCAGACATGCAAGCCGATGTTTTTTCAGTAAATATGCACAGCTATTGTCCTGATAGCAACAACGCGAATGCCTATATTTATCAAGAGGATTATGTCAGAAAACAAATGGAGTTGCAAAAAAGTGCACCTTATTACTCCGATAAATCAAATTATGGTTATATTATTCAGCCACTAGTAAAACAGCAACCACACAAACCTGAGAGTAAAGAAGAAAATGAATCTTACACAGTTACTTACAATAAAGTAAAAGAAACAGCCACTGTTCCCGACACTACTTGCTATTGCTCTAACTGCATTTATACATCTAACAAATCTCACATTCAGAGCTCAAAACAGGAAGTGGCTTCTCCCTCTAATTACTGTGATTGTGAGTTTTGTCTGAAGAATAAAAGTGCAAAAGACACAATTTGGCAAAGGAAACAAGAATCTCAGCAATTGACAACTTCAAGAAAAACATGCACCTGTATAAAAGCACACACTTATGCAAATAACAATACCAGAAAAGATTCACCAAAGAATTCATGTGGATGTCCAAATGTTTTTACAAAAAATTCACCAAAGAATTCATGCGGATGTCCAAATGTTTGTACATGTACAGAAAAAGTTAATTATACGAAAAGCACAAATTCTGCAATGATTCATTTGAAAACTTGTACAGGGGATCCAGATACCCTTAAAGATGATGTATCAAGTAAGGATAGCAATCTGACTGTCCAAATGCTGCCCAGTTTAACAATAAAACGGAACTTATCTGTGCAGAAAATCCCCAGTGTTCGCATTCCTCCTCCAGGATCTTCCCCTTACTGCTCACCTAAAAAGAATGTTGCACTTTGGGGAGTATCACATAGTCAGATAGAATTGGAACTATGGAGTCCATCAGAACAGTCTGCTGTCAAAGATAACTGTGAAAGGAAATCAGAACAGTCTGCTATGAAAGATAACTATGAAAGGAAATCAGAAGAGTCTGCTATGAAAGATAACTATGAAAGGAAATCAGAATGTGAAATAAAACCACAGATGTTTAGCTTTAGCAAAAGAGCACAGAACGGAGGGAAGAAAGGAAGACATCAGTGCAATTTGGTCTACCAGAGAATGCCAGCAATGGAGTTAGGCTTGTCTGAATGCAGCAAGTGTAATATTACCTTTTCTGGAAGAGATGTAAATAATGGGCAATGCAGCAATTGCAATATAAAATCTCAGAACACTTATTCAGCTCCTATTACAGCTCCTTGCAAAACGTGTAAGAAAGTGTGTTCGCTATCTGATTTGTACAGTGGAGTATGTAAGGGTTGTTACAGTATCTCAGTCTGTAATGACTTAACCCAAATGCGTATAACTACTCCTACACCAGATTTGATGAAAGCAGCTGCACATCTGAGACAATGTGATGAATGCCATAAATATTTCCCAAAATCAGAACTCTTTCAAGGACATTGTGTTATGTGTCAGCTCACAAAGAAAGACATTTGTCTGTATCAATGTGATACTTGCCTTAACAGCGTTCCAAGCACGGAATATTTCGAAGGAAAATGCAACCAATGTCAGCGCAGTAGTGTTGTGTGTGAGATAAGTAAATATTCTGCAGTATCCTCTTCGGAACCTGAAGTAATCAACCGAAATTTGAGTTCAGTCTTTGATGGTACACCTTTTCTATTTGATATAAATATAGCACAAGGTATAAATACATCAACAGATCAAGCAACCAACAATAAGCACAGACATCATGGTAGAACATCAGATCAACTTCATCCTAAAGATTCAGAGAAGATTATATCCAAAGATAGTATAATGGTTCAAGAAGTTGATGAAATGCCAGAAGATGAAGAAAAAGCGAATAGAGGAAGATCTAAGTCTTCTGATAGTACAAGCAAAGAAGTGCCTTCTGCTTCAAGGGGATCTTTTCAGGAATGGTGGGAAAGGAAAAAGTCTGCCAGCTCTAGACACAGTGCTGGAGGAAAAACAGAAAATGAAGACAAATCCATTTCATCATCAGACTATGAGGGGATGAGTCAAAAGATTGAAGACAGTGAAACTGCTTATAATGAAGAAAAACGGCATTCAAAGGTTCATTATGTGCTAGAGCGTGAGAACGACAATAATGCACAGAAGTCTACCATGGATCTTGCATTTAAGGAAAAAACTCAAAGCAGGGTATCCGTTCAATTTGATATTTCTTCTTCTCCTGAAGTCATTGACTCTGAAAATGATATACCTGGACCAGATAGTAAATACATTACATTTGATCAGGAGTCATCTGACAGTGATGCTTCAGTAGATTCTGATTACGAGAAAGAAATGATAGAAAAGAGAACTGCATTTAAACGACGTGCAACTCCGTATTTTGGCAAAAAGGAAGCTGATCGCTTATCTACGTTGTTTTCTTCAATTATTATTGCAACTGAGGGAGAAGACGGAAGTCCAGTAGAAACTGAAGATGAAAAGGTGCCTTCTGTAATTGAACATCCTAAAGACAATCTCCCAGCACCTGTTCTAAATAAAAAAGAATTTCAACGATTGTCAGTTGCTGTTCTGGATGTGTTAGGTGACGACATTAGTAGTGAGGGGAGAGATTCAGAGCCACGGGTGGTTATGGCAGGGAAGGAAATACAAACTAACAAAACAGTTCAAAGAGAAAAACCTCTAACACTGAATAACAGAGATCAATCAACTAAAACAGAGAAAGAAATACAGACTGTGGTCCGACAAACCAAAGGATCCCAAACATCATCATTACATATGCCTGAAATGTTAGAAAATCATCATAAATCAATTTCTTTCTCAGTTGGTTCAGCGCTTGGTGAGAAGCTTTCTGCATATAGTCTCCATGGCGCAAGTAATAGGACACCAATGGTTAGCATAAAAAGTCAGCCTCGCAACATTATTAGTGAAGGTGCTGGTTCTAGTAAAATTGCTGCAAATCGAGTACCTGTTAAACAAAACAACACTGATCTTGAAGAAAAAGAAATGGCCAAATATGTTATGAACATGTAAGTAAATTTTATGTTCATTAGTTTGCATAATTTAAAAATATTTATTAAATGTGTAAATCAGCCCTAACAGTTCAGAATACATTTCACCTGATAGCTTAGGAGTCGAAGTTCATAGTGTGTACATTGAGTTCCCCAAACCCAATAATTAACTATTTTACTACCTACCGTATTTTACAGACCATAAGACACACTTTTTTACCTTGAAAATAGAGCCTAAAAGTTGGGTGCGTCTAGTGGTTCGATGTACACTAAAGAAATTAAAATTATGGTAAATATTGCCGGAATACCATAGTTGTAGACAAGGTGTTGTAAACGATAAGACAGTTACAAATTTTAACTCAGACTGTACTTCACTGCACTTATCACAATCGTAAAATGAGGGTAGCTGGAATATTGAGTTCTTTTATACAAAAGGAGTGTCTTCACTGGGTGGTTTAAATGAATGCAATAACCTCTAAAACAGCTTGCCGTGTGCTGATTGAGGGTTAGAGGGTGTAAAGTATTGTCAGTCTTTCATGAGAAATCAGTTCAGTTGTTAAAATTTACGCAATGCCACCTGTACAAAAGAGATTTTTATAAAATGCAGATTTTAAGTTTAGAAAGGATTTACACTGATCCCATTATTTATGCAATTAAGAATATTATTCCCTTTGAAATGTTTCATTTAGAATCACATTAAATTTCTTTTCCTTTAAATTTCCATCCTAAAATTAAGGTGCATCTTATGGTCCGGAGCGTCTTATGGTTCGTAAAATACGGTACTTGTGCCAGAACTTAGACTTCTGACTCTTGTTATTAGAAATCTACTTGGTATATTAAAAAAAGCAATATAGCATATTACCATGATTACTCGGCTATAAGACCCCCTTTTTCCATAATTTAGTGTTTTAAAATCAGAGGGGTTCTTATAGGTGAGAATGTTTTCAATAGGCAGAGGGATTGGGGATGGTAGTGGTGGTTAATATTAAATATAATGACCAGTATGTTATAAACTAAAATGAACTATTCAAGATGGAGTTATGTTTTCATAAACCACAAAATTTTGCCTCTGTTATTTATTTATTTATTTATTTTGCTGACTGCACCACTAACAAACCATTTTTGTACAAAGTTTGTACAGCAACTCTCACACCATTTTTCTCCGCAAATGTCACTATAATAAATTTCCAAGGGGCAAAATAACTCGTTCTCCAACGAGTTATTTTCACATACCACTTGTCTGTCTGCTTTCAAATTAAACACTGACCACCCCATGCCATGGACCACATGCTCACAAAAACACGCTGCGTTTAAGGGTGGGACTGGGAGGGGAAGATTCATGTAGCTGGAAGAGCAAGGTCAAGGAGGAAGCTAAAAAATTTACTGCTATATTCTGTCGAAAGAATGTCCAACTTTGCCACTTTTATCCAAATTTAAATCTTTGATTTTCATGATTTTTAAAATTTTTCAAATTGTGGAATAAAAAATTAGGGAATCTTATAGGCGATGGGGTCTTATAGCCAGATATATACGGTATTAATGCTCCACCAATACTCAATTATACAGTGTGTCCCACGCAAGAGTTGGCCAATGACGCGGGTTTCTGCGGCGCGGCGGGCACAGCTCCAACTCCCGAGCGATCGGGTGAAATATCTACGCTAATGAAGCCGCGATCGGTGTTATGATTCAGGTTCTCACATTTACAGTTAAAATTACAATGAAAATAAACACGTACCTCATCACAAGAGATGTTGGAAATGTTCTCCTCTCGCATCCACACAACACTGACACCATTTTAGGAAATTTTCTTTCACGCGCATCAGTTCAGCTTCCGAGACAGAGGTCATTTCTCTTGTGATAGGCCTATGTGATATTGTCTTTAAGTTCTTCTAACAGTATGTGAATATTATTTATGGAGAAACTTGAAAAATAAAGTGTATAGGTCAACTTCCCGTACATTACAAAGGAAACGGGTGAAATATCTACGCTAATAAAGCCCGCTGTTGGTGTAATGGTTCAGGTTCTCACAAAGAAAAACATATGTGATTTATTACATCATCTTGCAAGGACGCAAGACGTCGGTTTTTAGCAAAATTCCCAGGTGTACGTCCTCCAAGCAGAGAAGCCGTGCGAAAACTTGTAAGCAAACTTCGGGAAACGGGTTCGATTCTCGATAGTAAACTAGGAACCAAGCGGCGCGTACTTACTGAACAGAAATTAGATCAAACCCACACACATTAGAAGAACTTAAAGACAATATCAGAAGAGAAATTAATTCTATCTCGGAAGCTGAACTTATGCGCATGAAAGAAAATTTCTTAAAAAGGTTCCAATGTTGTGTGGATGCAAGAGGAGGACATTTCCAACATCTCTTATGATGAGGTACGTGGTTATTTTCATTGTAATTCCAACTGTAAATGTCAGAACCTGAATCATAACACCGATCGCGGCTTCATTAGCGTAGATATTTCACCCGATCGCTCGGGAGTTGGAGCTGTGCCCGCCGCGCCGCAGGAACCCGTGTCATTGGCCAACTCTTGCGTGGGACACACTGTACATTTTTGTATTCTTACATACTAATCTAAAATATGCAATATAAAAACGTAATGTAACATATTTACTAATCAGTGCATTAACTTAACTAGAGTAAACTTGTACAAAATATTTGCTCTTCACCTCATGTGCACCCATTCCCCAATAAAAAAATGAATTCTTGAATGTTGTCCATTTTGTAGTGAAGCAGTAACTTGTGAACTTGATTAAACTACCTAACTATTTTACTTAACACCACTATTGCAATTAGGCAATGTTAATTACCTCGGAACACTTTCAACTGCATTAAGGAGCCATCTTCAGAAACTGATTCCCACAGTGCCAACATTATGGTCAGGAAGATGTTTATGTATGATTTTGTTATATAGTGCATGGCATTTGAATTGTAGTTGTTCGTTTAAGATGTATAATGTACCCTCAACACACTCGAACAGTATGAAATATACAAACACACCACATAAGAAAACACAAACATCTCCTAATCCCTCAACACAGAACAATCCTGCAGTCACCATCACCACCTCTCGACAATGTAACAGCCTCCCTCACGACATCAGTGCCTGTAGGACTATGTCATCATTCAAATATAAATTACTAAATGATTTGTAAAATCCTGAAAATGTTTAGCTTTATTTAGTTTTAATTTATATATTAACTTTTTAAAATTATTTTACATGACTTTAAAATAGTGATTATATATCCTTGCATCCTTCTAATTACATTGTAAGGAAACATCCCTTTCAATTATTACTAAGGTGTCTATTTCTGTAAATATTTACAGTATTAATGTATCTTAAAACTTCTTTTATTTCTTTTTTGTTTAATATTACTTATAAGATCACCTATTCTATAATCAATTATTTTGCAAGTTTGTTTGTTTTTCTTTTTTCTCCTGGTTGAGTGGAAGATAAGGCCGTACGGCCTAAATTCTGCCTGGTAAAATAAAACATTATTATTATTATTATTATTATTATTATTATTATTATTATTGTTGTTGTTGTTATTGTTATTACATATCACATTTGCTTCAGTATTAATAAATATAGATTTTCAATGGAGTCTAAACTCTGTTTGTTTGATAACGTTACTGGCATTTATTGCACCAGGGTTCTGAATTCAGTACCTCTCTGAATTCATATACCTATGTTATGTCCCTCCATTTGATTGAAAAGCCCTGCTATAAACAAAAAAGATTACAGATTTCATGTAATCGTCATGGAGTTTATCACATTAATATTTTATTCTGATGATTTGTTTGTAGAAATGAAGATGAGATTGTGAAGAAAAAAGTTGAGAAGGGTGGAGAACAGTCTCAACCAGAAACACACTCAGAAACTGAGGCCAAGGTAGGTAACTGCAACAAGAGTAAGAGTTAAGTATATACTAACAGTAGGCCTACATTATAAATGTTAATCCTTTAAATAGTCATTCTTTTTTGCTCAGGACAAGGATTTATATTAAATAAAAATGGCTAAATGTACATACATATGGACTAAAACTTCTCAAAATATGGAGTAAAATATGAGCAATAGTTTTCAAATTGTGCAATATAATATAACATATAATATATAATGTATATTTTCAGTGTTGCATAGATATAAAATTTGTACAATTAAAGATTTATTGCTTAAACATGACAGAATAGATTACATGCCACATAACAATTTAAAGGAGAGTCAGAAAAGAAAAGTTTAGCGTTCTTACGTATATATTATAGCCTATTTGGGATTTTTTTTAGGCATTGCTTCAATTTGGAGTAGGCGCGTATCTTAATATTCTAATGAGAATTGACGATTTTGAAGCTGTGGGTTAAATTTTCAAAATCGAATCTGCGATTGTTGTCTGATAATTGCTTTGTACTCAGTAAAATTCTGATGTAACAGGGACCATCCTAAATCTTGGAACATCTTTAGGAGCTAAATCCAGATCTAGTTTTAGATCTGCTTTTCAACATTTAATAATCCAGCTTTGGAATACAGATGTTAGTTAAATAAGATTTAAACAATTATCTGACAAAAATAACTTTGGAACCATGAAATATGGCATATTAAAATAAAGATATGAACATTTTTCTAAAGTATGTAAAAATATGTACGATACCTTGAAATATGGACAAAAATGGAAAGTCAAATGTGTCTTAAACCATTCCAAACGTCCCAGTTCATAAACATTTATAGAAATTTTAACTTTAACTAATGTAAAAACAAATATGTATTTACATAAAAATCCTAGCCCTCATAATGTTATGAAGAGAAGTAAGTTAGTCTATTTATCCAAGTCTTATATTCTCCCTTTAATAGTAAAATAGGGTTACTGATAGTGTAATATTTTATGCATGCATCTATGCGGGCCCTAGCAAATCATATTGTTATATGAGGGTTATTGTTATATTGAGGGACATATGAAGAAAACTGCATGCCAATCAAAGAACCGAATTATGTAGGCTACTTATACAGTCTAACGAAAGAATTTTTTAAACATATACTATAACAAACACAACATTTTCCTCAATTTCTCTTCTCTTTTTAAGAAATGTAGCCAATGTAGATTGTAGAGTCGTGTCTTTTTGCAGCTTCTGTCTACTTCAAACCATCAGCCACATCTTCAAACGCTGCTAATTTTAATTGTTTTGAGACTTACTGATTTTCGTTGAGGGAGGCCATAGCTATTTTTTGCCCGCCTACTGAAAAATAACTTTACAGACTGGTTAGCTATTTAACATCACCTAGTATACGTCGCAGAAAGTTCAGTCACATGAAGGTGGAAAGAGGGAAGAAACAGAGCGAAAAGAGAGAGGGAATAAAGAAGAACGGCAGAACAATGACATTGGTCAATGACCTTGTACTCCAGCCTCAACTGAGAATAAAATTTCTCTTCCAGAATTTCTAAAAGTGAGTTAAAGGTTCGCACCAGCTGGGACGGGCACTAATCTGCTGCCTGCTGCCTGCTGCCTGCTGCCTGCTAGCAGCTAGCTGGTCTAGAATGGCAATTTCACTTCCAAATATGTATCATTATAAAAGGGTATTCAAGAAATATCTTAATCAGTATAATGAGGGACAAGCAACATTATTAAGATAGGAAATTTGCCAGGACCATAGGAAAATATCGCTTAATGTGGTTTATCTCACTGTGTACAAAGATGTGTATTTTTTTCCCCTTTTACAGGCTTCCTCGAAGTGGCTCACATAGCTAGTGTGAACTTCTAAGTTGTAAGTTTTGCATATCTAAAGTTAGCAGGGGCTGTGCAGCTGGAACAGTTGAAAAAAATCACATTCTGTTAGAGATAATACATTTTTCAATTGGCTGTCTTGAAGTCTTTGAATGGACAGCATCGGTCAGTGCATCTAGGGGATCGATATAAAAATCAAAATAATATGGTGAAATAAATAAGCCATAGACTTGTGAAAAGGAGAAATGTTCATGCAGTATTGGGAGATATTTAAAAAAAAAAAAAATTTTAAACTATTTTCCTTCTGAATCTATTGGAATTTCAAAATTTCTCTGAGCTATGCACATCTTGTTAAATGTGGGGGGGGGGGGGAAGACTGACTCTTTATCATTTGCTGAAGTATTCCACATAAAGCTGTAGGGTCCGGCTTTAATGGTCATAACCCGTAACAGATGAAGAGAGTACACCTGTACTTTCTCTAGAAACAATAAAATGGGTAAACTCTGTATTTTGCTTTCCTATTTTCAGCCCAATTTAAACATCCACATACTTTATCCATATGACACCACTAATTATATCTTATGCTCAAAGTAATTGAAGGTAAGGCAGAAGGACGTAGTTTCGAGAAATCTTGATGTTTTTAAACAATGTTACCACTCACAAGTAGGTGATTTAAAGTTAAATTTTATAACATATATTTTTGAAGGACAGCCTAAATTAGTGTTCTGCAAATTTACAAGGTACGGTGTATTGGGATTTTTTATAACTAGAGGTACCTAAACACGTTAAACAAAAACTGAAGTACTTTTACAGTAGCAAAATATTTTTACTTTGTATCATATTGTTTTTACTTTATTATAGTAAAAACCTGCATTATACAGTGACAATTGCATGTTTGCCAGTGAATACCAGTATGGTATATAGTGACAGTTGCATGTTTGCAATGAATACCATTATAGTCATTAATACAACAGATGATAAGGAAAACAATCTTTTTTGAATGAAGTTACACTTCAGAAATGCAAGTTCGGTTTTTATAAACATTTGCTTGGATGGTAGCCCTGCGGAAAATAAAAACAGTTGATAAACACACCTCAGTAACAGATAGGAAGTGTGCCTTACACCTGATGAAAGTGTTATGAAATAGAATAAATGTGCAGTCTCATAGGCCTTTTCTTATAACTGAGCAGAAGTTTAAGGCACAAGTACAAATAGTTCATAGAGTACTTAAAATGTTAAAAACTCAAAATTAAAGATTTGTGTCTTACGCCCTTATGGAACTAGGCCCCTCAATTGTAAGAAGGTGAAAATTGCTTTATTGTTTAAAGAAACAATGGTAGTTACTAGGAGAACTCACTTGCATACTCTGCATTGTAGAATTGCACCAAGCAGGGTGTGAAAGTAGGTACTACTCTTTACTCCAGATATTTATTTATTTATTTATTTTATTCTGCCAACTACAGGAATAAATCCCAATTACAGTTGGCGTAGTTTCGCCAATACATGTTTTACACTATAAAAAAAAATATAATACAATAAATGAACGAATGTGCGAGGATAAAGAAAAAAAATACATAAATGATTTACAATAACTACAATTAATTTAACAAGACAATCTAAAAATTAAGCCAAATCATATGGAACATATAACAGTTTATGAAGAAGTCCTATGTACTGATTCACTGACAAGTCAAAATCCAGAAGAGCATTTTGAAGTGATAGAGAATTATATCGTTTACACATTTGGATGAAAGATGAACATTCTAATATTTTTGATTTAATGACAGGAATATATAACAATTCCCTATTCCTTAAATTTAATTGCACTACATTAAATTTAATACGTTTTAAAAGTTCATTACTATCAATTTTACCATTGATAATTTTATATAAGAATAACTGTTGCGCTACCAACCTTCTACCAATTAAAGTAACAAATTTAAATTCATTTAATAAAGTATTATAAGAAATTCTATCAATTAAAGCAAATCTATCATATTTTATAAAATACATATATCGAAGAAAACTTTTCTGAATTTTTTCTATGTCATTAATATGAGTTTTATACAATGGTGACCATATAACTGATGCATATTCTAACTTACTGCGTACAAAACTATTATAAAGTAATTGTAAGACACGTTCGTCTTTAATATTTTTGGAATTACGAAAAATAAATCCTAACTGTCCATAAGCTTCATCTATTATTTTATCAATATGCTTTCTAAAATTTAAATTATGCGTAATAATTAATCCTAAATCTTTAATGGTAAATATTCTTGTTAACGTTTCGGAATTCATACTGTATTGAATAATCGGATGAAGTGAAAATCTGTGGAAACTCATGAAATAGCATTTTCTAACATTAAACGCCAAATTGTTTTGGATACTCCATTCAAAAAGCTTGTCTATTGTTAATTGTAATTCCAATTCATCTGATAATAAACGTATCTCTTTATAAAAGATTTGCATTTAATTTTCATATGCATAAATTTAATTTGAGCAACTAATTTGTTTATTAAGTCTATCTGTTGTGAAGACCTATGTATATGCTAAAGTGTATTGTCACTTTCGGCATAACAATATGTAAGTCCCTTTGTAAGGTCAGCAGTTTTAGTAGCTGTACTTGAAAAGTAGATATGTCTGATCAATTTTTCTAGGTAATTATACAGTCTTTTACAATTATAAAATAATTATATTCACAGACTTAAGTTATATTACATGTGTTGATTGAGGAAGGATTTATTGTTATTAAATTTTTATTTAATCATCTGTTAAAAGGTTGAAGAAAGCTCTGTAGCAGAAGACAAGACAAGCCTGTCGGGAGATGATATCTATGAAGATGACTTTGAAGAAGAATTTGAGAGTGAGAGTGATAGAGAATCTCAGATGGAAGAGGAACCAGAATCCAAAAATACTAAAAAAGGTAATAACGTTTTTTTTATAATGTATGGTAGACATAAACTACATCTTTTTATAAATTTATATTATAAAATACATAATTAAAACTATTACTAAACTCGATACAGTACCTAATGCATCACTAGATAATCCAAAAGACAATGCAAAATACAATTGATATTAGCTTCATAAAAAAATTTACTGTACATACATATAGCCTTATGAATCCTTTCTCTGCTAATGATATTCATGCTATTTAATGTATGGGACATTCAAACAAAAATGGTGTTACCTTTTCTTCTTGAAAACTAACTGGTAATTAGTGACGTTAATTCTGAATCTGTCTACAAAAGTTTTAAAATTCAAGATCATAAATAATTGTAAACTTAATACAAAGTTTCTTATAATAAATGTTATTTACTTTGTGAGTCTAAACTAAACATATTTATTTAAATCATTTTATTATCATTCCTAATGTGAAGATATGGCTTAATACAAATTAATCTCAAAGGATGCAATTTCTCATAGTATAACCGTAGGCCTAACATAGAGTTCTGCAGAATTAAAGATGTTTAATTAATTGATTCCTTAATCCCTTCAGAACTGAATTTATTTTTTAATATACCAATAAGCATTCATCAAGTAAAATCACTAGTGGATTATAAATTTGATATCATTAGGAAAATTTTAGTGGAATTGCTGGTTTCCATAAATGACAATTTTAATACGTTGATAAATATCTTCATATTTTAAGATAAAGCATTAAAATATTAAGGTTATATCTCTGCCTTTTTGCAATTTTTGCGGTGACACGTAAGTATGTCAATAGCAGTGGAAAGGTTAATGATGGGGTGAATAAAAAAAGTTCTACTGGAGATCTTTTAACATTTTCTCATATGACACTTTTCCCCATGAACGCATTGAAGCAGCTGCGTATTCACTTGTAGCATTCATATTTATTTCAACATTCAGCGTACAATGTGGATATAAATCTGTTGATTTACAACAAATAAATATGTGTTGTTTGAAAGTCCTTCTTTCGTGAGCTTAAGATTTTTCCTTATGATGGAAAATTAAGAACATTCAACAGGATTTATAAATAAAGCATGCCAACTTAAGTAAAGTTCTGGAAGCATAATAGAAAAAACAGAATAAGAATGTTATTTTTCTTTCTTTTATCATCTCATATTCAGAAGGATCCTCCAGTTGGTGAGTGTATGGCATGTAAAATATCTGATGTTAACAAATATACCCTATTATACTGACTTTAAGTAGATTGACTGAAATGAAACTTTCCTCAAATCCCCTAATGTCCAGGTAAACAGGTATATATTGGTGCTGTAGTTTACCTTAGAACTTTTTATGAATATTAATGTAGACAAAATTATGTTTGTAACGTACCGGTACCTTGAAATTGTTTCTTGAAAACAGAGAATGGTTTTATTTATAAAATTTAGTTGTATAATTAATGTTTGTGCATTTAGAAGCCATCATAAATGCATAGCCACAAATAATATTAAAAAACTGAAAAGATTTATATCAACTTTTAGCTTTGGGGAAAAAGAAAGAAAGTACAAGTTCAAAGGTTAATTTTAGTTCAGTAAATTGAGAGTTAGAGGGTGTAAAAGTATTTTCAGTCTTTCATGAGAAATCAGTTTGGTAGTTAAAATTTACTCGATACTACCTGTACAAGAGATTTTTGTACAATGCAGGTTTAAAGTTAGAAATGATTTACACTGATTCCATTGTACAAGGTTATATATAATTTGTTTGTGCAATGAAGTTGTTTGTCATTTAGCCTAGAATCTCATTACATTTTTTTCCCTTTAAATTTCCATTCTTAAATCAAGGTGCGTTTTATGGTCCGGAGCATCCTATAGTCCGTAAAATACGGTACTACTTTTATTAGTATATTTTCTATTAGTAATATTACGTTTAGCCTACTATATTTATTAATAACTAGCTGAAAAGGCCCGGCATCGCCCGGGCTTTGTATTTTTTAATTTGAAATTAAATTATGGAGGACTTTTGTATGTAGAACTTGAAATGAAGGAAAAGATTTATCACACTCAAACTATTCCATCAGAAAACGCTAGAAATAGCTTTTTATGGCTCATAGAGGATGTCGAAAGCTGCATTCCGTTGCTTCTACACATCATGCTTGGGAGGGGTTGAAATAAGAAGAAACATAAATTAAATAAGATTGTATTGACTTGACGGAAAATTTTATTTATCATTCTCATGTTACTATACAACCGTTTCGGGGCTGAAATAAAAGAGAAATGCAGTACCACTTTCATACTTTCCTCCCCTAAAACCCGGGACATAATATACTGCGAGCATAGGACTCAAAATGTTCCATCCCATGCTTAGGGCCTAAGATAAACATCCCTATTTCTCAACTAATACAAAGCCTACAGCTATGGATAACGTATAAGCGGAAAGGATTATTTACAGACTTCTGATATAGCATACTCACACACTTACAGCGTGTTCCGTTTCTCAACGTTGTGAAAGCGCTGGCAGCATTTTTGTTCCAAAGCTAAGTAATGACGTCATCGGTGCCACCAGTTTCCACAGCGCTTTGGCATCGGTTCCACCGGCCTGTAGAGGTGGTGCGTGGATCCACCAATGAATCTGATTGGCTCACGTAAAACTGCGGGGGAATTAGCAGACGATGGGCTTCACTCAATCCTGCCCGGTGCCCATGCTGTCACTTGACTTGATATATATATATATATATATATATATATATATATATATATATATATACATACATTATATCGTTTTGTAATCTTGACTTTGTCTATTACCTAAACGGTTCAATGACAAGAAAATAAAATTATTATTAATTATTATTATTATTATTATTATTATTATTATTATTATTATTATTATTATTATTATTATTGTATGTATAGCTTGATGATGGATGCATAGGAACAATAAAACTCCAAAATGTTTAGGAAGAAAGGTAACGAGTATAGGCATAAAAACAATATTAGAGGCAATATTAGGAGAAGTAGGCTTTCTCTTCAGATTATAAGAACTCGCTGTCTATAACTGGATGGTATGTTTAAAATTATTGACCACCAATTATATTATCCTACCTGATTTAATTTGATATGGTATTCGCTATTTAAGAAACCCTAGCTGCAAAAATGTGTTATATTAAAAATTGTGACACTTGTCAGTTGTGTTTGGGTTTTATATGGAGACATTCTTCCGAAAGTTTTAGGTTAGACGTGACTAGTACGGCAAAGGGGAATATTTTCAGTTATTACTAGATGAGAAGACGTTTAGCTATGTCAATAATAATGTAAATTCAATTTGTTTGAAACCATAATACACCAATGCTTCCTGTAAGAAAATATTAGAATAACTAGTAATTTAGTCGCCATTGATGGCAGCATAAATACAGCAGTTTTGTTCCAATTCCGCTGCAGCGTGACGTCATCGTTTGCCACCGGTCCGGTGTAAAAGCGTTGAGAAACGGAACACGCTGTCAAGTTGTCCCTGCAATATGACCTCTTCTTCTACATCAAAATGTGAAGTGAGAAAATATTTCTTATGTCGAGGGTAGAGAAAGTTATGTGATTACATCACACTGTGCTTTATTTTCGTGGATTTCATTTTCAGTAATTATTTTCGCCAATATATTACATCGATGGAATCATAATTCGTTAAAGTCCAGCATTAGGCTATATAGTTGCCAAGGCCCTATGTAATCACAGTAAACAATTCACTGTTGTCATGTGAACTGAACAGCATTTCATTTTTTTTCAGTATAATATTCCCAGAAATTATATAATTTTCAAGGGAAGGAGTATTTTATTTGAATTTTAATGTTGACCGCGTTACTTCCCGGGCTTAACTGGGTATGTGTGCAAAATTTTGTACAAATTGGTGAAGAAATGTACAGGGTGCGGCAAAACATCCTCCCTATTTTAAATTTCAAGTAAAAAACAGATGGATCAAAATAAAGAAAGTGCATTAATATTAATGATATCTTCACAGTGGGAATTTAGGGTTTTCAGTATATTACATTTGTTCACCTCACTGCTAAGTGTAAATAGACCTTAATCCTGTCGCTGTGCTCTTATAGCATGGTTTACCATATCATTAGGCACTATATCCATGCCGCAACATTCGCACAAGATGGGAGTAGCAGTCAACTTGTGTTGTCATAACGACAGAAAAAAAACAAGTGATAAACAGTAAAAAAAATTTGATAGGATATTGAAATCGCGGAATTGACATTCAATACAGTATCCAACCATACCGTGGACGGGAAAAGAACGTGTCTACGCAGTGGAATCATTTCTGGTAAAAGGGTATTCCGTTGTCGCTGTCCAGCGTGCTTTCCGGATTCGCTTCCAAATTCCCCCTCGTGGTGCAGTTCCAGATCGGAAAAGCATTAGCTTATGGGTGTCAAACTTTAGAGCAAGTGGTAACATGATTAAAAAGGGAGGGGGAAGATCACACAGCGTTCGAATTCCAGAAAACATTAAACTTCCCACTGTGTAGAATAATTTATGTTAATATAGCTTCTTTATTTTGATCCATCTGTTTTTTTATTTGAACTTTAAAATAGGGAGGATGGTTTGCCGCACCCTGTAGATTTGTATAAGGAACATACATACATACAAACCCACATATCCACAAACACACATTCGACTTTATATATTAGATATCTCATAGCTAAGGAATTATGAAATCACCTTGCCTGTAATGTTGGAAAAGTCCATTCTGAAGATAAAATAAGCAAAACTGCGATGTAAGAATGAACATTTCCTAAAAAGTGACCAGTTGAGAATAAAATGCTGAAAAATGCAAAATAAAAGTAGGCTATTCTAGTTTGTTTTGACAAATTTATACCACATTCTGCATTGTCTATGATGTCTCAGAAAAAATGACATTTCATCAACTTCCGATCCCTAGTTATGATAGAGTTATAACCAAATTGGTTGTGTGCTTGACTTGAAGCCAAAGTTTAACATTTCAGGCTCATTAACAATGCTCAACCCTATATTAGATCCTTTAAGCAAAATTTTTCTGTGTTTCTCACCTTCGTGTATTTGACTTCATTTCCTAGTTACTCTTAAGGTAGCATTCCTCCTCTTTATCACTCTGTGCTTGGCTTTATGAAATAATTGTAAGTAAATCCAGAAGACTGAACAGAATTATAATTAATCTAGAATTACAATGCCTTAGAGGGAACCTACACAGTTGAAAGGATAATAATTATGATGGCTTCTGATTGTTCAGGCTAGGTATTGTCTATACATTGAGATGGAAATAAATAAATTATCCATGAGTCAAAAGCAAATATTTTTGCAAGTTTAGCTATCAAACAAGCTCTTTCTTTTTATTCCATTATTTATTATCAGCTTAATCACAAAATATTCACTTAATAAGACCTTAGCAAAATAATTTGGCAAAAAGTAAATTACATAAATTCTTTTTTTTTTCCAGATTGAAGATGGACTTCTTCTATGTGAAATAATGTATACCAGTCTCAGCCATGAAGTCTTGTTGTACCGCTAAATTTCCCTTTGTCCCATTTCTGTCATCCTGCTCTAAAGTCAGTATATGTAAACCTTCTTAAAATTGTGTCAATGTAAATGTTTTAAATCTATGGTTTGTATGTGAATCTGTAGCGTAGCTGGTGTATAGTCATAAAAATAAATTGATGTAACAGTAGTCAGTTATTTTCTTATAGAGTGGAAGCAAAGAGAAAAATTGATTCTTAAAATTAAAACTCTTGTTTGGGTTTCTTAAGGGGGGACAGACAGGTTTGGGTAAAATCTAACTCAGGTGTTAAAGTGTTAATATTAACTGTGTTTTATTTTGTTCATGCTTGAAAAGAGAAACAAAAATGTAAGAGTTTTCATCTTTTGCACTTCTCTTTAAGTGTTCCATTTCTCCAGCAAAATAATTTATTGCAAACGTAAACTTAATTGAGGTTAAATTACATAAAAACCAATAACAATGAGTAATTGCTTAGACATGATGAAGGATGGTAAGAAGAAGTTGTGATTCAAAGTAACCACATTGACCAATGACTTAATATTTTGAATGTTAGATTCATAGATATTAGCCCTGTTCCTGAAGCTAGGTCATGTACTGTTATGTATAATTTTTTTAAAATTTATTTATTAACTGCACGTCCCATTACAATGAGAGTAATACTACATGCACTAATTACTAATATTACATTTTTTTATGCATATAATATACTGTCTTTTATCTTCCTTATTCTATGGCTGGCTAAATTTTTGTACTATCCTTTACAATATTACTTAACATGTAGGTATACTCTATTAGTATATTAGTATATTAGTTAATCACCTGTATTTCTAGTATATTAGTTAACCACTTGTATTACTACTTCATTCTTCTACAGCTTATCTAAATATTTATGTATCACGATGCTTGTGCACATTGTGAGTACGCTTAAAAATTATATTGGTTGCTTAAGTCAAGCAGAAAAACTGACAATTTATGCATCCTTCGTGGTACTTGACTGTATATGAATCAACTGTGGGAACGTACCTTATACAAACACAGTGGTTAACCCTCCGGCAGGCAAGCTGTAAAAAATACAACAGCAGCAGTTTTTGTGCATTATCGATGCCTTAACCTTAAGCTATTGCACCAACCCCATAGTTTATTCCATCGATGCTTACTCAACAATGTTACTATGGCTCCAATTTCATTGTCTAGCTTTTTCAGCTGATTTTCTGAACTTTAAAAAATACAATGCGCACCTGCCCTTGTCACAGATGCATTTTAAATTCAAGCAGCCAATATGCAGAAAAGTACGACTTCATGAAGTTGCCTCTGACTTTGTGAAGGAAACTATTATTTCTGAATTATTCCAGCAATGTTCAAGAATGTGAAAAATATAGCCAATGGACATCATCTTGTAATCCTTGAAATGGAGTAAGAGGCAAACATTTTATCTCCAATGTAAACTCCATCTTTTGTCATGTTATAGTCATTGTAGTCACAAGAAGTTGGCAGATCTTATGAAAGGTCTAAAGTGCAACTCAAATCACTGCCAGCCAATCTCACTGTATTTCTTATGCAGTTCTGAGGTGAATCATCGACTTCTGAAGATCAGATCTTTGAACCTCCGGCAAAGAAGCACGAGACCTGTAACTCCATGGACGTCAAAAAAATTTATCCATTTCAATTAAATGTGATAGATGCCAAAACTGCTTGTAAAAAGCACATTAAAATACAAATATTTAGAAAGCTGTTACAAAAATGAACGTTTCAGAATGCGTGGACAAAATTTTATCATGAACAACTAAAAGAGCTGAAATTTTTGTTATAGCATGTGATAACAGTGGACATGTACTGTTTTCTTCAATATACTAACCAATTTGGTAGCACAGGCTTGTTATTATATTAAAATGTCCATGTTTTAAATTTTACAATGTGTGCCTGCTTATGTGACAAAATTAGGCATGCCTGCTGGAAGGTTAAAAATCTCAAACATACGACTCTTGTGTAGAAACAGATATTTAATTTTGTATGGTTTAAGACATACAGTTCTTTTACTTAATACAATTCCATGCGGAAATGCCGTTACATTTGTGACCTTAGGTTTTTTCAGAATGTGCATGCTCATTTATTTTTTATTGAACTTATAAAATATCCTGTCCACTCAATCATCTTGTTGCTAACTGTACTTTGTAATAATTGAAACAGTTTTTGTAAATACAGCTATGTAATTATCTAAAACTTTTATCAGTTAATTGCATTTTTACTAAAAGCTTGAGATTAAAACTTGTGAAATTCTGAGGGTTGACATCCATAATTTCTTTTTATCGAAGCCTCTAGTCTTTGGCAACGTATAATGTTATTTGCTTCCACCATATTAATAGTCACATAGAAAAAGTTAAAGTTACTGTAGTGATGTTTTTACCAAAGTGTTAGAAAAAGCAAACATTTATGAATTTAAAAGTATGTAATCGGTGTAATATAATCTAAAAAGAGATTTTCTGAAACATTTCTTAAATTTAGTCTAACGTCAGATTTTACCGAAGACTTCAAAAGAAGAACTCACTTTTGTGATTTGCTCTAGAGCAGTGTTGTGAAATTTCTTTATAGCTTCCACTTTAACTTTGCACAGTTTTCATAAGAGTATGATACTGTTACAAAAATGTTTTTCTCCAAACTCTGCACAAACTCTTGTAATTTTGCACTTATTGAACCCTTAGTTTTTAAGCATGTTGAGTTGAAAGTACTGAGACCTCACTTAGCACGTACCATGTGGATGAATCATTTACAGTTAATGAAGAAAAGTTATTTTATTCATTCATGCTTTTCCCTCACCTGTTACTTATAGAAGCAGCTGACTTCAGTAGAAAAACTGATAATAGCAGTCCTGCCTCTCCATTTTCTATTTGTCCCTTTTACAAAAAATATATGCTATATGTTTATATCTCACTTTTTCTTATGTCATCAGCCTACCCTACTCTTCCCAGGTATAGATGTTTGGTGATAGTACTTTTAGAAGCAGGTATTAGCGCATATTTCAAAGAATAAAAAGAGGCATTTATGCCAACTTTAATTTTGAAATTGTATGAACCTTAGGAATTTCACATTATTTATTGGAAAGAAAATTCTGAGAAATTGCAAATCATAATTCAGGGTGTGGAAATTCTGAAAGCAAATGAATTTAAAAAAATGAAATATAAAAATGTGACCAAATTATGGAAAAAGAGAAAAAAGGCCAACTAAAGTTATATGACTAATAAATAAAAAAATAATCTTACTCAGATTAGGGGAAAAGCTTTCTTATTTTAAGTTTACAATAAAAATAAGGTCTTGTCATAAACTTCTGGGCCCTGGTAATTTTAATTGTTAATATGTTGTGAAAATATTATCATTCAATATATTAGTTTATGAAAGTAAATTGCATGCAAATTTAAACCAATGGTACTATTATTTTGTTATACCCTATGATAATATTTTAGAACTATTTCAGGTGATCACCTGTAAATGTGCAAAAGTCAAACAAAATACCTGATAGATTGTTTAAAATTTATGAGAAAATTTTTTATTACTTTATCTGATAAATAAACAGCGGTACAGTGTCCTTTACAATACTAGCACCCATAGATAGTTATTAATAATAATAGAAATAATAGAGATGATTTTTGGTGATAGGCTACTTGCAAATTTGAATTGAGAAAGTGGATATCTTCTATTGAAAAATTGCATAACAATATTACATTGTCCTTACTCTCATATAAAACTACTGTTAACGAGAAATAAGACCAAATACATGGTGGAGCAACGATAAACGCACAAAGAAGTAACGCTTTCCACCAAGAGAATGATAGCATTGATTATTATTGAGGCATTCACATTGAAGCAAAGATGAAAGCTTCAACGAAAGATAAGAGTGACGATAATCCATTTTCTCTGCTATTCTTACAGATCAAAGTGCAAGCATATCATTTATTGATAGATTGTATGATCTTCTTAGTGATACACGAAACTATTAAATATTTAATAATTTTCCACAACAAGAAGGGAATCCTCGATTAATTAATTAATTTTGTAAACAATGTGGACAATCCGTTGGCACAAAGAAATAAGAGTACATTCCTTGTGATAAACTGTGAGATGACGTGTTGGATGGATTATTGAACTCACAGTGTTATCATTTTATCATTCAAGTATTCACTTCCATATGTACCATGTTCACAACAAAAATAAATTGTAGTGCCATATTTTATCATTGTCGTTTTCTGTAGGTTTACTCAGATATAATGAAATATAAACAATCATATACCGGTAATTAAACTATAAAACATTCAACTTCACATAATTGTTGTAAGTAAACAACTTACCAAATTAGAATGTACGTTTTGATGGGTTCCCCATTATCAGCTGAAATCTACTGACAAGTTTGCTTCTCTCTCCACCAGATGTCCTCCAGGTTGAAGTCATTGTCCTTAAATGCGTTGAAATTTTTATGTTGATCTTTTTTTTACTTATACTTTATTCATTTAATCAAATAAAAACTCTTGTCAAATTTAGTATTATAATCTGAATGCTAGGGTTCTTTTATCATTGCTCCAATACGAACACTAGATTCTTCTTGTGCTTCGTTAGTATTGTCGCTATTATCTTTTATCATTGCTCCAACATGCACACAGCCTAAGGCTTCAGGTTTTTCCATTTTTTTCTCTTAAATATAATATACTTTATTTTCCTTTTCTAGCTAAGTCATCTTATGCAGAATACGAACATGATGCATCAGTCTATACATGCAGTCTGTTCCCATCACCACCACCTCTACCGGAGGTCTTTTGTTACAGAGGTATGTAGAAATCATATACCGTAATAAAACTATGGGTTCCAGGAGTATAAGGCTCCCAGATTTTAGACATTTGGCACATCAAAGTGGTAAGGTTGCTAGCCTTATGCACCAGCCACCTTTACCCCCAGGATTGCTTCTAATACTCCTTTCTGTTAGAGGCTGAATTGACCCCACCAGAAAGATTAGGCGAATTGAAAAATCTCAACGACTTCATCGGGAATCGAACCCGCGACCTTCTGGTTTGTAGCAGAGTGCCTCAACCACTACACCATGGCGTACCCCGTAATAATACTGGCAGTAGACAATTCCTAAGCAAGCTAAAGGAATATTATCTATTTTATAGAACCCGGAGGTTCATTGCTTACCTACATAAGCCTGTGATAATTCCAACAAACCATCCCCTACAAAGCTTATTTCCCTTAAATCTATTCTAATATTGTCCTCCCACCAACATCTAGGTCTTCCAAGTGGTCTTTTCCCTTTGGGTCCCCCAGTCAAAAATTTCTAATTATGTCTTTCTTCCCCCATGCATGCTGCAACATGTTACCCTTACTATATTTAGTGAAGAGTAACCCACAGGTTATGAAGCTCATCATTACGCAGTTTTCTCCAGTCCCCATTTTCATTTTTCTTGGGTCCAAATATTTTGCTAAGAACCCTGTTTTCTAAAACTGTCAGAAGAAGAAGAAAAAGAAGAATTTATTGTCCAACCATAAAACAATTACAAATATTCAGTGCTTTTATAAACAATGACAATATTATATGTAATAACAAGAATACAAAATAAACACACTATAATAAACCATGAGAACATTATATTATACTAAACTGAAATGTATAGTAAAAAAATCATGTAGTGCATTATGCAACAAACTTATAATGACATTCATTAAGATAAGAATTTGTTTATGAAACAAGCTACGCACGTTTCATAATTTTCGTAGGAGTATCTTAATTACCATTATAGACAAGCTGCATATGACTTATTTTGTTTGACCATAATTTGTCTGATTGTTTAAATTTTGAGATTTAGATTCTCCCAAACAAATGGCAACAAGCCCACCATGATTGTTTAAGATTCATTCAGCCTCAATGGTGGGCCATAGTGGAGTTATGTTGCTGCTTGTGGGTGTGTAAATAAACGAGATTTTACTGTAAACTGTTAGATTAGAAGAGCGATCAAACACTCATATTGTGTATATTTGAAAAAAATGAAGTTCATAAAACATACACCGAGGATGTGGATGATTATTCATAAAACATCTATTGTTGTTAAGGTAAATAGTGAAGTGTGTAGTGTTTTTATCACCTCAATTTCATTAAATATACTTATCGCCATTGTTCCGGCAGAAGTCACTAAGTCCAAAATCTTAGTTTTGAGATACAGCTATTTTAATATTAGAATAAACCATTGCATATATGGACTTGGTGAAATTAAAAGTAGGGCCTATTAGTTACTTGGAAATGGCTAGGGATAAAGATCACACACTTTATCTTGAGCCAAATACTCCATAATGCTGAAAACAGTTCATATCAAGAAGGCCTCACTCGAAAAAATGAAGATTGCGACCCGTTCCCAGTGTTGCCATACCCAAAAAACTTTCTGTAACATCATTCTTGAACTACCGTCTATTTTTTATTTGTATACAACATATTCTGCAAATGACAGAATTATCCAGGGTCATTAGAAAAAAGGTGTTGTGGAAATGGTCAATATAAGTGACAATGAAGTTAAAAATGAAGATTCTTTAAAACAAAAAGTGTCGGACATCAGGGAATAAACAATAAACCAAATAAATGAAATGGAAGGAAAAGCAATATAATGTGTTTTAAGCTGAATCAGTCAGAGAAAAGAACAAGTCTATTTTTATTATTTTGCTAGAAAGTTCTATTAATTACCCACAAACTCTCATGAAAAATATTTAGTTATATTAAATTAATTCATTCATGTTAAAGAGTGCGTATTCAAGTACGTGCACAATGCTACGACTTTTAAACCGATTTTCTATATTCTGAAGACTGAGAGATTGTCTAAAGAAATATATTACTTAATTCCTTTCTCCAGCGATATATTCTACTATAATATCTGCATCAATAAAAACTCTTTTTCTTTGGTGGCGAGAGTTGAAATTGCTATGAACTACAATTAGTTCCATTGTGTACCAGCATAAAACTAGACACTTTATTTTTTCTAGTAGTTGGCAACCCTTTCTGAAATGACGTCAATTTCAACTCACCGCCTTCTGCAATAGTCAATCTCTTATACTGCATGGAATATCAGCTCCCCTCACCCCTGCATTTTTTCAGCTCGAGATAAAGTATGTAGACTGTATCAGGTAGTGAGTTCTGCCCGCCTATAAAGCATCCTTGCATCATTGTAGCAGTAGCCTATAAATATAACTCAAAATGACTATTTTTGGAGTTAGTAACTTCTGTTATAATCATGACGATATTATATTGCTATACTGTAAAATGTTCCACTTTGAAAATACTTACACATAATTGTAATTATAAGTGCTGGCATAGTCTGCAATGTTTTACATTTTGGTTACAATCTCATATTAATAAAAAAAATTTCTTGCTTTCAGTTTCTGTTGGAGAAGACAATCCAAAACCTTCATGTTCAAAACCAGTGCAAACATGCGCTGGATCTACCCAGTACCAGACTTCTACTGTATCATGTTCAACAGCAGTTTGCCCTTGCCCTGGTCCTAACCAATTTAGAAATTCATCTACTGCAAGTGTTCAAACAACGAGTCCCACAAAGAAAATTAGAAGTTCCAGTAACACATGTGAAAAACCTTATAGTGGAACAGAAGATGAAAAACATCCTTGCCCTGTAAAGACTGATAAAATATGCAAGAAAACTCCCATTGAAGGGAAACCTCCCATTGAAGGGCACACCCACAAACAGAAGGTTACTGAAAAACCTAAAGATATTAAAACACCTTCTCCTCGTGCTGCCAAGAAAATAAAAAAGCACGCTACAGAAGTACCAAGTAAAACAGCGGCATCTTTAGCTCCTCGTCCACATTTAGATCCTTCTTCTCCTTCAAAGAAAGCTCTCTATGATGGAAAAAGCTGGAAACCTAGATCAAATGAACATACAGTTCCCAGGAGTAAAAAGAATCAGGAGTGTCCTACAGAAATTGTTAATCACAAGGAAAATATCTTGGAAATCCTACCTGTATGTCCAGGTATAACAATAGATGCAGCAAGTTCTACATTTACAAGCAAAAATAAAGATACCTCTTCAACTGCTCTTCAAGACACTGAACGTCATCCTGAGAAAGTTCCCTGTGATGGCCAAATCTGTAAACCAAAAAATGAAAAGAACATTTTCTGTCCCAGGATGAAGGAAGTTAAAAAATGTCCTACTGAAAAACTTTGCCCTTTTGCTGTAACAGAAGTTACTCAAGAACCATCACAAGCACTTGAAGAACCATTGCAAGCTCATGAAGAAACTTCACATTCATGTGAGGAATCTTTACAAGATAGTGAAAATTCTGTCCCAGAAGAACCTGTGACAGTTCCTGATGAATTTCTGGAAACAGCTGATGCAACTACTTCTGTGAATATTGAATATAAGGACAAACAGACTTCTACCATGTCACTCGAAGGTCAATATCCTTGCCCAGAAGAACTTGTGACCGTTCCTATTGAACTTGTGGAAACAGCTGATGCAACAACCTCTGTGAATGTTGAATATAAGGACAAACAAACATCTTCATCAACACTTGAAGGACAGCATCTTTGCCCAGAAGAACCCGTTCCTATTGAACTTGTGGAAACAGCTGATGCAACAACCTCTGTGAATGTTGAATATAAGGACAAAAAAACATCTTCAACAACACTCCAAGGACAGAATCTGGTAGACAGAGAAGTTTCAGCACTCAATATCTTGCATGTTGAAGCCTCAACTTCTCCCATGTCATTGCCATCTGAAGCTGTTGATAGCAAAAAGGAAGTTTCTCCTATTCCATCTAGAGAATGTGCTTGTAGATGCACTCCACGAGTAGTAATATGCCAGTCTAAAGAAAGCTTTACTGATACAAACGTATCACCAGCTCAAATGACACAAGAAATTGGACCAATTTTAGAAAAACATATCCCCTATGATTGCAAGCATGAAAATCCTAATCATCGGACTGAAATTATCACCAGCCAAAGTGAAAGAATTGCTCCATCTGCCCAGATGTTAACCAGAAGAGATTCAATAAATGGAAAGGATTATCCTTGTAATCGTAGATGCAAACATGATTGTGCTCAAGCTAGAGCTGTTTCTAGATGTAAGAAAACAATCGAGAAGAGAACAAAGGGCCTTTCATTTTCTGCAGTACCACCTACTGTTGTGACAGAACAAACAGAAACTTCATTAGCATCTGAGAATCATGCAAAACCTACAGTGATGTTTGAAAAGAAGAGGAAATTTGGATGGTTAAGTTGTATTAAACCTCAGCACAAACAAGCAAAGAGTCAAGTTGCTGCAGAAACGTCTTCTTCCACAACACTGGAGATGGATATGCCTAAAAATAGTAAAGTAAGTACTGGTAGTGAGTAATGAATACTGATAGTAGTTACAGGCACAGTACTGATATGTTTATTTCACTTTATGTAGCTGACCTTGATTATGCGGAGGTTTTCGGCACAATATGTCTTTCTTTACTGTTCAATTTGTGTATCTTCGGCTACACGCTATTTAATTATGACTCTGTTCCCTTGCGATGCGTAATATTTATTTTTTGTGCTTGCGGAATACTAATACTTATTACTTCTACGCTTCTTTTGTAATTTAGTTATAGATACTTTCACTTGGCTAAATTAAGCTTAACACTCACCCTTTCTTATGGATGTCAGAATTATATTTTTTGTTGTGCTGTCGTAGTAAAAATCTCAAAGTGTACTCTCGTGATTGAATTTCATTAATTGTTTGGCGCTCACACCTGTATATCCTTTCTTAAAATATAGCCTGTAGAGCTTATTTAAAAATTTAAGCAATTTACCTAAGATTTTCTAGGTCATGGGTCACTGAATTACTGTTCATAGCAAAATAATGCTGTGAACTTATGGCGGTTGATATGATTCTAAGTTGACTTGCAGCAGATTTGCCACAATCATTTAAAATCATCGTTAGTTGTTGCCTGCATATATTTTTAATTGATTTATCTTTTTTTTTTTTAGGTAGTATTGGTGCCTTCAGATAATGAAATTCTTATTCCCTGTAGTACTTGTAGTTTGGAAGATACAGGAAATTCTGAAGATGAAACTGTTACTAACACTAAAAGTTCAAGCACCAATCCCTTCAGCACTGGCGAGTTGTACAGCTGTGAATGCATTGACAGTTGCGTAAGTACAGAATCTAAATTTAGGAAGGAAAATGGGTGTAGCACTTACTACATTTATTTTTCTCAACATTTTGTTTCTTATGTATAAATCCAGTAGCGTTAACAAATGTAGGGTGACGAGATGACCTGCTTTTTGCAGGATAATCCTTTTCTTTCTTTAACACCTTTTCTTGCAGCTCACAAATAGGCTTTGAAATCTCATTAATATCCTGCTTTTAAAAAAAAAATCTTGTGAAAAAAGTCCTGCAAATGTGAAATACAGTGAAACTTCCCTTAATGGACATTTTTAAATTCCCCTACAAAATAACATTGGCCCTTATGATAAAATTCTTCCAAATAGTGGACATTCTCAAAAAATGGACGTAGACACTGAAATGTATCCCCCAACAACAATTAAAACTTCCAAATAAGGGACAGCATGAAAGAAAAAGACTGTTTAAATTAAACTGAATTCTAAATGGAATTCTTTGCAACAATCATTATCGTGCATTTTTACTGTTCATTCAGTTCAGTCACAATCTCTTAGTAGTATAGTTGTTAGCTGTGATACATGAGCAGTTCGTGCATTCTTAGTTTGTGAATTTGAGTGTTCGGAAGTGCAATTATATTAAAAATCTCACAAAAATGTAAATGTTTGTCACTAAAAGAGAAAGTGGATATTGTAAGGCATAGTGAGAGGGAGAAACTAAGTGTTCGTGAGCTGGCCACAAAGTTTATTGTGGGAAAAACACAACTTAACTTTAGTTTTGATACTACTGTATACATAGACCTTTTTGTATAAATTTTCTTGGCCGCAAACAGTCTCACTGTCTACTATAGGCCTACTGTACTGTAAACAATAGTGTTGAATAAGATTTTTTTTTGTACCAACAATTTTCTAAATAGCGGACACTTCTTAATAACGGACATTTATTTTTTCCCCATTGGTGTCTGCTATTGGGTAGTTTCAGTTTAGAGTATTTTACCATTCCTATGTAGTTTCTTTTATATGTAACTAGCTGGTGCCCATGGCTTCACGCACGATAATTAATTTGAAAATTATAAATTAAGAGCAAAATAATTAAAGCACTATATTTATTAACACTTACACGTGAAACATTCATAGACCTAAACGAAACAATAATTAATGAAACAGTTAAAAATCTGGCTTTGGAGTGCTATCCACGATTAGAATGTGCAGCTTGGGAAAAACGACCTCAGATTTGAATTCCCTGGCCCAGAAAACCCCGGCATAGTGAGTTCCATCCAAATTGATCAATGTTTGCCCATTTAGGTCTACATTCATTATCCCTCGTCCGTCTATGTGAAAATCTTGAATGTCTGCGTATGTTGCCGTTATAATCAAACGAATTGACCTGAGTGAGCTCACAGAATCGAAACGATCAATAATTCCATGCGACATATTGAAAAAAATCTCAATGCTTTTATTTCCGAGTTATGACAAAAAAGGGCAAAACCACTTGCAATTGATTTGACAATTGAAATGTATTACCAAAAACTGATCCTTTGATAGCTATACGTTTTCTGCCAGTTCTTCACTCATAACTCGGGAACAAAAGTGAAAATTAAAAATCTGGCTTCGAGGTGCAATCAGCCACTCTTCAGTCCATCTATGTTTAATAATTTCAGATCTCTGCATGTAGTACATTTTGCTGGGCATTGCGCACGGAGAGACAGAAAGACAAACACTTCCTCTTATTACTGTAGATAGCTCATAATTGGAAGAAAATTAGAATAATGTCCATAATGGCAACTTTTGCCTATTCACTTTCAGTCAGAGAGTTCCTGTAAACATTGTATTTGTATCATTCTGCCCGTAACATTATTTGATTGGTTATATGTTATGCCAGTCTTTTCCTTCCATACATTGTCCATGTTTGTTAATGAGAGCTGATGCCAAATACATTAAAAACAAAGATTTTATTATTGATGGCATCAGTCCTTTTGCGATAATTTTCATTTAATGAAGAGAGAATATTCAGTTGTACCACAAATTAATACGCATAATATCATTATTGGTACATAGGCTAGTTTACTACAGTCAGTGCAACATTTACAAATTTTACAACTCTGAAATTATTACAGTTTAATTACACTTCTCAACCTTATCAGTAATATGTATTTTACATTAAAAATTGTTTATGATTTCTGTGTATAAACTGTTTGCTAAAAATTCTTGTTCAAGTTTAACCATTATCAACATATGGTATTTAAATTGTGTAAGTTCATACCTATTTTAAAATTACATGTCCAAAACTTAGCTAATTATAGTTATTAACCAACGTCCTAAAACATTGTTTAGATACATTACTAGTAAGGCTTTTCAAAAATAGTGAATAATGAAAATACGAATGTCGTCCAGAAAGTGAAGAATGATTTGGCATAACTAAATAAAAACAAAAGACATCAACACAAAACTTTATTTACAACGATACAGGACCTTACTCTATTTCAGAATGTAATCGCCATTGCTGCCAAAGCATTTATTGTAACCTGGTACCAGTTTTTCAATGCCGATGTTATACTCTTCTACCGCCAAATACCTGAGCCAGGATGTCACTGCAGCGTTGAGGTCTTCATTGGTTGGAAACTCTTTTCCACCCAAAAAAGTCCTATAAGGCTAGTTTACATGACAAAATTAGGTTTCTTAACTGTTTTTTACTTAAATGCACAAGTACGAGATGTACTGGTGACAATGAGTTACGACACTACACAGTTTCAGCTGATTCCAACTTTTCACAAAACTATAATAGTAATTTCGAGATTGTATGCTTATTTAGCTTGTTTGTGTTTAAAAAAAAATGAAGTGGGAAGTGAGGAAACTGTGAAATGCCTGGATTCATATGTGTTTCAAACGTTTATATGGGATTTTAACAACTTGAACTTCAGAAATATGGTGCGGTTGCTTTGGAATTATTTTGTTAAGAAACTATGTGTAATTAGTTTCATGTCTAGAAATGTATTTTTTTAAATCTTGACTTTAGTAATCTAGAATTTCCATTTTACAGTTACTACATTTTGAAATAACATTCCAATTCTCCATATGTAGAATAATACAATTTAAGATATTTTGATTGTTTTCCAGTGTTTGTGCAGTGAAGGTGAAATCATTGGAGCTAAAGCGATGAAAAGACATAAAAGACATGTCAACAAGCCAAGAGGTAAAACCACACAGAATATTAATGGCATTGAAATAATCATGAGCTTGGATGTAGAATGCAACACTTCAGAGGAGGTAAGATGACTGATTCTATTAAAATTTATTTTTTGAGAATTTAGGGACAATTTCCTAGAATTGAATGGTGGAATTTAGGGGTTGACAATCTTCTTTTAAGATGAACCACAAAGTAGAGGAAAAGAGGGTCAGATAGGATTTATAATTTAAATAAAAAATGAAAGCAATAACCAGTATAATATGATTCTGTTCATCCATTCTTAAACTGTCAAGAATTGTACAGAACTTTGTTGAAGGTTCAAAGAGTTAACTTAACATTGAAGTATTGGACCTATGGTCAATGATGTACCAAAGTGATGGGGGGTTGGGGCGCTAATCAATATGGAGCCTACCCAGTATTCACAATTTATACCATTCACACGGTCTACACAGATAGGCAGATTTACATTTCTATCCTCCTACCATAATCATGGTACACGCTCGCAGCACAACTCTCTGTTATCAATTCCTAGTCATCATACAACCTCATACTCTCATTCATTCACCATAGCCACAGCCCGTTCTTGGAATACCTTGTCACAAGATATTAGGGGTAGTCGGAGTGTACACTCTTTCAAATCTGCGCTTATTAAACAATTATTGCCCACTGAACAGAACTAGCTCTTTGTAGTCTTTCACTGTATATAACATTACTTAGTCTCCTTATAACGTATCTACAGCTAGACTTAAATTTCCATTATAACATAATTTTACATATTCCTTGTTTTACTTGTAACATTATTACTATTTTCTTTTATGACACTTACGCTCTCTATGAAGCCTGTGCTTTTTATGAAACCTATGCTCTTTACTTATTTAATTTATTATTATGAGTAGCCTTAACCTTAGTCTCAGTATTAGTCATAAGTCTCTTAATCACTAATTTGCTATTTATGTAAACCTACATTGTATATATTTTCTGAAACCTGGTTGAGTGGAAGAGAAGGCCTTATGGCCTTAACTCTGCCAGGCAAAATAAATCATTTACTACTACTACTACTACTATAATATGATAATAAGCTGCCTAATTCATTATATTTTGTGGACCCTGAATAAACTGTAGCAAGATTGAGATCGGAAATATACACACTAAACTTCACTAAAAGGTATATTTACCCAAGATCATTTCAACGGGTCTTCCCGCCATCATCAGCTGATTCCGACTGGCCCTCTAGCGGCGGGTGAATGAACTTGTCGATCAAGGTTCCTTGTATGCCAACTGAAGTGTCAAAGTTTAAGAGATTTTCCCGGTTCTTTTTAATGAATATTTTTTCCCAAACTATAAGATCTATTGGTTTTTCAACTTGTTTTAATAGTGCAATTTCATTTTCAATTTCATGGCCTATTTCCCAGAAATGCATTCTCTCATTTAGAATTCGCGTGTTTATTATAGGCAACTTTATGTCTTTACCATACGTTTGAGTACAATACCAGTACCAGTATTGACTTGTGGCTGGAGAAAATACACTTTAGTATGAATTTCATTCAGGCATGCTATTGAAAAGATATTTCAACAAAATTGTTGTGATTTCACAATATTATTTTATGTACAAATCAAAGAAAATTCAAATAGCAAAGACTGAAAAAGTAGATTAATGATAAATTAAGCAGTGCATAAATTAAATGTATTTCTTGCCAACTTTTCCTTTGCAAATGTTGTAATTACATCATTTAAATACGTTTTGCAACAGAGTTCTCAGTGCTAAGCTTGACAAACAAGATTTCTCTTTCTTCTCTTGCTTGTCGGGGCTTATTTATTTCAGAAGGCCACAGTAGATTCCAATATGATTGTTTTTAATCTGGTTTTTAATGTTGTTTAATAGTCACTGCTTTGGTAAAAATAAATAAATAGAATTTTGGGGCCTATCTTCAAGGTGGGGCATTTGACAGACTGCCACTCCAGCCCCCGCCTTCGTACACCACTACCTATGGTACTCCTACCTATGTAACATTGCCTACATATTGATGGTAATAATATAATGATAAAATAATAATTTAATTTAATCTCATTTCCTAAATAGTTTGAAAGTAATGTAACTAAAAAGCATATTAGACATTCATGACTGAATTTTAAATTTTACAAAAACTTACTAATGTATATTACTGTATGTATAAATAATCGTTAGGCTATATTAATACATTTTCAGCTTTATGACATTATTTGTTATTACTTTTGTGCCACAAACTGTAGTAAATTCTGAAGAAACTATTTGCAATCTATAAGGAATTTCACCTACCATTTTTATTGAAATCTATTAAAGGCATCAGTTTTATAATTGGATTTACTTTATACTTAGTGCAAATAAAGACTAGTTAGTTTGTTTTACAATTTTTGAAAATAGCTTTCTTTCAGCTCTTTAGTTTATGGTGCGCTCTTTAGTTTATGGTGCTTCAAGAAGTGCAACAATGTATTATCTTTAATTTCAAAAAAAGAGCTTGCAAATATTTTTATTTTTTCAGAAGTTATTGTTATGTAAAGCCCCAGAGTAGTTTTTAATCTACAAAAACACTAAACAGGTGCTACTATCTGATCGACAGTATATAATATAATAGATTAAACAAGATCCAACCTACATAAAAATGAGCAGAAACTCAAAATGTTGAATATGATGTTTTGGAAAAGATGTAAATTTTCTTTAACAAACAGAAGGGTGTATCAGCTGAATGCCCCTACTAAATATCTTTATTCTTTCAGAAGTTTTCATTATTTGAAATACAGAAAATACTGAGGTTATTACTTTGCAGTTTAAATACCATGCAAACATTTTTGATTATACAGTGAACGCCGCTTAATGTAATTGCGGATAATTTTATCAATCGGGTAATGCTATCACTTTTATGAAGTCCCATCTGGATTAATAATGATACATTGAAAAAATGATGTTTATTGTTATCAAAGATTTGGTTTGTGTTATCACATTTTCCTTTTTTGCGGCTTTATTTCCAAAATTTCGTTTTTAAGAGTTTCCTTTCTAACTCAACTGTATTGTGTTGTACTGGAGGTAGCAATTCTGTTCCCAACTCACAGGATGACCAGTT
Source organism: Ectobius pallidus (assembly GCA_964059195.1). Taxonomy (NCBI): domain Eukaryota; kingdom Metazoa; phylum Arthropoda; class Insecta; order Blattodea; family Ectobiidae; genus Ectobius; species Ectobius pallidus. The sequence continues at coordinate 115,823,965 of CAXKWD010000007.1, read as the reverse complement.
CGAGGGGGTAGCATTACCTTTCTGTTTTAAGCCGTAAAACATATTTCACCCCACAGTTAAGCTGCAACTTTTGATCTATGAAGATAAAGTGTTGCCGTTCAGTGTTAGCTAGTGTAAAATGAAAAGACTTGAACAGGGAGGCTTTAGATGTTTTACTACACGGTGTTCACCACAGGTCAGTATAACTTTTCAAAATCACTTGTAACTCAGTATGGAGTAGTGGTTAATGTACTCCGAAAGGAAAGTAAAAACAATTAAAAACTTTGTTACTGGTTAAAATATAGTTGCTTGCAGTCTATTACTTTATTAGCCTATGAGTGGTTCAATGATTCATAGTTACGTATTATTTTATGAATAAATATTTATAATTCTGCTTTTAGTGTACGGTAATATCTTATACTGTATACAGTATTATGAATAAATATCCTTAATTTAATTCCTTCGGCTACTGTTATCGATCGGTTAATATTATCAGATTAGCTCTGTCTGATCACAGTAAGTGGTGTCCGCTGTATGACAGCCATTTCATAAAATATGGGAATTTTTCCCTCAAAGAGAGAAGTTATAAAATTATTGTAATTGGGTTGTCAAATATAAGTTTAAAACCTCAAATTCACTGGATATTAAGGACTTAGGTGTATTTGAAGTGGTTTCATGTGTAAAATCTGTAGATTTACTTATTTATTGAATTGTAGTTACTTTTTTGGCCATTTTTAGCATGACTTTAATATTCTTTAATACCAAGTAGTCAATGAGTAATCAGCTATGTCCATTTTGATTTGAGAAAGGTACAATTTGGTATAAGATTAACTTAAAAAAATATGTGTGGTTAATTACTATGTAAAATAACAATCAGTGACTTTTGTCCCACCCATAATGGTGATAATTTCGTTAAATTATTTTTGATGAGTTAAATAAATGTTCTGACAATCTGGAAACAGTTTATAATTTGTATTTAATCCCTCATACCTTCATTAATAAAAACAATAAGACCCTAACAGTAATAGCAGAACAGCAAATGAAGTTTTGTTTTGCATCATTAAAATCAGTGTCCAAATTATGTCCCACCCGTAATAGATTTTGAAAAACCAATTTAAAATATTTAAAATAAATTTTAAATAATGCTTTGCATGTAGTGTGGAGGGGAATGCATTGTAAATTTTACAGAATGTGAAGAACCAATTCTAGTTTATTATTTATGATAAGTAATAAACAAAAATAGTTTTCATACTTTGCACCCGTAATTATGAAATGGCTGATAAGAAAAATTTGGATTGAGCTGTGAAGCCCTAGAATAATTTTAATCTATAAAAACATAAACTGGTGTTACTATCTGATTGACAGTATGTATAATAGATTGAACAAGGTCCCAGCTACATCAAAATGAGTGGAAATTGAAATTGTTTAGTAATGTTTTGCCTCATAACAGGCCAAAACAGTCTCTTTTTGTCCCATATGTTGCCCAAATAGCAAATGTTTGATTGATAACATTGATACATTCTTTTGAACACATTTAGTAATGCAATGAAGTTAACTTAGTATTTCATGAGGCCTGGTTTGGAAAACTGCAACAGTTGGCAACATAAATCCAGGACATTGAGAATGCAACTGACCTTGTAGGGTTTGTTATTTAAGGAGGGTATAGAGAACAGAGTAGCTTTCCGCTTGAAAGCGTCTTGAAGAGCAAGTTTGAAAATTCTCGCGTATTCGAAGAGACCACACCTTGTGAATAAAGCATTCATATTGAGCTAGTTGAAATAGTCAGCTAACCAAGAATTCTGACTTATAGGAAAATAGGTACAAAGTTATTAATGGATCAGAGTATCAGTAGTAATAGAAAAACTTACTGGGATTATACGAAAATGAGACAGAGGGAGTGCAGTGCATGAGCAACCACGGTAAGCCTTGGTGCACTCCTACGAGTTGTTAGAAATGAGGTGGATTCTCCACATTCTCACACATTAACGGTAAGATTCTCAAGGTGAAATGGTAAAAGAAAACATTAAATGTATAACTGGTTTTGTATTTTTCTGTTTTCTCTATTTTTCTGGGGGAGAATTAGAGTTTAGGTAAATACATTTGGGAAAATGACTTAAGGGTAATTGTAGGGGAATCAATAGAGAATTGCACCATATTGGTACAGCTGAAAACTAGCGCTCTCTGCTCAGGTGACAAGAGTCTGGGGATGAACATCGCAGCAACTCAGTGCTGGTTCAGATTTTATATGATAAAAGAATCAAACTCACCCTTGATCAGTACTGTATTGTATACTTCTAAAAGTCTTTTGTTTGTATAAGCAGTGCCGTATTTAAGCCTAGGCAGACTAGGCAGCTGCCTAGGGCGGTAGATTTGAAGGGGCGGCTTTTAAGCTGTTACTGTTTTTTTTTAATATATATTAAACATTTTATTCATAACTCTTCAAAATAGTAAGCTAATGTAACACACAATGAAATAGAAATGACAACAAACGCTCATTTAATCAACGATCTAGTTCCATTGTTGTTGTCAATGAAATTGGAACTCCCTTTCCATTCAACCGCCTTTGATTAAACTCTGACATTCTGATATTATTATTATTATTATTATTATTATTATTATTATTATTATTATTATTATTATTATTATTATTATTAATATTATTAATATTATTATTATTAACCTACTATTTCAGTTACATTAATGCTTATTGTAGGTTACTTTGTGGTACATTCATGTGGAAATAAGGGGGCGAAAATATTTTTCTCTGCCTAGGGGCGCTTAAGTAGCTAAATACGCCCCTGTGTATAAGAAAACATAATATACGAAACCTTTTACATATTCTAAATTATGTATAATCATTAAAGCTTGCCGGCTATGACTGTTATTGTAACAATCACTCCAGATATCAAGCAAAAATGAATCCATATCATTAAATGTGACTAGTGTTCGAAACTCAAAAGACCATTTGTGGGAACCCTGTACAACTAATTTGCCAGGACTTTAATATGTTATGAATAATGGTGAAAACTAAAATTAGTTTTTCCTTTCCAGTATTAATATATGTCTTGTGTTTCTTTCTAGGATATGGGCGATGATATGCAAACAGCTGTGCTAAGACGTATGAAGATATGCAGAGGTAATTATATCAATACTTGGATTGACAGAATAAAATATATTAAAAGTGTAATTTAAATCTGCACAGGTGTTGCTTATAAATACAGTAGAGTCCCGCTATTCCGAACTAATTGGGACCGAACATCGTTCGGTTTAGCGGGAATTCGGAATAGGCGGATTTCATGAATAATATCAACGTATTGACTTGTTAAGGCAAAAATTAAGTGCGGGGAATTGTATAAATGGAGTCAACATGTGCTGTAAGTAACCAGCTTTCATTCCAATTTGGTTTCAGGCTTTTCATTAAGCTTAGGCTCTATGATAGTTGTTAAGCAACTACATTTTAACTAATTGTATATAAAAGTTTATAATAATTGAATTTATTTCGTCACATGACTTATAGATTAAACTATATTAATTCATTATATCGATATATTAATTTCTTTATGACAAATTGATGTTCAACTATCTAATTAATTTTATAATACAATTGTACTTATGACTATCCTATTTATTTGTTAAACTAAAGGGTAAAATCTGTTATGAAATAAGCTTGCCTTATATACATGTAACTAAACTGTATCAATTTACAGTGGCGTAGGAAGGGGGGTGCGGGGGGTGCGGACCGCCCCGGGTGCCATCACCCGGGGGGTGACAAAATAAAAATAAGTGTCTTTGTAAGTAAAACATCGCTCAAGGGAATTTAAAGAAAATAATATTATTATTTAAAACAATTAAATAAGTTCAACAACTTTCTACAAGTGAACATGCGTATTGAAACTTCTCTTAGTTTTAAATGCAGTCAACAAAGGCAATAAAATGCGGCTGAACTGGCCGCTGTGTTGATACGAACAATAATATTATGGTCAGAGGGAGGGGTGTTTATTTCTGCCGATGCTTGTCTCTGCAGTTTTGTCCATTTAAATGAGACTTCAATATCGGTGATATTTCATATTACTCAAGCCGCAACCAATTCTACCCGCTGCGGAAGTCATGACTAGGGACCGGATTTTTAGGTTTTTAAATACACTGTTTTAGGTTTTCCATTAGGTGAAATAGTTTTTTTAGGTTTTTTGTCCAAAATATCGTTTTCGGGTAGAATAATTGGTTTAATAAATTTGAATGTGCTACATAGGATTCAATACATAATACTTGTAAAGTTTAACTTAACAAAATTGACTTAAATTTGTGTAATCTTGCTTTAGGACAATATTATGTACAATTAAAGAAAGAAAGCATAAACAATCAAAAGAAGCAGTGAAAATAAGATTGCCTCACATTTTCTGGTTACAGTATATCACTAAATATCTTTCAAAATTCTCAACTGTGAAGTTCTTCCTGTTATCTCTTAGAATACATTTGAAGGCAGAAAATGTCCTTTCAACCTCACATGACGTCATAGGTGCGAATTTCATCGAAGCAATTGCGGCAGTTTCGAATCGGACGAAAACTTCCCTCTTTTTTAGAAAGGTAAATAATACTTACGTATTGCTGGCAGGCTTGACAAAATATTACTTTTCCATCTGTAGTGAAATTCAGGTCGTCGCCAATCCACTGCCGTAATAAACTCGATTTCATTTGTTTCGGCATAATTAACACGACTTCTTAAAACTCACAGTGTGGCCACTCAGTATGAATAACAGGACAGTACTAAAGGCAAACAAGGGCTTTAAAACACAGAAATCTATATCCTTGCTTATACAGAGCAACAATGGTTGTTCGTGCGAATATTTTTAAAAGGATTACGCTGGTACTCTACGCTTCCTCTCTTGATACTGTCCATCCTAGACGACAATGTGTTGAACGAAACGCTGGTGGTACTAATTTCAACCTGACCAAAATTATTTTCTCTCCGCAAAATATCGATTTCTCAACTGACAAATAAAAGAGACAAAAAAGTAGCCTAAATTAGATATTTTAGGTGTTATATCCTCTTTAGGTATATTTAGGTTTTTATACCCCATTTAGGTATTTTTAGGTGCCACAGAATTAATGTGGGTCAATCCTATCGACATGATTCGAAAAAGTGTATGAGCCCTTTTTGTTTTGGAAGTAAGGGGATTAAATAGGTAAAAACCTAAGAATCCGGTCCCTAGTCATGACTTTTCCGAAGTTGCCAGCAATCTAGATTTTGAACTGGTATGTATGTACGCATATTTAAGAATAGATTATTAATAATGCAGTTCTGTAAAATACTTACATTACTTGTTTATGAAATTTATTAGGATTAACCTATAAAAACATCTGATGTGTAATTCACATAACTTCTTCTGCCCAAATAAAAGTTAGCCTCCCCTTAAATATAAGAGAAAGTCATCACCAATCTTCGTGTCACATCCCCGAAAGGTACCTAACCCAAATAAAAATTTGGTTTTCGTACGATTTTCCGTTGCAAGAGGCCGTATTGCAAAGAGCGCGTATTTAGAGTGGGTAGCTTATAATTACCATTCAGAGAATTACTTCGAAAAAGTGTTTCAAATCAAAGTTTTAGCTCTAGGTGTAAGCAACCCATGTCCAAATTTTAAAGAAAATCGTTAGAGCCGTTTTCGAGAAATCTTTCTTTATGTAAAAATAAAGAAAACTTGTCTCCAATCTTCGGTTCATATCTTGAAATGTACCTGACATAAATACAAAATTTTGTCCTTTTATCAAAATTCGAGATTTCGCTTGGAAAAAAAAAAAACACTCCAAAAATAAAACTTTGCACAATTTCGGGAGACTATTTTGGCCTAGAAATGTGTGAAACAAAAGATGTTCGCTTTATTAATCGTAAAACCCACAATTCGTGAATCTGTCGCTCACGAAAACAATGCGTATCTGTCTGTCTATAACATACTTTAGATTAATAATAATAATAGTAATAATAATAATAATAATAATAATAACAATAATAATAATAATAATAATAATAATAATAATAATAATAATAATAATAATAATAGCAGCATTTATTGTAGTTTAACAGTACAATGTACAGCATAATGTGCTTGATATATATGTCTTTCCTTAATCCTAAAAAAATGGCTGAATTAGATTAACTATGATGTCTTATATGCACCATGGTAGCACCGGTTACTACATGGTGACAACATGGTAACTCGAATCGCTTTATAGATGGTTGATTCATAGTATGCCATGATTTCAGAGCTTAGTTTTGTTTTTATATAACAAAGTAATTATTAATAATTTTGTATAATCCGTTGAGTTTACGAGTTACATCAGATAAATTTGTTGCAGCTGCATAATTTAAATGGGGGGGGGGGTGATAAGTAATTTTCCGCACCGGGTGCCACCTAAGCTTGCTACGCCACTGTCAATATACTTTACCAACAGTAAATTATGTAAACTCTAATTATTCTGCGTCTTCACCCTCAATATCCTGTTAGATTCTAAAAAAACCACATTCTAGTGCTTAAGGCTGAATTTATAATTCTAATTATCATATAATTCAGCACTAGTGGAAATGAAATTCATTAATACTTAGGCTCTATGTTTGTCTCTATTTAACTTCTTTGTATAACAATAAATGTAGGTTTTTCATGAATGTCTTTTTAATTTCTACTGTTTTCAAGTTTTAAAATCTGTATTTTTTCTGAACTCTTTTTTTGAATAGGCGGATTTTTGGAATAGCGGGACTCTACTGTACCTCATTAATGGTGTTTGAGTTTCAAAAAAATCATATGCTACATATTTCTGTAGAAAAATTCCTTTTGTGTTTCTTGTGCTAACCTTAATTAATAACAAAAATATCTCTATTGAGCCCTCATTCATTTAATTATATAGCGTAAAAATATATTGGCCTATTTCGTAAAACTGTTGTAAAAAAGCTCTACAGTGTTTTGCAGATGACAAGCCGTTTATCCTTCTTCTTGCTCAGATACGCGGTCCAATCAGTGACGGCGAGACGGAGGGAAGACTGTTACTGCTAGCGACACTTCTTTAGCTCGTACACGTGATTGGCGGTGAAGGAATTGGCTTCTCATTTGAAAAATACTGTAGTAGCTTACATAGAGTAAATTCAGATTTATAGCAAAGTTAAGGTTACAAGATTCTTTTATTGAAATGTAAGACACTAGTGGTCTAAACTGTAGGACATTTCACAAGAATAGAAAAATGTTAAATGTAGGAAAATTAAACTCTGAAACAAAAGTAAAGTATGTGTGCATAGGTTTTATATTTTCTTTATATTTCTGCTAAGTTGTCAGTAAACTTACATTTTCTGTTCGGCATCTTAGCACATGTTTTACAACTGAAGATTAATTATGAAATTCTTGTTTTCACACTGCACAACAAACGAAATGCATATGGAAGAGTGTAGTTTTGCTTTTGTTGCAATCCATTTATCACTCCAGCATGCTTCGGATGATCAACTGCACTAGTCCAATAATTTCCTTTCACTGTTACAGCAATTGCTGGCAGAATCTATAACCTTTGATGATAATCAATATTGGTATGGCAAACTATAGCAAATATTTTGTAACCCAGTGGCGGCTCGTAGCTAAAATTAGTGGGGTGTTGCTTCAGAAAATTTTTAGCTTTTGTTTTAAAATTGTGTAAAGGAAAACATAGATGTATAAAAAGAAAATTTATTCAGAAACTTGATAAAACCCTAAAAGGACAAAATCAAAATTTTTTACTTACCGGTACTTTAATATAATTTGTTACAGTTCAAGCTTGATCTATTCGTTTATAAATGAAATCCATTCTTCTTGATCTCCCGTGGTTAAAGTTTTCTGTTAAATAAAAGAACCAAAGAAAATGAATTTAATAGAAAAGCTGGAAACAAGATAACAATCTAATTCTACACTTTATCACATTTATGAATATGTTACATGGTTTTTAAGCACAACACAGAGAAAAAAGAAAAAAAAAATTAAAAAAAATACTACCTTCCAGCAATACGCCACAGTTGGCACTGTGGAAGCGACAGTGCTCTCTCTCCCTTGCAGCTGCATCATGCACTTTCCTATGTGAGCATGCGCACAACACACGCCGCTGGAACTGTGTGAAATGCACAATTCGATTTTCTTTTCTCTTTTTAATAAACTGGGGGATGGCGACTGGCATTAAGCTTAAGGATTATATATTGTACAAGTATAAAGAAGGAATTAAAGAAGAAAGGACTCTTTGTATTAAATGTTTTCAATAATATCAAGTGGAAATAGAGGGTGCTGCAGTTCCACAGTGCCTTTACACGACCCACCACTGTTTTAACCTTTCCCATATTGATGGTCCATTTGAAACTAATGAATGTTTAAGGTACATTCCTCAAAATGTAGGACATTCTAGATTTTTCAGAAATCCCCCCCCCCCCCCTTTGGACGCCACATATAAGGTCAGATTTTTGATAACCTTAACATTCATGCAACTATTTCTCGATTCTGTTTTACTTAAGCTGGGTCCCCACTACTTAACATTTAGCCCCAACATGTTGCAGTTAACATACGTTAAATGTTTATCATCAATTAACAACTAATAAATAATGAATAACATTCAAAAAGAAAATGCCTCTGAAGAGGGCAGCCAACATTGCAAAATGAGAGTAATTTTTTATACTTCTTATTATCTTCTTATTAACTCTCTATGGCTTTCTTAAATACTAATTTTTTACAGATGTCTTGATCTTTTCGTTAGAAGTTCCAGAGTTTTTTTTCTTTGACCATTCCATCATGAATTAGCAAAAAATATAACAAAATGGATGCTGGCAATGTTAAGGAAGCTGTTGATTGCTTTTTGTTTAGACGGAAATTCCCGACGAATGCCTATTACGCTGTCGATCGCTTCATGTTTGATGGAAATTCCTAAAACAAAACCAATATCGACCGACTAGTCAATTGACTTGATATTTTGTCCATTTTCTCCGGATAACAATTTAACATCTGAAAATATTAAGTTCAACATGCTGGGTGTGCATGTCAAGTCATTTGGAACGGGTCATTCCATGTCAAGTGAACCAATTTTTTGTCAATTTTGAACATGACCATCTCCGATTTTAGTCATACTTGGTTGTCATGAAGTACCACCTGAGATATGTTAAAGTGCAAAATATCAGATTTTTATGTGTTGTAGTTTTCCAGTTATACCCTTCTGAAATATGGAAAAAAACCAAATTTTCTGCATAAGTGCAATCACAAAATGACGCATAAATCAAGCTGGAATTGACATAGATGAGTGGGAAAAGTACCAAAATGTAGCTTATATTATGAGCTTTAATTTGATATGTCACACGAGTACTTTCGAAAAAAAATATTTTCAAGGTTACCCAAAAAAAATTTGAAAACTGAATTTTTCAAAAACCTATATTTTGAAAATTTTGAAAAAAATCTCACAGAAACATACATATTTCAGCATCATGTCCTACAAGTTTTGTTATGGGATTGAAATGGGATCATATTTTTTTACATTTATAACAAATACTATGCACGCTGGGTAAGAATATATGACACAGGAATATTGCACTTAATTCTAAAATTTCATTACAATCAAAAAGAAAAACTTACAGAAAACATGTTACCTTCCCTTCTTCAATGACAAAAACGTGAATTTATTGTCTACAGTAATTTTCTAGAGCCATGGTTGCCGCATCCATCTCTTCCTTCGAGAGGTAATAACTACGGCCAGTGGGACATGTAGGTTGCACAAGGGTGAGGATCTGAGAGAGAGGCACAGTCAGTTTATTTGGACAGTCACTTTTGAAAGTAAATGATGGAGAAGGACCTGCAGGGTGCAGAAACATCAGTTCCACTATCTGTGCTGTCTCATTTTTGTCCACAACTACACCAAGCCACCAATGATTGTTGTTCTCACATGTAACATATCCTTTTACTTCTGCTAGCTTCAGCCTCTGTTGCACACGTGGTCCTAACACTGAAAAAGTGGATGACTGTTCACTTCTTGAAAATACCTTTGTCAACAACACTTTATCTGACAATGGGATGAAACTGTGGAACTTCTGTGTGCCTGGTATTGCTTTTGTAGACAGAAATCTGTCTGCAAGTATTTTTTCCTCTTTGTTGTATTGTGCTTCATTGAAGAAGAAGAACTGCATGGAGTCGATGTTTTCCTCACTCCATGTAAACAGCTGTGCTGGTGTCATGATTTGATGCTCGTATGGCCGCTGTAGGCTTGCCTTTCCTGCAAGTCTTTTCACAGTACCACCCAGACCGTCACATACTCCTTTCCCATGGGCTGTTGCATAGAAATGCCACTCTGCCTCAATTCCAAAATCATGAACATGGTGGCATAAGTTTGAAAAGTTTTTTCTGTTTTTAAATTGCGCAGCTGCACCATCTGAGAAGTAGTAAATTTTTTTCAAATCTCTAATTACTTCCAACTTCAAATGAGAGATAAGCCTTTTCTGGAATAAATGAACAGCAGTGGTGTCATGCTGTAGACATTCAGAGATACATACAATACTTTTGTAGTGTATATTATGATCATTGTAGTAGACTGCTATAGGAAAAATAGTTGCTTGATCATTGTTCCAATGAAAAGACTGGGCTTCATCCTGTAGTACAAACGAATAATTTTCTGCAAAGTCCATACATACCACAGCTTCATTTACTCCAATATTCTGCTTCAAGTGATTATAATATTCTGCCTGTCTTCTTGCAATAAAAGAATGTCTCTTCAAAATCAACAACTGTTCACACAAAGTTTCTATAAACTCATCTGCAGTTTTGATGAAGGTTACTAAATTACATCTGTCAACAGAAACCCACTGCTTGTATGTAATGTTGTCCACCAGTTCATTATCTAGCAGCAACTGTAACTCATCTTTCAAATTATCTACACCTGGACATGAAGGACATTCATTAAGGTGGCATGCTGTGCCTGGCTCTTCACACATTAACTTCGCTAAACAGGAATTATAATTACTTATATCTGTGCCATCATTCAGTGTAATTTGTTTGGATTTCAACACTTGTAGCATTAATTTAACATTCTGATGCACTGTACAAACGCATACTGTGTGGGTACCACTTCCTCCAGCCAAGACGCAATGTTTAGGTCGTAAATCAGCAAATTTCGAAAATCCAATCTTATCAGTAGGATTTTTGTTTTTGAACAGCTCGTACACTTCCTTCAAGTTGCCCATCACTAGCCTCTTCTGTACATGAATTCTACTACTGTCACCCGTTTTCACAGAAACAAAGTCTTTTTTTCCAGGCATAAGACGGCTGACATCATCACTGTTGTAGAACCCTATTACCTTCTCAATCACAGATTCATTTAAAACCTTTCCTGGTTTAGGATTTGGTGTTGCCAGAATACCCTTCGCTTTCACCAATGCTTTAGCTTTTCTTGCCATTCTGTTGCTAACCTGAAATTCATTTTGTATTTCACTGCATGACCAGCTTTTAGGTAGTACTGTTAAAATTTGCAATTTTTCACTAACACTTATATTTTCTTCTTGAAACTTTTCTTTTAGCTGACAAATGACTTCACATGATTCTGATTTATGGTCAACAGTTTTCTCTGTATTTGTACTTGCTGCTGTTAGTACCTTTTCTGTCAAACATTTTTTTATTTTACTGTATTTTTTATCACAGTATGATTTCATTTGCAACTTCCTCTTAGCAACAGGTGACTCCTCTAGAGAGCTTAGAGACTTATTAAGGTACTCTAAGGTAACATCTAAAGCTACAAATGATTCAGCAACATTAGTAGGCCTAGTGGTATTGGCTACTGGTACTAAACAGTCATCTGTTGTATCTGTAACCTGTTTCTGCTTTGATAGTTCTTTCCTACAACTGTCACAAATTTTCATACCTACCACAATGGTGTCAAACATGTCACACATCCAGTCAGTAACAGGCCTCACACTTCTTTTCACACCCTGATGTCTGTCTTTCTTGAAAGGGTTGCAGCAGAAAATCTTTGCTGTTTCACTTACTTTTTCAGCCATACTGGGGAAATACACAATGCCTATTTTAATCACTGAACCCACTACTTTACATGCAGCAATACAGTCTTTGTACAGCCTTTGAAGAAAGGAAGCACACTGCATGAGAGTCAAGGCACAACTGAAGCCAGGTCCAACAGGTTACAACTTGCATTCCCTGGCTGACTCACATGCTTGCAGACTGTGTTTACTCATACCCATTTGACCACTTGCACAAGTTGGTATATGCATGTTGGTAAACAACTCCCTGGACAAAGGAATGGATTTTAGAATTAAGTGCAATATTCCTGTGTCATATATTCTTACCCAGCGTGCATAGTATTTGTTATAAATGTAAAAAAATATGATCCCATTTCGATCCCATAACAAAACTTGTAGGACATGATGCTGAAATATGTATGTTTCTGTGAGATTTTTTTCAAAATTTTCAAAATATAGGTTTTTGAAAAATTCAGTTTTCAAATTTTTTTTGGGTAACCTTGAAAATATTTTTTTTCGAAAGTACTCGTGTGACATATCAAATTAAAGCTCATAATATAAGCTACATTTTGGTACTTTTCCCACTCATCTATGTCAATTCCAGCTTGATTTATGCGTCATTTTGTGATTGCACTTATGCAGAAAATTTGGTTTTTTTCCATATTTCAGAAGGGTATAACTGGAAAACTACAACACATAAAAATCTGATATTTTGTACTTCAACATATCTCAGGTGGTACTTCATGACAACCAAGTATGACTAAAATCGGAGGTGGTCACGTTTTTCCATTGGTTCACTTGACATGGAATGACCCGAACGCGAAATTGCAATATACATGTCAATATCAACTTCTTAATCTTGACAAGTTGGTGTTAAATGTTAAGCAGTGGAGACCGAGCTTTATGGATGCCTATATCTCAGGCAAGTTGTCTCTATACCTGAAATTTGTCAATTATTTATTTTTTCAGATTGTTGTAACCATTGCCATGGAAGAAGTGGTACGAGCGAAGGTGAAGTGAGCTTGGATTCAGAGGAAATAAGTGAAGGTCAAATCTGTTCGTATACATATGACTGAGAGCCAGTTGGTTAAGTAGGAACAGCTGAAATGTAATAAATAGACATTCTACGATATATCAGGAAACTACTATAACTTACTGGTACGAGGTATGTAGGTAATTTGTCGAACACTCTTAAGATTATGTATAGAGGACAGCTTATTATACAGATCTTATGATGTGTCCATCTTTCAAAATGCTACATTTCCAAGCCATAACAGATCTCTGAAAAAAAAAATGCCTGAATGCTCTTTACACTGATCTTTTTCATCACTCATACTATTGTTTGCTTTTTAATTTAACAGATTGTTTTATATTTAACAGATTAACAATATTTAACAGATATTTTATTACTCTAGTATGAAAAAGATCCATTTAGGGCCTGTAATTGGTGGACAAGAGCTGTTTTGAAATCCGTGACCATTATGGTGTAGGCTACACATAACAGTAAAATTAAGACCCTCCCTCCCCCCAAAATGAAAAATATCATAGGAATATAGTGGAGCTGTGAGCTTAAAATCAAATATGTATGCACTTCATATCTATTCCGTTTTAAGGCACACTGCACTTTAAATACTTCGTTCCAGTATTCGTATGAGAAAACAAAATATTTCAGCTACTGTATAGCATAAATTTTTAGAAACTGAAACTGCATAATGTTGGTATATGCTCCTTAGTGTTTATGTTATAGCAACTGCTATATTATATTTTAAGATTCAGAAAATGAAACCGATCAATAATATCTTACCAATACATCATTTGTTTTTCATAGTATCTCTTTTTAATAGTAAAAAGATTGTCTGTAATGGAGTTTCAGAGATCTGAAAAATGGATTCACTTGGATTTCAGTAATCTAACAATCACCCTAAGGTAAAACATACTGAAATACAGAAGGAATAAGGAGAAACATTTTATGAACTGAAAGGAAGGCAGCAGTTGCAAGTACTGTTCAGTGGGATATTTTGGGAGATTTCCTGTATGTTAATGTTCTTTTTATGATGCTAAGGTATACTGTTGACTTTGATCATAATTTAAGCACATTGATAATCTGTTATACAGTTGATTTAACTTTAAAATGGTGTTGACAACAGATTACATTTCTTTAAAAAAATTGTAATTTTATCAAATTATGAATCATGTTTTTCTTAGTCTGACAGTTAAGACCTGTATAGATCTTAATTCATTTTTTTCATAGTTTTATGGTATAAAATACAAATTACTGACATTGGTGTTGGTGTTATTGTTTTATTGATACGAGAGTCTTGAGTAAGAACCGTTAGAAAATCTTTTTGAACAAAACTTTTCTATTGCAATTATTGGAGGGCAAGGTAATTAAAATTTTAGCAAGGCAGGGCAGTTTACTGGCATTTTGTTGTGCTCTGGAGTATGTAGATGTCGATGTCAGGGTAGGGCGGTGCAAAATAACAATTTACGATTAAATTTATTAATTGGCAGAGCAGGGTAGGGCAGGGCAAAATAATAACAATTTATTGATTGGCAGGGCAGGGCAGAGCAGGGCAAAATAATAATTTACGGTTAAATTTATTACAAAAAACCTACAAAAAACTAAAAAATCCATTAAAACTCAAAACAAAACTCCATAAAAACACAGAAAAAAATCTCCATGCAATGCAATTTAAAACACTGCAATTTTAAACAAATGTAATTTTCAAAATTGCTTGTTTTAAAATTATAGTTTAAAAACTGATTAAAAATGCAATTTAGATAAGGTAATTAAAAAAATTAATTTCAAATAGCATTTATTTAATTTTGCAATTAAAAATGCATTTACAAATGCAATTTAAACAATTACAATTTAAAAAGGCGATTAAAAATTTACATTTTCAGAATTGCATTTTTGAAATTGTAATGTAAAAAATGCTATTTAAAAAAGGTATTAAAATTGCTGTTTAAAAAATGTAAAATTAATAATAGCATTTTTTAAATTTGCAGTTTAAAAAATGCGATTAAAAAAGAATGGAAAAATTCAAAATTTCGAAAAATGTCAAAAATGCATATACAAAATTGGATATTTTAAATAGCAATTTCGAAAAATTAAATTTTGAATATTGCTTTTTTGAAATTTGCAATTTTATGCATATATAAAATAATCAAATAAAAATGCAATTAAAAAAAGTAATTTAAAAAATATTCAATTTTAATTGCATTTTTTGAAATTGCACTTTAAAAAATGTGATTAAAAATGTAAACTAAAAAATGCACTAATAAAAAAAGCAATTAAAAAGTTTCAAAATGCAATTTAAAAAAGGCAATTTTTCATAATTGTTCTTTTTGAAATAGATTAAAAAATGCTTTTTAAAGAATGCAATTAAAAAAATTAAATTTTCAAATAAGAATTTTTAAAAATTTCAATTCAGAAATTTTTTTTTTAATAATTGCATTTTCTAAACTTGCATTTTTGGCGATTGCATTTAAAAAAATTAAATTTAAAGAAATTAAATGTTCTAAACTGCATTTTTCAGAAGTACAATTTTAAAAATGTAATTTAAAGAAATTGAACTTTTGACATCACATTTTTAAAAAAAGCATATTTGGATTAGCATTTTTGTAAATAGAATTTTTTAAAATTGTATTTTGAAATTGCATTTTTAAAATTACATTTTTAAGAATTGCAATTTCAAAAATGCAATTTCGAAACTAGAAATTCTGAAAATAGCATTTTTAAAATTCCATTATATATAATTACATTTTTTAAATAATTTTTTAAAATTTCATTATTTAATATTGCATTTGTTAATATTGCATTTTAATATTGCATTTGTTTTAAATTGCATTTCTTAACAATTTTTTATATTAATTTTTAAAAATTGAAATTCCAAACAAATGCTATTTTAAAAAAAGCGATTGATGCATTATAAAGGAGGTTAGCCCTCTTCGAATTCTGGGTGCATCTTTCATTTTTTTCAAAGGGGCTAGCCTACTTCGAATTCTGGGTGCAACTTTCATTTTTTTCAAAGGGGTTAGCCTTCTTCGAATTCTGGGTGCATTTTTCGAAAGTTTCAAAGGGGGTTAGCCTTCTTTGAATTCTGGGTGCATTTTTTGAAATTTTCAAAGGGGTTAGCCTTCTACGAATTCTGGGTGCATTTTTCGAAATTTTCAAAGGGGTTAACCTTCTCACAATTCTGGGTGCATTTTTTGAAATTTTCAAAGAAGTTAGCCTTCTTCGAATTCTGGGTGCATTCTTCGAAATTTTCAAAGGGGTTAGCCTTCATTTAATTCTGAGTGCATTTTTGGAAATTTTCAAAGGGGTTTGCCTTCTTTGAATTCTGGGTGCATTTTTCGAAATTTTCAAAGGGGTTAGCCTTCGAATTCTGGGTGCATTTTTCGAAATTTTCAAAGGGGTTGGCATACTTAGAATTCTGGGCTCATTTTCGAAATTTTCAAAGGGGTTAGCCTTCTTCGAATTCTGGGTGCATTTTTAGAAATTTTCAAAGGGGTTACCCTTCTTTGAATTTTGGGCGCATTTTTCGAAATTTTCAAAGGGGTTAGCCTTCTTTGAATTCTGGGTGCATTTTTCGAAATTTCCAAAGGGGCCAGCCTACTTCGAATTCTGGGTGCATTTTTCGAAATTTTCAAAGGGGTTAGCTTTGTTCGAATTCTGGGTGCATTTTTTGAATTCTTTGAATTCTGGGTGCATTTTACGAAATTTTCAAAGGGGTTAGCCTTCTTTGAATTCTGGGTGCATTTTTCGAAATTTTCAAAGGGGTTAGCCTTCGAATTCTGGGTGCATTTTTCGAAATTTTTAAAGGGGTTGGCATACTTCGAATTCTGGGCTCATTTTCGAAATTTTCAAAGGGGTTAGCCTTCTTCGAATTCTGGGTGCATTTTTAGAAATTTTCAAAGGGGTTACCCTTCTTTGAATTTTGGGCGCATTTTTCGAAATTTTCAAAGGGGTTAGCCTTCTCGGAATTCTGGGCGCATTTTTCGAAATTTGCAAAGGGGTTAGCCTTTTCGGAATTCTGGGCGCATTTTTCGAAATTTTCAAAGGGGTTAGGCTTCTCGGAATTCTGGGCGCATTTTTCGAAATTTTCAAAGGGGTTAGCCTTCTCGGAATTATGGGCGCATTTTTCGAAATTTTCAAAGGGGTTAGCCTTCTCGGAATTCTGGGCGCATTTTTCGAAATTTTCAAAGGGGTTAGCCTTCTCGGAATTCTGGGCCCATTTTCTGGGCGCATTTTTCGAAATTTTCAAAGGGGTTAGCCTTCTCGGAATTCTGGGCGCATTTTTCGAAATTTTCAAAGGGGTTAGCCTTCTCGGAATTCTGGGCGCATTTTTCGAAATTTTCAAAGGGGTTAGCCTTCTCGGAATTCTGGGCGCATTTTTCGAAATTTTCAAAGGGGTTAGCCTTGTCGGAATTCTGGGCGCATTTTTCGAAATTTTCAAAGGGGTTAGCCTTCTTGGGATTTTGGGCGCATTTTTCAAAATTTTCAAAGGGGTTGGCTTCTTGGAATTTTGGGCGCATTTTTCGAAATTTTCAAAGGGGTTAGCCTTTTTAGAGTTTTGGGCGCATTTTTCGAAATTTTCAAAGGGGTTAGCCTTCTTGGAATTCTAGGCTAATTTTTCGAAATTTTCAAAGGGGTTAGCCTTCTCGGAATTCTGGGCGCATTTTTCGACATTTTGAAAGGGGTTAGCCTTCTCGGAATTCTCGGCGCATTTTTCGAAATTTTCAAAGGGTTTAGCCTTCTCGGAATTCTGGGCGCATTTTTCGAAATTTTCAAAGGGGTTAGCCTTCTCGGAATTCTGGGCGGATTTTTCGAAATTTTCAAAGGGGTTAGCCTTCTTGGAATTTTGGGCGCATATTTAGAAATTTTCAAAGGGGTTAGCCTTCTTGGAATTTTGGGCGCATTTTTCGAAATTTTCAAAGGGGTTAGCCTTCTTGGAATTTTGGGCGCATTTTTCAAAATTTTCAAAGGGGTTAGCCTTCTTGGAATTTTGGGTGCATTTTTCGAAACTTTCAAAGGGGTTAGCCTTCTCGGAATTCTTGGCGCATTTTTCCAAATTTTGAAAGGGGTTAGCCTTCTCACAATTCTGGGCGCATTTTTCGAAATTTTCAAGGGGGTTAGCCTTCTCGGAATTCTGGGCGCATTTTTCGAAATTTTCAAAGGGGTTAGCCTTCTCGGAATTGTGTGCCCATTTTTCGAAATTTTCAAAGGGGTTAGCCTTCTCGGAATTCTGGGCGCATTTTTCGAAATTTTCAAAGGGGTTAGCCTTCTTAGAATTCTGGGCGCATTTTTCGAAATTTTCAAAGGGGTTAGCCTTCTTGGAATTCTGGGCGCATTTTTCGAAATTTTCAAAGGGGTTAGCATTCTCGGAATTCTGGGCGCAATTTTCGAAATTTTGAAAGGGGTTAGCGTTCTCGGAATTCTGGGCGCAATTTTCGAAATTTTGAAAGGGGTTAGCCTTCTCGGAATTCTGGGCGCATTTTTCGAAATTTTCAAAGGGGTTAGCCTTCTTGGAATTTTGGGCGCATTTTTCGAAATTTTCAAAGGGGTTAGACTTCTTGGAATTTTGGGCGCATTTTCGAAATTTTCAAAGGGGTTAGCCTTCTTGGAATTTTGGGCGCATTTTTCGAAATTTTCAAAGGGGTTAGCCTTCTTGGAATTCTGGGCGCATTTTTCGAAATTTTCAAAGGGGTTAGCCATCTCGGAATTCTGGGCGAATTTTTCGAAATTTTTAAGGGGTTAGCCTTTTTGGAATTCTGGGCACATTTTTCGAAATTTTCAAAGGGGTTAGCCTTCTCGGAATTCTGGGCGCATTTTTCGAAATTTTCAAAGGGGTTAGCCTTCTCGGAATTCTGGGCGCATTTTTCGAAATTTTCAAAGGGGTTAGCCTTCTCGGAATTCTGGGCGCATTTTTCGAAATTTTGAAAGGGGTTAGCCTTCTCGGAATTCTGGGCGCATTTTTCGAAATTTTCAAAGGGGTTAGCCTTCTCGGAATTCTGGGCGCATTTTTCGAAATTTTCAAAGGGGTTAGCCTTCTCGGAATTCTGTGCGCATTTCTCGAAATTTTCAAAGGGTTTAGCCTTCTCGGAATTCTGTGCGCATTTTTCGAAATTTTCAAAGGCGTTAGCCTTCTCACTATTCTGGGCGCATTTTTCGAAATTTTCAAAGGGGTTAGCCTTCTCGGAATTCTGGGCGCATTTTTCGAAATTTTCAAAGGGGTTAGCCGTCTCGGAATTCTGGGCGCATTTTTCGAAATTTTCAAAGGGGTTAGCCTTCTCAGATTTCTGGGCGCATTTTTCGAAATTTTCAAAGGGGTTAGCCTTGTCGGAATTCTGGGCGCATTTTTCGAAATTTTCTAAGGGGTTAGCCTTCTTGGAATTTTGGGCGCATTTTTCGAAATTTTCAAAGGGGTTAGCCTTCTTGGAATTTTGGGCGCATTTTTCGAAATTTTCAAACGGGTTAGCCTTCTTGGAATTGTGGGCGCATTTTTCGAAGTTTTCAATGGGGTTAGCCTTCTCGGAATTCTGGGCGCATTTTTCGAAATTTTGAAAGGGGTTAGCCTTCTCGGAATTCTGGGTGCATTTTTCGAAATTTTCAAAAGGGTTAGCCTTCTCGGAATTCTGGGCGCATTTTTCGAAATTTTCAAAAGGGTTAGCCTTCTCGGAATTCTGGGCGCATTTTCTGGGCGCATTTTTCGAAATTTTCAAAGGGGTTAGCCTTCTCGGAATTCTGGGCGCATTTTTCGAAATTTTCAAAGGGGTTAGCCTTCTCGGAATTCTGGGCGCATTTTTCGAAATGTTCAAAGGGGTTAGCCTTCTCGGAATTCTGGGCCCATTTTCTGGGCTCATTTTTCGAAATTTTCAAAGGGGTTAGCCTTCTCGGAATTCTGGGCGCATTTTTCGAAATTTTCAAAGGGGTTAGCCTTCTCGGAATTCTGCGCGCATTTTTCGAAATTTTCAAAGGCGTTAGCCTTCTCGGAATTCTGGGCGCATTTTTCGAAATTTTCAAAGGAGTTAGCCTTGTCGGAATTCTGGGCGCATTTTTCGAAATTTTCAAAGGGGTTAGCCTTCTAGGGATTTTGGGCGCATTTTTCAAAATTTTCAAAGGGGTTAGCCTTCTTGGAATTATGGGCGCTTTTTTCGAAATTTTGAAAGGGGTTAGCCTTCTTGGAATTTTGGGCGCATTTTTCGAAATTTTCAAAGGGGTTAGCCTTCTCGGAATTCTGGGCGCATTTTCTGGGCGCATTTTTCGAAATTTTCAAAGGGGTTAGCCTTCTCGGAATTCTGGGCGCATTTTTCGAAATTTTCAAAGGGGTTAGCCTTCTCGGAATTCTGGGCGCATTTTTCGAAATTTTCAAAGCGGTTAGCCTTCTCGGAATTCTGGGCCCATTTTCTGGGCGCATTTTTCGTAATTTTCAAAGGGGTTAGCCTTCTCGGAATTCTGGGCGCATTTTTCGAAATTTTCAAAGGGGTTAGCCTTCTCGGAATTCTGGGCGCATTTTTCGAAATTTTCAAAGGGGTTAGCCTTCTCGGAATTCTGGGCGCATTTTTCGAAATTTTCAAAGGGGTTAGCCTTGTCGGAAGTCTGGGCGCATTTTTCGAAATTTTCAAAGGGGTTAGCCTTCTTGGGATTTTGGGCGCATTTTTCAAAATTTTCAAAGGGGTTAGCCTTCTTGGAATTATGGGCGCTTTTTTCGAAATTTTCAAAGGGGTTAGCCTTCTTGGAATTTTGGGCGCATTTTTCGAAATTTTCAAAGGGGTTAGCCTTTTTGGAATTTTGGGCGCATTTTTCGAAATTTTCAAAGGGGTTAGGCTTCTTGGAATTCTAGGCTAATTTTTCGAAATTTTCAAAGGGGTTAGCCTTGGAATTTTGGGCGCATTTTTCGAAATTTTCAAAGGGGTTAGACTTCTTGGAATTTTGGGCGCATTTTCGAAATTTTGAAAGGGGTTAGCCTTCTCGGAATTCTGGGCGCATTTTTCGAAATTTTCAAAGGGGTTAGCCTTCTCGGAATTCTGGGCGCATTTTTCGAAATTTTCAAAGGGGTTAGCCTTCTTGGAATTGTGGGCGCATTTTTCGAAGTTTTCAATGGGGTTAGCCTTCTCGGAAATCTGGGCGCATTTTTCGAAATTTTGAAAGGGGTTAGCCTTCTCGGAATTCTGGGCGCATTTTTCGAAATTTTCAAAGGGGTTAGCCTTCTCGGAATTCTGGGAGCATTTTTCGAAATTTTGAAAGGGGTTAGCCTACTCGGAATTCAGGGCGCATTTTTCGAAATTTGCAAAGGGGTTAGCCTTCTCGGAATTCTGGGCGCATTTTCGAAATTTTCAAAGGGGTTAGCCTTCTTGGAATTTTGGGCGCATTTTTCGAAATTTTCAAAGGGGTTAACCTTCTTGGAATTTTGGGCGCATTTTTCGGAATTTTTAAAGGGGTTAGCCTTCTTGGAATTTTGGGGCATTTTTCGAAATTCTCAAAGGGGTTAGCCTTCTTGGGATTTTGGGCGCATTTTTAAAAAATTTTCAAAAGGGTTAGCCTTTTTGGAATTTTGGGCGCATTTTTCGAAATTTTCAAAGGGGTTAGCCTTCTCGGAATTGTGAGCGCATTTTTCGAAATTTTCAAAGGGGTTAGCCTTCTCGGAATTCTGGGCGCATTTTTCGAAATTTTCAAAGGGGTTAGCCTTGTCGGAATTCTGGGCGCATTTTTCGAAATTTTCAAAGGGGTTAGCCTTCTTGGAATTTTGGGCGCATTTTTCGAAATTTTCAGAGGGGTTAGCCTTCTCGGAATTCTGGGCGCATTTTTCGAAATTTTCAAAGGGGTTAGCCTTCTCGGAATTCTGGGTGCATTTTCTGGGCGCATTTTTCGAAATTTTCAAAGGGGTTAGCCTTCTCGGAATTCTGGGCGCATTTTTCGAAATTTTCAAAGGGGTTAGCCTTCTCGGAATTCTGGGCGCATTTTTCGAAATTTTCAAAGGGGTTAGCCTTCTCGGAATTCTGGGCCCATTTTCTGGGCGCATTTTTCGTAATTTTCAAAGGGGTTAGCCTTCTCGGAATTCTGGGCGCATTTTTCGAAATTTTCAAAGGGGTTAGCCTTCTCGGAATTCTGGGCGCATTTTTCGAAATTTTCAAAGGGGTCAGCCTTCTCGGAATTCTGGGCGCATTTTTCGAAATTTTCAAAGGGGTTAGCCTTGTCGGAAGTCTGGGCGCATTTTTCGAAATTTTCAAAGGGGTTAGCCTTCTTGGGATTTTGGGCGCATTTTTCAAAATTTTCAAAGGGGTTAGCCTTCTTGGAATTATGGGCGCTTTTTTCGAAATTTTCAAAGGGGTTACCCTTCTTGGAATTTTGGGCGCATTTTTCGAAATTTTCAAAGGGGTTAGCGTTTTTGGAATTTTGGGCGCATTTTTCGAAATTTTCAAAGGGGTTAGGCTTCTTGGAATTCTAGGCTAATTTTTCGAAATTTTCAAAGGGGTTAGCCTTCTCGGAATTCTGGGCGCATTTTTCGACATTTTGAAAGGGGTTAGCCTTCTCGGAATTCTGGGCGCATTTTTCGAAATTTTCAAAGGGTTTAGCCTTCTCGGAATTCTGGGCGCATTTTTCGAAATTTTCAAAGGGGTTAGCCTTCTCGGAATTCTGGGCGCATTTTTCTAAATTTGCAAAGGGGTTAGCCTTCTCGGAATTCTGGGCGCATTTTTCGAAATTTTCAAAGGGGTTAGCCTTCTCGGAATTCTGGGCGGATTTTTCGAAATTTTCAAAGGGGTTAGCCTTCTTGGAATTTTGGGCGCATATTTCGAAATTTTCAAAGGGGTTAGCCTTCTTGGAATTTTGGGCGCATTTTTCGAAATTTTCAAAGGGGTTAGCCTTCTTGGAATTTTGGGCGCATTTTTCGAAATTTTCAAAGGGGTTAGCCTTCTCGGAATTCTGGGCGCATTTTTCGAAATTTTCTAAGGGGTTAGCCTTCTCGGAATTCTGGGCGCATTTTTCGAAATTTTCAAAGGGGTTAGCCTTCTCGGAATTCTGGGCGCATTTTTCGAAATTTTGAAAGAGGTTAGCCTTCTCGGAATTCTGGGCGCATTTTTAGAAATTTTCAAAGGGGTTAGCCTTCTCGGAATTCTGGGCGCATTTTTCGAAATTTTCAAAGGGGTTAGCCTTCTTGGAATTGTGGGCGCATTTTTCGAAGTTTTCAATGGGGTTAGCCTTCTCGGAATTCTGGGCGCATTTTTCGAAATTTTGAAAGGGGTTAGCCTTCTCGGAATTCTGGGCGCATTTTTCGAAATTTTCAAAGGGGTTAGCCTTCTCGGAATTCTGGGAGCATTTTTCGAAATTTTGAAAGGGGTTAGCCTACTCGGAATTCTGGGCGCATTTTTCGAAATTTTCAAAGGGGTTAGCCTTCTCGGAATTCAGGGCGCATTTTTCGAAATTTGCAAAGGGGTTAGCCTTCTCGGAATTCTGGGCGCATTTTTCGAAATTTTCAAAGGGGTTAGCCTTCTTGGAATTTTGGGCGCATTTTTCGAAATTTTCAAAGGGGTTAACCTTCTTGGAATTTTGGGCGCATTTTTCGGAATTTTTAAAGGGGTTAGCCTTCTCGGAATTCTGGGCGCATTTTCTGGGCGCATTTTTCGAAATTCTCAAAGGGGTTAGCCTTCTTGGGATTTTTGGCGCATTTTTCGAAATTTTCAAAAGGGTTAGCCTTTTTGGAATTTTGGGCGCATTTTTCGAAATTTTCAAAGGGGTTAGCCTTCTCGGAATTGTGAGCGCATTTTTCGAAATTTTCAAAGGGGTTAGCCTTCTCGGAATTCTGGGCGCATTTTTCGAAATTTTCAAAGGGGTTAGCCTTGTCGGAATTCTGGGCGCATTTTTCGATATTTTCAAAGGGGTTAGCCTTCTTGGAATTTTGGGCGCATTTTGCGAAATTTTCAGAGGGGTTAGCCTTCTCGGAATTCTGGGCGCATTTTTCGAAATTTTCAAAGGGGTTGGCCTTCTCGGAATTCTGGGCGCGTTTTCTGGGCGCATTTTTCGAAATTTTCAAAGGGGTTAGCCTTCTCGGAATTCTGGGCGCATTTTTCGAAATTTTCAAAGGGGTTAGCCTTCTCGGAATTCTGGGCGCATTTTTCGAAATTTTCAAAGGGGTTAGCCTTCTCGGAATTCTGGGCCCATTTTCTGGGCGCATTTTTCGTAATTTTCAAAGGGGTTAGCCTTCTCGGAATTCTGGGCGCATTTTTCGAAATTTTCAAAGGGGTTAGCCTTCTCGGAATTCTGCGCGCATTTTTCGAAATTTTCAAAGGGGTTAGCCTTCTCGGAATTCTGGGCGCATTTTTCGAAATTTTCAAAGGGGTTAGCCTTGTCGGAATTCTGGGCGCATTTTTCGAAATTTTCAAAGGGGTTGCCTTCTTGGGATTTTGGGCGCATTTTTCAAAATTTTCAAAGGGGTTAGCCTTCTTGGAATTATGGGCGCTTTTTTCGAAATTTTCAAAGGGGTTAGCCTTCTTGGAATTTTGGGCGCATTTTTCGAAATTTTCAAAGGGGTTAGCCTTTTTGGAATTTTGGGCGCATTTTTCGAAATTTTCAAAGGGATTTCTTGGAATTCTAGGCTAATTTTTAGAAATTTTCAAAGGGATTAGCCTTCTCGGAATTCTGGGCGCATTTTTCGACATTTTGAAAGGGGTTAGCCTTCTCGGAATTCTGGGCGCATTTTTCGAAATTTTCAAAGGGTTTAGCCTTCTCGGAATTTTGGGCGCATTTTTCGAAATTTTCAAAGGGGTTAGCCTTCTCGGAATTGTGGGCCCATTTTTCGAAATTTTCAAAGGGGTTAGCCTTCTCGGAATTCTGGGCGCATTTTTCGAAATTTTCAAAGGGGTTAGCCTTCTCGGAATTCTGGGCGCATTTTTCGAAATTTTCAAAGGGGTTAGCCTTCTCGGAATTCTGGGCGCATTTTTCGAAATTTTCAAAGGGGTTAGCCTTCTCGGAATTCTGGGCCCATTTTTCGTAATTTTCAAAGGGGTTAGCCTTCTCGGAATTCTGGGCGCATTTTTCGAAATTTTCAAAGGGGTTAGCCTTCTCGGAATTCTGGGCGCATTTTTCGAAATTTTCAAAGGGGTTAGCCTTCTCGGAATTCTGGGCGCATTTTTCGAAATTTTCAAAGGGGTTAGCCTTGTCGGAAGTCTGGGCCCATTTTTCGAAATTTTCAAAGGGGTTAGCCTTCTCGGAATTCAGGGCGCGTTTTTCGAAATTTGCAAAGGGGTTAGCCTTCTCGGAATTCTGGGCGCATTTTCGAAATTTTCAAAGGGGTTAGCCTTCTTGGAATTTTGGGCGCATTTTTCGAAATTTTCAAAGGGGTTAACCTTCTTGGAATTTTGGGCGCATTTTTCGGAATTTTTAAATAATTAATGAAAAGCACAAAATATGCATTGGTATATAACACTATTGTTCGGCGCTCAGTTGAGTCAATGATAACTGTCTCTTCTCACACCACATTGCGTGGTACCTGTCACACTTTTTTCCGCACCACGAACATTCACACGCATTTCCTGGTTGGTGGTATTTCCTAATTTTGCACACTTTGAAATGGAAGCCGTGCGTCGCGAATCTGGTCACTGTGTGTCGTAGGTCGTACAGAGGTTTCGTCCAGTCTTTGCATATCATCGCGTCCGTGCTGTAGAAGTCATCCCATATTTCTTTCCGCTTCTCTTGCATGTCCCGTAACAGTCTCTCGTAGCTGGGGGTGGACTGCAGAAGAAGCTGCAGTCTCAGGTCCTCTACAAGCGGCAACTCTCCTGTCATCACATATGTGAGTCGTGAGGGGGTGAACTTCGATAGGCCTAGGACTCGTTTCAGGTATGTGGCCTTAATTTTTTCTATGTCTGCCAGATTCTTGTAACTTAGGTGATGCCATATATTCTCTAGTCCATATGTCGCTACCGGTACTATTTTCAACTGGAACAGTTTCAATGCTGTCTGCAGTGACATCTCCTGGAGGTGCTTGATGTCGCTCATAGCTCTCAGTGCGGCGTTCACTCTATCCTTGACATGCGTTGTAAATGTTGTTCCTGTCGTCTGCAGCGTTATTCCTAGGTATTTGAATTGTTTCACTGATGTCAGGTTTTTTCCGTTGTATACCAGGTGTGCCTCTTTCCCTCCTTTTCTGAATGTCATCGTGACCGTCTTCGTCTCATTGAGCTTTAGGTCGTTTTTTCCTGCCCAGTCTGCTACGCTGTCAAATGCTCTCTGTAGGTCTTCGTGGCTTGTGGATGTCAGTGCCATATCGTCTGCATAGAGGTAGATGTTTACGTTAGGTGGAATTCATTTTATAACGTCAGCTGTGGCTATTGTGAACAGTATCGGGCTGAGGGGATCCCCTTGCAAGACCCCGTTCGTCTGTTGTATTTCTTTAGATTTAGTGATGTTGTCTGATATCTCTATGAGGTTGCTGCTCAGCAAGTTCCTGACGAGTCTCAGTTCGTGGTTGTTATCTCCTAAGATGTCTTCCAGTTTGTCTATTAGTATTTGTCTGTTCAAGTTGTCAAAGGCCTTTGCGTAATCCAGGAATGCAGCATATAGTTTACCTCCTGGGGTCATCAGAGCTTCCTCAATGTCTTTTTGCAGGCAACCGATTGCCTGCGTTGCCGATCTGCCCTTACGGAATCCAAATTGCTCCTCTGGTATTCGAGATTCTGCTGCCTTGGTTATGCGGTCACACACTAGTCTGTTCAGTAATTTCAGTATAGCTGACTCTAAGGCAATTCCTCTATACGAGTTTGGGTCCCCGCTGTCTCCCTTCCCTTTGTACAACATTTTAACTGTTGCCTTTCTCCATGATTCCGGTACGGTACCCTGTATCAGGCATGCGTTGAATAGTGCAGTTATGCATTTTCCTAGTTTTCCGGTGGAGTCTTTCAGGTGTTCGTTGTATATCAAGTCCGGACCACATGCCTTGTTGTTCTTTGTCGCCTTAATGGCCGATATTATCTCTGCTTCTGTGAACAGCGCTGGGTCTCCTTCAATATCATTTACTGGTCTTGGTGTGGGTCGCGTCTCCTTGTTTTGAAGAACTGCTGTTAGGTGCGCTTCCCAGGTTTCCATCGGGATGTTTCTTGGATATTTGGGTTTTCTGGGTTCCAGGGCCTTGTAGGGGCTGGCTTCCGCCTCTTCTATAATTCTCTTTTCTGCTTCCTTCTGGGCGTTTTCCTTTGTCGACTTGATTATCTGCTTGTATTGCGTCTTGTTGGTATGGTATGTCTGTAGGTTTTCATTGGTCGGTGTTTTTCGTGCTATGTGCAATGTTCCCAAGGTCAGTCTGCGAGCCCTGTAGCAGTCTTCGTTGAACCACCTTTTCGCCTTTCTTGGTCTGTATGTTGGTGTTACTACTGCTTGTCTTACGGTCCTTTCTAGTTGTCGCGCTGCCTCATCCAGGTTTCCCTCCACGATTTGCTTATGTGTTTCTTCGATGTTCCATTGGTCTATGCGTTCTGTGTTTATTTTCCTAGGTACGCTCTGTGGTGACTTGGCTAGGTGTGTTTTGTTCTTGTAAAGTTCGCAGGTGGTTACTACTTGTAAATGTTTCTTCAGTGGCTCTCCCCTGATTTCCTGTGATTTTATTTTGATATCCTTTAAGTTGGTAAACACTAAGTCTATGGCACTGGCTCCGTTCGGGCACAGGTATGTCATCTGTTTTTTGTCGTTCACGAGGGCTAGCCCTTCCTCTTCTAGGTATTCTAATACTTGTGTGGTTTTTAAGGAGTTCTTGTCTGTCCGGCAGTTTAAGTCGCCCGCTAGTATGAGTGTCTCATTCGGTGTTGTCTTTGTCATTGCGGTTGAGATTTCTTCTATTATGTCGCTAGCAGTCATGTCTGGTTGGAAGTACACACTCATGATCGTGCACAGCTTCGTGGTTATCAGTAATATGTTGTCCGTTTGGTGTAGGATCGTGAAAGGCGATAGCTTTGCATTGAGGAGGCATGTAATGCCCCCATACGGTCTCCCTCTAAGTCCCTGTTTCGCATGAACGCTTATAGTGTAGGCTTTCTTTGCTTCCCATGCTGTTGTCATCATTGTTTCTGTTAGTATGGATATATCATACTGCTCAAAGATGTCTTCCGGTATTGTGTTCATAGTGTTTTTAAGACCTTCTATGTTCCATAGTAGTATCTTAACAGTCTCTCTATCTTTGCTGTTGTTTTGCTCACTTCTATTCCAGTGCTGTCCCTCCTGGGTACCTCCGTCTCGGTGCTCGAAAGGGCCGAACTAATATTCCTCTAGGCCAGTAGGCTGGGTGCTCCACTTGTTCTAGGTATTGGTACGGTATTCCTACTTTGAAGGCCTTGTTCGTTCCTATTACTGTCCGCAGTTCTTCGCATGTTATGTTATGTGGCTCTATTCCTTTTTTCCGGAGATATTCTTTTATGTTCGTACCTGTTGTCTGTTGCGAAAGGCGTCCCACGTATAACCACGCAGTACGTTCTCCCGCTTGTAGTGTTGAATTTGTCGAGTCGTCTGTCCCTATGGTGATTATTTGTCTTCTTCCTGTCCTGTCCCTTCTCCCCCTTACCAGTTCGTATCCGTTCCTTTCTCTCCAGGTGTCCTCGTCTTCGTTTTCTGTGAGTGTATTCTCTTCGTTCCTTCCGATGATCTCTCTTCGCTCTGTTTCTGTTTCGGTCGTCGTCTGGGTTCTGCGGGTTTTTTCTGGTGTGCCCGGAGGGTCGAACGGTATATTACTCTCTTGATCTTTGTGCGTGTTCTGTTTCATTCTCTCAGCAATTTTTTGCGGTACCTGGGTTTCCTGTTTTGTGTTCTTAATTTCCTCCTTAATCATTTTCCTTATGTTGTTCGAGATGTTTTCCATCATGGATTGCAGTTGTTGGTTTATTTTAACTGCGATTTTGCTCTCTATATCTGATTCTGTGACCGTATTGTACCCTTGTAGTGTTTTTCCTGCATCTACTAAGCTTTCGTAGTCGGCCTGCTCTGCTTCTCGCGTTCCGCTAGGTGGTGGGGGATGTCCATCACTGGATCTTGGTTCTTCTTCTGCGTCGGTAGATGCCACTACTAGTCCTGCTGGGTGGCTCTCGTCTCTCTGTGTGACTTCTCTGTGTCTTTCTTTAACCTCTATTTGTTGCCTCTCTTTTCGCTCAATATCTTTTCTCTGGTCTGTTTTTATCTCAGTAAAACACATTCTTATGTCACTCACCGCTTGTTGCATTGCTTCTTTGGTATCTTTCTTCACATAGCCTCCTGATTCAGCTATGTTTTCTATGATTCGTAAAGCACGTTCAATTCTCACTTCTGTGTCCTCCGCCATCTTGCGCCGCCAATTTCGAAATTCTCAAAGGGGTTAGCCTTCTTGGGATTTTGGGCGCATTTTTAAAAAATTTTCAAAAGGGTTAGCCTTTTTGGAATTTTGGGCGCATTTTTCGAAATTTTCAAAGGGGTTAGCCTTCTCGGAATTGTGAGCGCATTTTTCGAAATTTTCAAAGGGGTTAGCCTTCTCGGAATTGTGAGCGCATTTTTCGAAATTTTCAAAGGGGTTAGCCTTCTCGGAATTCTGGGCGCATTTTTCGAAATTTTCAAAGGGGTTAGCCTTGTCGGAATTCTGGGCGCATTTTTCGAAATTTTCAAAGGGGTTAGCCTTCTTGGAATTTTGGGCGCATTTTTCGAAATTTTCAGAGGGGTTAACCTTCTCGGAATTCTGGGCGCATTTTTCGAAATTTTCAAAGGGGTTAGCCTTCTCGGAATTCTGGGCGCATTTTTCGAAATTTTCAAAGGGGTTAGCCTTCTCGGAATTCTGGGAGCATTTTTCGAAATTTTGAAAGGGGTTAGCCTACTCGGAATTCTGGGCGCATTTTTCGAAATTTTGAAAGGGGTTAGCCTACTCGGAATTCTGGGCGCATTTTTCGAAATTTTCAAAGGGGTTAGCCTTCTCGGAATTCAGGGCGCATTTTTCGAAATTTGCAAAGTGGTTAGCCTTCTCGGAATTCTGGGCGCATTTTCGAAATTTTCAAAGGGGTTAGCCTTCTTGGAATTTTGGGCGCATTTTTCGAAATTTTCAAAGGGGTTAACCTTCTTGGAATTTTGGGCGCATTTTTCGGAATTTTTAAAGGGGTTAGCCTTCTTGGAATTTTGGGGCATTTTTCGAAATTCTCAAAGGGGTTAGCCTTCTTGGAATTTTGGGCGCATTTTTAAAAAATTTTCAAAAGGGTTAGCCTTTTTGGAATTTTGGGCGCATTTTTCGAAATTTTCAAAGGGGTTAGCCTTCTCGGAATTGTGAGCGCATTTTTCGAAATTTTCAAAGGGGTTAGCCTTCTCGGAATTCTGGGCGCATTTTTCGAAATTTTCAAAGGGGTTAGCCTTGTCGGAATTCTGGGCGCATTTTTCGAAATTTTCAAAGGGGTTAGCCTTCTTGGAATTTTGGGCGCATTTTTCGAAATTTTCAGAGGGGTTAGCCTTCTCGGAATTCTGGGCGCATTTTTCGAAATTTTCAAAGGGGTTAGCCTTCTCGGAATTCTGGGCGCATTTTCTGGGCGCATTTTTCGAAATTTTCAAAGGGGTTAGCCTTCTCGGAATTCTGGGCGCATTTTTCGAAATTTTCAAAGGGGTTAGCCTTCTCGGAATTCTGGGCGCATTTTTCGAAATTTTCAAAGGGGTTAGCCTTCTCGGAATTCTGGGCCCATTTTCTGGGCGCATTTTTCGTAATTTTCAAAGGGGTTAGCCTTCTCGGAATTCTGGGCGCATTTTTCGAAATTTTGAAAGGGGTTAGCCTTCTCGGAATTCTGGGCGCATTTTTCGAAATTTTCAAAGGGGTTAGCCTTCTCGGAATTCTGGGCGCATTTTTCGAAATTTTCAAAGGGGTTAGCCTTGTCGGAAGTCTGGGCGCATTTTTCGAAATTTTCAAAGGGGTTAGCCTTCTTGGGATTTTGGGCGCATTTTTCAAAATTTTCAAAGGGGCTAGCCTTCTTGGAATTATGGGCGCTTTTTTCGAAATTTTCAAAGGGGTTAGCCTTCTTGGAATTTTGGGCGCATTTTTCGAAATTTTCAAAGGGGTTAGCCTTTTTGGAATTTTGGGCGCATTTTTCGAAATTTTCAAAGGGGTTAGGCTTCTTGGAATTCTAGGCTAATTTTTCGAAATTTTCAAAGGGGTTAGCCTTCTCGGAATTCTGGGCGCATTTTTCGACATTTTGAAAGGGGTTAGCCTTCTCGGAATTCTGGGCGCATTTTTCGAAATTTTCAAAGGGTTTAGCCTTCTCGGAATTCTGGGCGCATTTTTCGAAATTTTCAAAGGGGTTAGCCTTCTCGGAATTCTGGGCGCATTTTTCTAAATTTGCAAAGGGGTTAGCCTTCTCGGAATTCTGGGCGCATTTTTCGAAATTTTCAAAGGGGTTAGCCTTCTCGGAATTCTGGGCGGATTTTTCGAAATTTTCAAAGGGGTTAGCCTTCTTGGAATTTTGGGCGCATATTTCGAAATTTTCAAAGGGGTTAGCCTTCTTGGAATTTTGGGCGCATTTTTCGAAATTTTCAAAGGGGTTAGCCTTCTTGGAATTTTGGGCGCATTTTTCGAAATTTTCAAAGGGGTTAGCCTTCTCGGAATTCTGGGCGCATTTTTCGAAATTTTCTAAGGGGTTAGCCTTCTCGGAATTCTGGGCGCATTTTTCGAAATTTTCAAAGGGGTTAGCCTTCTCGGAATTCTGGGCGCATTTTTCGAAATTTTGAAAGGGGTTAGCCTTCTCGGAATTCTGGGCGCATTTTTAGAAATTTTCAAAGGGGTTAGCCTTCTCGGAATTCTGGGCGCATTTTTCGAAATTTTCAAAGGGGTTAGCCTTCTTGGAATTGTGGGCGCATTTTTCGAAGTTTTCAATGGGGTTAGCCTTCTCGGAATTCTGGGCGCATTTTTCGAAATTTTGAAAGGGGTTAGCTTTCTCGGAATTCTGGGCGCATTTTTCGAAATTTTCAAAGGGGTTAGCCTTCTCGGAATTCTGGGAGCATTTTTCGAAATTTTGAAAGGGGTTAGCCTACTCGGAATTCTGGGCGCATTTTTCGAAATTTTCAAAGGGGTTAGCCTTCTCGGAATTCAGGGCGCATTTTTCGAAATTTGCAAAGGGGTTAGCCTTCTCGGAATTCTGGGCACATTTTTCGAAATTTTCAAAGGGGTTAGCCTTCTTGGAATTTTGGGCGCATTTTTCGAAATTTTCAAAGGGGTTAACCTTCTTGGAATTTAGGGCGCATTTTTCGGAATTTTTAAAGGGGTTAGCCTTCTTGGAATTTTGGGCGCATTTTGCGAAATTTTCAGAGGGGTTAGCCTTCTCGGAATTCTGGGCGCATTTTTCGAAATTTTCAAAGGGGTTGGCCTTCTCGGAATTCTGGGCGCGTTTTCTGGGCGCATTTTTCGAAATTTTCAAAGGGGTTAGCCTTCTAGGAATTCTGGGCGCATTTTTCGAAATTTTCAAAGGGGTTAGCCTTCTCGGAATTCTGGGCGCATTTTTCGAAATTTTCAAAGGGGTTAGCCTTCTCGGAATTCTGCGCGCATTTTTCGAAATTTTCAAAGGGGTTAGCCTTCTCGGAATTCTGGGCGCATTTTTCGAAATTTTCAAAGGGGTTAGCCTTCTCGGAATTCTGGGCGCATTTTTCGAAATTTTCAAAGGGGTTAGCCTTGTCGGAATTCTGGGCGCATTTATCGAAATTTTCAAAGGGGTTAGCCTTCTTGGGATTTTGGGCGCATTTTTCAAAATTTTCAAAGGGGTTAGCCTTCTCGGAATTCTGGGCGCATTTTTCGAAATTTTCAAAGGGGTTAGCCTTCTTGGAATTCTGGGCGCATTTTTCGAAATTTTCAAAGGGGTTAGCCTTCTCGGAATTCTGGGCGCAATTTTCGAAATTTTGAAAGGGGTTAGCCTTCTCGGAATTCTGGGCGCAATTTTCGAATTTTTGAAAGGGGTTAGCCTTCTCGGAATTCTGGGCGCATTTTTCGAATTTTTGAAAGGGGTTAGCCTTCTCGGAATTCTGGGCGCATTTTTTGAAATTTTCAAAGGGGTTAGCCTTCTTGGAATTTTGGGCGCATTTTTCGAAATTTTCAAAGGGGTTAGACTTCTTGGAATTTTGGGCGCATTTTCGAAATTTTCAAAGGGGTTAGCCTTCTTGGAATTTTGGGCGCATTTTTCGAAATTTTCAAAGGGGTTAGCCTTCTTGGGATTCTGGGCGCATTTTTCGAAATTTTCAAAGGGGTTAGCCTTCTCGGAATTCTGGGCGCATTTTTCGAAATTTTCAAAGGGGTTAGCCTTGTCGGAATTCTGGGCGCATTTTTCGAAATTTTCAAAGGTTTTAACCTTCTTGGAATTTTGTTCGCATTTTTCGAAATTTTCAAAAGGGGTTAGCCTTCTTGGAATTTTGGGCGCATTTTTCGAAATTTTCAAAGGGGTTAGCCTTCTTGGAATTGTGGGCCCATTTTTCGAAGTTTTCAATGGGGTTAGCCTTCTCGGAATTCTGGGCGCATTTTTCGAAATTTTGAAAGGGGTTAGCCTTCTCGGAATTCTGGGCGCATTTTTCGAAATTTTCAAAGGGGTTAGCCTTCTCGGAATTCTGGGAGCATTTTTCGAAATTTCGAAAGGGTTAGCCTACTCGGAATTCTGGGCGCATTTTTCGAAATTTTCAAAGGGGTTAGCCTTCTCGGAATTCTGGGCGCATTTTTCGAAATTTGCAAAGGGGTTAACCTTCTCGGAATTCTGGGCGCATTTTTCGAAATTTTCAAAGGGGTTAGCCTTCTCGGAATTCTGGGCGCATTTTTCGAAATTTTCAAAGGGGTTAGCCTTCTTGGAATTTTGGGCGCATTTTTCGAAATTTTCAAAGGGGTTAACCTGCTTGGAATTTTGGGCGCATTTTTCGGAATTTTTAAAGGGGTTAGCCTTCTTGGAATTTTGGGGCATTTTTCGAAATTCTCAAAGGGGTTAGCCTTCTTGGGATTTTGGGCGCAATTTTCGAAATTTTCAAAGGGGTTAGCCTTTTTGGAATTTTGGGCGCATTTTTCGAAATTTTCAAAGGGGTTAGCCTTCTCGGAATTGTGAGCGCATTTTTCGAAATTTTGAAAGGGGTTAGCCTTCTCGGAATTCTGGGCGCATTTTTCGTAATTTTCAAAGGGGTTAGCCTTCTTGGAATTTTGGGCGCATTTTTCGAAATTTTCAAAGGGGTTAGCCTTCTCGGAATTCTGGGCGCATTTTTCGAAATTTTCAAAGGGGTTAGCCTTCTCGGAATTCTGGGCGCATTTTTCGAAATTTTCAAAGGTGTTAGCCTTCTCGGAATTCTGGGCGCAATTTTCGAAATTTTGAAAGGGGTTAGCCTTCTCGGAATTCTGTGCGCATTTTTCGAAATTTTCAAAGGCGTTAGCCTTCTCACTATTCTGGGCGCATTTTTCGAAATTTTCAAAGGGGTTAGCCTTCTCGGAATTCTGGGCGCATTTTTCGAAATTTTCAAAGGGGTTAGCCTTCTCGGAATTCTGGGCGCATTTTTCGAAATTTTCAAAGGGGTTAGCCTTCTCGGAATTCTGGGCGCATTTTTCGAAATTTTCAAAGGGTTTAGCCTTCTCGGAATTTTGGGCGCATTTTTCGAAATTTTCAACGGGGTTAGCCTTTTCGGAATTGTGGGCCCATTTTTCGAAATTTTCAAAGGGGTTAGCCTTCTCAGAATTCTGGGCGCATTTTTCGAAATTTTCAAAGGGGTTAGCCTTCTTGGAATTCTGGGCGCATTTTTCGAAATTTTCAAAGGGGTTAGCCTTCTCGGAATTCTGGGCGCAATTTTCGAAATTTTGAAAGGGGTTAGCCTTCTCGGAATTCTGGGCGCAATTTTCGAAATTTTGAAAGGGGTTAGCCTTCTCGGAATTCTGGGCGCATTTTTTGAAATTTTCAAAGGGGTTAGCCTTCTTGGAATTTTGGGCGCATTTTTCGAAATTTAAAAGGGGTTAGACTTCTTGGAATTTTGGGCGCATTTTCGAAATTTTCAAAGGGGTTAGCCTTCTTAGAATTTTGGGCGCATTTTTCGAAATTTTCAAAGGGTTAGCCTTCTTGGAATTTTGGGCGCATTTTTCGAAACTTTCAAAGGGGTTAGCCTTCTTGGAATTCTGGGCGCATTTTTCGAAATTTTGAAAGGGGTTAGCCTTCTCGGAATTCTGGGCGCATTTTTCGAAATTTTCAAAGGGGTTAGCCTTCTCGGAATTCTGGGCGCATTTTTGGAAATTTTCAAAGGGGTTAGCCTTCTCGGAATTCTGGGCGCATTTTTCGAAATTTTCAAAGGGGTTAGCCTTGTCGGAATTCTGGGCGCAATTTTCGAAATTTTGAAAGGGGTTAGCCTTCTCGGAATTCTGGGCGCATTTTTCGAAATTTTCATAGGGGTTAGCCTTCTTGGAATTTTGGGCGCATTTTTCGAAAATTTCAAAGGGGTTAGACTTCTTGGAATTCTGGGCGCATTTTTCGAAATTTTCAAAGGGGTTAGCCATCTCGGAATTCTGGGCGCATTTTTCGAAATTTTCAAAGGGGTTAGCCATCTCGGAATTCTGGGCGCATTTTTTAAAATTTTTAAGGGGTTAGCCTTTTTGGAATTCTGGACACATTTTTCGAAATTTTCAAAGGGGTTAGCCTTCTCGGAATTCTGGGCGCATTTTTCGAAATTTTTAAAGGGGTTGGCCTTCTCGGAATTCTGGGCGCATTTTTCGAAATTTTCAAAGGGGTTAGCCTTCTCGGAATTCTGGGCGCATTTTTCGAAATTTTGAAAGGGGTTAGCCTTCTCGGAATTCTGGGCGCATTTTTCGAAATTTTCAAAGGGGTTTGCCTTCTCGGAATTCTGGGCGCATTTTTCGAAATTTTCAAAGGGGTTAGCCTTCTCGGAATTCTGGGCGCATTTTTCGAAATTTTCAAAGGGGTTAGCCTTCTCGGAATTCTGTGCGCATTTTTCGAAATTTTCAAAGGCGTTAGCCTTCTCACTATTCTGGGCGCATTTTTCGAAATTTTCAAAGGGGTTAGCCTTCTCGGAATTCTGGGCGCATTTTTCGAAATTTTCAAAGGGGTTAGCCTTCTCGGAATTCTGGGCGCATTTTTCGAAATTTTCAAAGGGGTTAGCCTTCTCGGAATTCTGGGCGCATTTTTCGAAATTTTAAAGGCGTTAGCCTTGTCGGAATTCTGGGCGCATTTTTCGAAATTTTCAAAGGGGTTAGCCTTCTTGGAATTTTGGGCGCATTTTTCGAAATTTTCAAAGGGGTTAGCCTTCTTGGAATTTTGGGCGCATTTTTCGAAATTTTCAAAGGGGTTAGCCTTCTTGGAATTGTGGGCGCATTTTTCGAAGTTTTCAAAGGGGTTAGCCTTCTCGGAATTCTGGGCGCATTTTTCGAAATTTTGAAAGGGGTTAGCCTTCTCGGAATTCTGGGCGCATTTTTCGAAATTTTCAAAGGGGTTAGCCTTCTCGGAATTCTGGGCGCATTTTTCGAAATTTTGAAAGGGGTTAGCCTTCTCGGAATTCTGGGCGCATTTTTCGAAATTTTCAAAGGCGTTAGCCTTCTCACAATTCTGGGCGCATTTTTTAAATTTTCAAAGGGGTTAGCCTTCTCGGAATTCTGGGCGCATTTTTCGAAATTTTCAAAGGGGTTAGCCTTCTCGGAATTCTGGGCGCATTTTTCGAAATTTTGAAAGGGGTTAGGCTTCTCGGAATTCTGGGCGCATTTTCGAAATTTTCAAAGGGGTTAGCCTTCTCGGAATTCTGGGCGCATTTTTCGAAATTTTCAAAGGGGTTAGCCTTCTTGGAATTCTGGGCGCATTTTTCGAAATTTGCAAAGGGGTTAGCCTTCTCGGAATTCTGGACACATTTTTCGAAATTTTCAAAGGGATTAGCCTTCTCGGAATTCTGGGCGCATTTTTCGAAATTTTCAAAGGGGTTAGCCTTCTTGGAATTTTGGGCGCATTTTTCGAAATTTGCAAAGGGGTTAGCCTTCTCGGAATTCTGGGCGCATTTTTCGAAATTTTCAAAGGGGTTAGCCTTCTCGGAATTCTGGGCGCATTTTTCGAAATTTTCAAAGGGGTTAGCCTTCTTTAAATTTTGGGAGCATTTTTCGAAATTTTCAAAGGGGTTAGCCTTCTTGGAATTTTGGGCGCATTTTTCGAAATTTTCAAAGGGGTTAGCCTTCTTGGAATTCTGGGCGCATTTTTCGAAATTTTCAAAGGGGTTAGCCTTCTCGGAATTCTGGGCGCATTTTCGAAATTTTGAAAGGGGTTAGCCTTCTCGGAATTCTGGGCGCATTTTTCGAAATTTTGAAAGGGGTTAGCCTTCTCGGAATTCTGGGCGCATTTTTCGAAATTTTCAAAGGGGTTAGCCTTCTCGGAATTCTGGGCGCATTTTTCGAAATTTTCAAAGGGGTTAGCCTTCTCGGAATTCAGGGCGCATTTTTCGAAATTTTCAAAGGGGTTAGCCTTTTTGGAATTCTGGGCGCATTTTTCGAAATTTTCAAAGGGGTTAGCCTTCTCGGAATTCTGGGCGCAATTTTCGAAATTTTGAAAGGGGTTAGCCTTCTCGGAATTCTGGGCGCATTTTTCGAAATTTTCAAAGGGGTTATCCTTCTCGGAATTCTGGGCGCATTTTTCGAAATTTTCAAAGGGGTTAGCCTTCTCGGAATTCTGGGCGCATTTTTCGAAATTTTGAAAGGGGTTAGCCTTCTCGGAATACTGGGCGCATTTTTCGAAATTTTCAAAGGGGTTAGCCTTCTCACAATTCTGGGCGGATTTTTCGAAATTTACGAAGGGGTTAGCCTTCTCGGAATTCTGGGCGCATTTTTCGAAATTTTCAAAGGGGTTAGCCTTCTCGGAATTCTGGGCGCATTTTTCGAAATTTTCAAAGGGGTTAGCCTTCTTGGAATTTTGGGCGCATTTTTCGAAATTTTCAAAGGGGTTAGCCTTCTTGGAATTCTGGGCGCATTTTTCGAAATTTTCAAAGGGGTTAGCCTTCTCGGAATTCTGGGCACATTTTTCGAAATTTTCAAAGGTATTAGCCTTCTCGGAATTCTGGGCGCATTTTTCGAAATTTTCAAAGGGGTTAGCCTTCTTGGAATTTTGGGCGCATTTTTCGAAATTTGCAAAGGGGTTAGCCTTCTCGGAATTCTGGGCGCATTTTTTGAAATTTTCAAAGGGGTTAGCCTTCTCGGAATTCTGGGCGCATTTTTCGAAATTTTCAAAGGGGTTAGCCTTCTTGGAATTTTGGGCGCATTTTTCGAAATTTTCAAAGGGGTTAGCCTTCTTGGAATTTTGGGCGCATTTTTCGAAATTTTCAAAGGGGTTAGCCTTCTTGGAATTCTGGGCGCATTTTCGAAATTTTGAAAGGGGTTAGCCTTCTCGGAATTGTGAGCGCATTTTTCGAAATTTTCAAAGGGGTTAGCCTTCTCGGAATTCTGGGCGCATTTTTCGAAATTTTCAAAGGGGTTAGCCTTCTTGGAATTTTGGGCGCATTTTTGGATTTTTCAAAGGGGTTAACCTTCTTGGAATTTTGGGCGCATTTTTCGGAATTTTCAAAGGGGTTAGCCTTCTCGGAATTCTGGGCGCATTTTTCGAAATTTTCAAAGGGGTTAGCCTTCTTGGAATTTTGGGCGCATTTTTGGATTTTTAAAGGGGTTAACCTTCTTGGAATTTTGGGCGCATTTTTCGGAATTTTTAAAGGGGTTAGCCTTCTTGGAATTTTGGGGCATTTTTCGAAATTCTCAAAGGGGTTAGCCTTCTTGGGATTTTGGGCGCATTTTTCGAAATTTTCAAAGGGGTTAGCCTTTTTGGAATTTTGGGCGCATTTTTCGAAATTTTCAAAGGGGTTAGCCTTCTCGGAAATGTGAGCGCATTTTTCGAAATTTTCAAAGGGGTTAGCCTTCTCGGAATTCTGGGCGCATTTTTCGAAATTTTCAAAGGGGTTAGCCTTCTCGGAATTCTGTGCGCATTTTTCGAAATTTTCAAAGGCGTTAGCCTTCTCACTATTCTGGGCGCATTTTTCGAAATTTTCAAAGGGGTTAGCCTTCTCGGAATTCTGGGCGCATTTTTCGAAATTTTCAAAGGGGTTAGCCTTCTCGGAATTCTGGGCGCATTTTTCGAAATTTTCAAAGGGGTTAGCCTTCTCGGAATTCTGGGCGCATTTTTCGAAATTTTCAAAGGGGTTAGCCTTCTCGGAATTCTGGGCGCATTTTTCGAAATTTTCAAAGGGGTTAGCCTTGTCGGAATTCTGGGCGCATTTTTCGAAATTTTCAAAGGGGTTAGCCTTCTTGGAATTTTGGGCGCATTTTTCGAAATTTTCAAAGGGGTTAGCCTTCTTGGAATTTTGGGCGCATTTTTCGAAGTTTTCAAAGGGGTTAGCCTTCTTGGAATTGTGGGCGCATTTTTCGAAGTTTTCAAAGGGGTTAGCCTTCTCGGAATTCTGGGCGCATTTTTCGAAATTTTCAAAGGGGTTAGCCTTCTCGGAATTCTGGGCGCATTTTTCGAAATTTTGAAAGGGGTTAGCCTTCTCGGAATTCTGGGCGCATTTTTAGAAATTT
Source organism: Ectobius pallidus (assembly GCA_964059195.1). Lineage (NCBI taxonomy): Eukaryota > Metazoa > Arthropoda > Insecta > Blattodea > Ectobiidae > Ectobius > Ectobius pallidus. Next base: position 115,784,464 of record CAXKWD010000007.1, on the reverse strand, counting down.
TCAAAGGGGTTAGCCTTCTCGGAATTCTGGGCGCATTTTTCGAAATTTACAAAGGGGTTAGCCTTCTTGGAATTGTGGGCGCATTTTTCGAAGTTTTCAATGGGGTTAGCCTTCTCGGAATTCTGGGCGCATTTTTCGAAATTTTGAAAGGGGTTAGCCTTCTCGGAATTCTGGGCGCATTTTTCGAAATTTTCAAAGGGGTTAGCCTTCTCGGAATTCTGGGAGCATTTTTCGAAATTTTGAAAGGGGTTAGCCTACTCGGAATTCTGGGCGCATTTTTCGAAATTTTCAAAGGGGTTAGCCTTCTCGGAATTCAGGGCGCATTTTTCGAAATTTGCAAAGGGGTTAGCCTTCTCGGAATTCTGGGCACATTTTTCGAAATTTTCAAAGGGGTTAGCCTTCTTGGAATTTTGGGCGCATTTTTCGAAATTTTCAAAGGGGTTAACCTTCTTGGAATTTAGGGCGCATTTTTCGGAATTTTTAAAGGGGTTAGCCTTCTTGGAATTTTGGGCGCATTTTGCGAAATTTTCAGAGGGGTTAGCCTTCTCGGAATTCTGGGCGCATTTTTCGAAATTTTCAAAGGGGTTGGCCTTCTCGGAATTCTGGGCGCGTTTTCTGGGCGCATTTTTCGAAATTTTCAAAGGGGTTAGCCTTCTAGGAATTCTGGGCGCATTTTTCGAAATTTTCAAAGGGGTTAGCCTTCTCGGAATTCTGGGCCCATTTTCTGGGCGCATTTTTCGTAATTTTCAAAGGGGTTAGCCTTCTCGGAATTCTGGGCGCATTTTTCGAAATTTTCAAAGGGGTTAGCCTTCTCGGAATTCTGCGCGCATTTTTCGAAATTTTCAAAGGGGTTAGCCTTCTCGGAATTCTGGGCGCATTTTTCGAAATTTTCAAAGGGGTTAGCCTTCTTGGAATTCTGGGCGCATTTTCGAAATTTTGAAAGGGGTTAGCCTTCTCGGAATTGTGAGCGCATTTTTCGAAATTTTCAAAGGGGTTAGCCTTCTCGGAATTCTGGGCGCATTTTTCGAAATTTTCAAAGGGGTTAGCCTTCTTGGAATTTTGGGCGCATTTTTGGATTTTTCAAAGGGGTTAACCTTCTTGGAATTTTGGGCGCATTTTTCGGAATTTTCAAAGGGGTTAGCCTTCTCGGAATTCTGGGCGCATTTTTCGAAATTTTCAAAGGGGTTAGCCTTCTTGGAATTTTGGGCGCATTTTTGGATTTTTAAAGGGGTTAACCTTCTTGGAATTTTGGGCGCATTTTTCGGAATTTTTAAAGGGGTTAGCCTTCTTGGAATTTTGGGGCATTTTTCGAAATTCTCAAAGGGGTTAGCCTTCTTGGGATTTTGGGCGCATTTTTCGAAATTTTCAAAGGGGTTAGCCTTTTTGGAATTTTGGGCGCATTTTTCGAAATTTTCAAAGGGGTTAGCCTTCTCGGAAATGTGAGCGCATTTTTCGAAATTTTCAAAGGGGTTAGCCTTCTCGGAATTCTGGGCGCATTTTTCGAAATTTTCAAAGGGGTTAGCCTTCTCGGAATTCTGTGCGCATTTTTCGAAATTTTCAAAGGCGTTAGCCTTCTCACTATTCTGGGCGCATTTTTCGAAATTTTCAAAGGGGTTAGCCTTCTCGGAATTCTGGGCGCATTTTTCGAAATTTTCAAAGGGGTTAGCCTTCTCGGAATTCTGGGCGCATTTTTCGAAATTTTCAAAGGGGTTAGCCTTCTCGGAATTCTGGGCGCATTTTTCGAAATTTTCAAAGGGGTTAGCCTTGTCGGAATTCTGGGCGCATTTTTCGAAATTTTCAAAGGGGTTAGCCTTGTCGGAATTCTGGGCGCATTTTTCGAAATTTTCAAAGGGGTTAGCCTTCTTGGAATTTTGGGCGCATTTTTCGAAATTTTCAAAGGGGTTAGCCTTCTTGGAATTTTGGGCGCATTTTTCGAAGTTTTCAAAGGGGTTAGCCTTCTTGGAATTGTGGGCGCATTTTTCGAAGTTTTCAAAGGGGTTAGCCTTCTCGGAATTCTGGGCGCATTTTTCGAAATTTTCAAAGGGGTTAGCCTTCTCGGAATTCTGGGCGCATTTTTCGAAATTTTGAAAGGGGTTAGCCTTCTCGGAATTCTGGGCGCATTTTTAGAAATTTTCAAAGGGGTTAGCCTTCTCGGAATTCTGGGCGCATTTTTCGAAATTTTCAAAGGGGTTAGCCTTCTTGGAATTGTGGGCGCATTTTTCGAAGTTTTCAATGGGGTTAGCCTTCTCGGAATTCTGGGCGCATTTTTCGAAATTTTGAAAGGGGTTAGCTTTCTCGGAATTCTGGGCGCATTTTTCGAAATTTTCAAAGGGGTTAGCCTTCTCGGAATTCTGGGAGCATTTTTCGAAATTTTGAAAGGGGTTAGCCTACTCGGAATTCTGGGCGCATTTTTCGAAATTTTCAAAGGGGTTAGCCTTCTCGGAATTCAGGGCGCATTTTTCGAAATTTGCAAAGGGGTTAGCCTTCTCGGAATTCTGGGCACATTTTTCGAAATTTTCAAAGGGGTTAGCCTTCTTGGAATTTTGGGCGCATTTTTCGAAATTTTCAAAGGGGTTAACCTTCTTGGAATTTAGGGCGCATTTTTCGGAATTTTTAAAGGGGTTAGCCTTCTTGGAATTTTGGGCGCATTTTGCGAAATTTTCAGAGGGGTTAGCCTTCTCGGAATTCTGGGCGCATTTTTCGAAATTTTCAAAGGGGTTGGCCTTCTCGGAATTCTGGGCGCGTTTTCTGGGCGCATTTTTCGAAATTTTCAAAGGGGTTAGCCTTCTAGGAATTCTGGGCGCATTTTTCGAAATTTTCAAAGGGGTTAGCCTTCTCGGAATTCTGGGCGCATTTTTCGAAATTTTCAAAGGGGTTAGCCTTCTCGGAATTCTGCGCGCATTTTTCGAAATTTTCAAAGGGGTTAGCCTTCTCGGAATTCTGGGCGCATTTTTCGAAATTTTCAAAGGGGTTAGCCTTCTCGGAATTCTGGGCGCATTTTTCGAAATTTTCAAAGGGGTTAGCCTTGTCGGAATTCTGGGCGCATTTATCGAAATTTTCAAAGGGGTTAGCCTTCTTGGGATTTTGGGCGCATTTTTCAAAATTTTCAAAGGGGTTAGCCTTCTCGGAATTCTGGGCGCATTTTTCGAAATTTTCAAAGGGGTTAGCCTTCTTGGAATTCTGGGCGCATTTTTCGAAATTTTCAAAGGGGTTAGCCTTCTCGGAATTCTGGGCACAATTTTCGAAATTTTGAAAGGGGTTAGCCTTCTCGGAATTCTGGGCGCAATTTTCGAATTTTTGAAAGGGGTTAGCCTTCTCGGAATTCTGGGCGCATTTTTTGAAATTTTCAAAGGGGTTAGCCTTCTTGGAATTTTGGGCGCATTTTTCGAAATTTTCAAAGGGGTTAGACTTCTTGGAATTTTGGGCGCATTTTCGAAATTTTCAAAGGGGTTAGCCTTCTTGGAATTTTGGGCGCATTTTTCGAAATTTTCAAAGGGGTTAGCCTTCTTGGGATTCTGGGCGCATTTTTCGAAATTTTCAAAGGGGTTAGCCTTCTCGGAATTCTGGGCGCATTTTTCGAAATTTTCAAAGGGGTTAGCCTTGTCGGAATTCTGGGCGCATTTTTCGAAATTTTCAAAGGTTTTAACCTTCTTGGAATTTTGTTCGCATTTTTCGAAATTTTCAAAAGGGGTTAGCCTTCTTGGAATTTTGGGCGCATTTTTCGAAATTTTCAAAGGGGTTAGCCTTCTTGGAATTGTGGGCCCATTTTTCGAAGTTTTCAATGGGGTTAGCCTTCTCGGAATTCTGGGCGCATTTTTCGAAATTTTGAAAGGGGTTAGCCTTCTCGGAATTCTGGGCGCATTTTTCGAAATTTTCAAAGGGGTTAGCCTTCTCGGAATTCTGGGAGCATTTTTCGAAATTTCGAAAGGGTTAGCCTACTCGGAATTCTGGGCGCATTTTTCGAAATTTTCAAAGGGGTTAGCCTTCTCGGAATTCTGGGCGCATTTTTCGAAATTTGCAAAGGGGTTAACCTTCTCGGAATTCTGGGCGCATTTTTCGAAATTTTCAAAGGGGTTAGCCTTCTCGGAATTCTGGGCGCATTTTTCGAAATTTTCAAAGGGGTTAGCCTTCTTGGAATTTTGGGCGCATTTTTCGAAATTTTCAAAGGGGTTAACCTGCTTGGAATTTTGGGCGCATTTTTCGGAATTTTTAAAGGGGTTAGCCTTCTTGGAATTTTGGGGCATTTTTCGAAATTCTCAAAGGGGTTAGCCTTCTTGGGATTTTGGGCGCAATTTTCGAAATTTTCAAAGGGGTTAGCCTTTTTGGAATTTTGGGCGCATTTTTCGAAATTTTGAAAGGGGTTAGCCTTCTCGGAATTGTGAGCGCATTTTTCGAAATTTTGAAAGGGGTTAGCCTTCTCGGAATTCTGGGCGCATTTTTCGTAATTTTCAAAGGGGTTAGCCTTCTTGGAATTTTGGGCGCATTTTTCGAAATTTTCAAAGGGGTTAGCCTTCTCGGAATTCTGGGCGCATTTTTCGAAATTTTCAAAGGGGTTAGCCTTCTCGGAATTCTGGGCGCATTTTTCGAAATTTTCAAAGGTGTTAGCCTTCTCGGAATTCTGGGCGCAATTTTCGAAATTTTGAAAGGGGTTAGCCTTCTCGGAATTCTGTGCGCATTTTTCGAAATTTTCAAAGGCGTTAGCCTTCTCACTATTCTGGGCGCATTTTTCGAAATTTTCAAAGGGGTTAGCCTTCTCGGAATTCTGGGCGCATTTTTCGAAATTTTCAAAGGGGTTAGCCTTCTCGGAATTCTGGGCGCATTTTTCGCAATTTTCAAAGGGGTTAGCCTTCTCGGAATTCTGGGCGCATTTTTCGAAATTTTCAAAGGGTTTAGCCTTCTCGGAATTTTGGGCGCATTTTTCGAAATTTTCAACGGGGTTAGCCTTTTCGGAATTGTGGGCCCATTTTTCGAAATTTTCAAAGGGGTTAGCCTTCTCAGAATTCTGGGCGCATTTTTCGAAATTTTCAAAGGGGTTAGCCTTCTTGGAATTCTGGGCGCATTTTTCGAAATTTTCAAAGGGGTTAGCCTTCTCGGAATTCTGGGCGCAATTTTCGAAATTTTGAAAGGGGTTAGCCTTCTCGGAATTCTGGGCGCAATTTTCGAAATTTTGAAAGGGGTTAGCCTTCTCGGAATTCTGGGCGCATTTTTTGAAATTTTCAAAGGGGTTAGCCTTCTTGGAATTTTGGGCGCATTTTTCGAAATTTAAAAGGGGTTAGACTTCTTGGAATTTTGGGCGCATTTTCGAAATTTTCAAAGGGGTTAGCCTTCTTAGAATTTTGGGCGCATTTTTCGAAATTTTCAAAGGGTTAGCCTTCTTGGAATTTTGGGCGCATTTTTCGAAACTTTCAAAGGGGTTAGCCTTCTTGGAATTCTGGGCGCATTTTTCGAAATTTTGAAAGGGGTTAGCCTTCTCGGAATTCTGGGCGCATTTTTCGAAATTTTCAAAGGGGTTAGCCTTCTTGGAATTTTGGGCGCATTTTTCGAAGTTTTCAAAGGGGTTAGCCTTCTTGGAATTGTGGGCGCATTTTTCGAAGTTTTCAAAGGGGTTAGCCTTCTCGGAATTCTGGGCGCATTTTTCGAAATTTTCAAAGGGGTTAGCCTTCTCGGAATTCTGGGCGCATTTTTCGAAATTTTGAAAGGGGTTAGCCTTCTCGGAATTCTGGGCGCATTTTTAGAAATTTTCAAAGGGGTTAGCCTTCTCGGAATTCTGGGCGCATTTTTCGAAATTTACAAAGGGGTTAGCCTTCTTGGAATTGTGGGCGCATTTTTCGAAGTTTTCAATGGGGTTAGCCTTCTCGGAATTCTGGGCGCATTTTTCGAAATTTTGAAAGGGGTTAGCCTTCTCGGAATTCTGGGCGCATTTTTCGAAATTTTCAAAGGGGTTAGCCTTCTCGGAATTCTGGGAGCATTTTTCGAAATTTTGAAAGGGGTTAGCCTACTCGGAATTCTGGGCGCATTTTTCGAAATTTTCAAAGGGGTTAGCCTTCTCGGAATTCAGGGCGCATTTTTCGAAATTTGCAAAGGGGTTAGCCTTCTCGGAATTCTGGGCACATTTTTCGAAATTTTCAAAGGGGTTAGCCTTCTTGGAATTTTGGGCGCATTTTTCGAAATTTTCAAAGGGGTTAACCTTCTTGGAATTTAGGGCGCATTTTTCGGAATTTTTAAAGGGGTTAGCCTTCTTGGAATTTTGGGCGCATTTTGCGAAATTTTCAGAGGGGTTAGCCTTCTCGGAATTCTGGGCGCATTTTTCGAAATTTTCAAAGGGGTTGGCCTTCTCGGAATTCTGGGCGCGTTTTCTGGGCGCATTTTTCGAAATTTTCAAAGGGGTTAGCCTTCTAGGAATTCTGGGCGCATTTTTCGAAATTTTCAAAGGGGTTAGCCTTCTCGGAATTCTGGGCCCATTTTCTGGGCGCATTTTTCGTAATTTTCAAAGGGGTTAGCCTTCTCGGAATTCTGGGCGCATTTTTCGAAATTTTCAAAGGGGTTAGCCTTCTCGGAATTCTGCGCGCATTTTTCGAAATTTTCAAAGGGGTTAGCCTTCTCGGAATTCTGGGCGCATTTTTCGAAATTTTCAAAGGGGTTAGCCTTCTTGGAATTCTGGGCGCATTTTCGAAATTTTGAAAGGGGTTAGCCTTCTCGGAATTGTGAGCGCATTTTTCGAAATTTTCAAAGGGGTTAGCCTTCTCGGAATTCTGGGCGCATTTTTCGAAATTTTCAAAGGGGTTAGCCTTCTTGGAATTTTGGGCGCATTTTTGGATTTTTCAAAGGGGTTAACCTTCTTGGAATTTTGGGCGCATTTTTCGGAATTTTCAAAGGGGTTAGCCTTCTCGGAATTCTGGGCGCATTTTTCGAAATTTTCAAAGGGGTTAGCCTTCTTGGAATTTTGGGCGCATTTTTGGATTTTTAAAGGGGTTAACCTTCTTGGAATTTTGGGCGCATTTTTCGGAATTTTTAAAGGGGTTAGCCTTCTTGGAATTTTGGGGCATTTTTCGAAATTCTCAAAGGGGTTAGCCTTCTTGGGATTTTGGGCGCATTTTTCGAAATTTTCAAAGGGGTTAGCCTTTTTGGAATTTTGGGCGCATTTTTCGAAATTTTCAAAGGGGTTAGCCTTCTCGGAAATGTGAGCGCATTTTTCGAAATTTTCAAAGGGGTTAGCCTTCTCGGAATTCTGGGCGCATTTTTCGAAATTTTCAAAGGGGTTAGCCTTCTCGGAATTCTGTGCGCATTTTTCGAAATTTTCAAAGGCGTTAGCCTTCTCACTATTCTGGGCGCATTTTTCGAAATTTTCAAAGGGGTTAGCCTTCTCGGAATTCTGGGCGCATTTTTCGAAATTTTCAAAGGGGTTAGCCTTCTCGGAATTCTGGGCGCATTTTTCGAAATTTTCAAAGGGGTTAGCCTTCTCGGAATTCTGGGCGCATTTTTCGAAATTTTCAAAGGGGTTAGCCTTGTCGGAATTCTGGGCGCATTTTTCGAAATTTTCAAAGGGGTTAGCCTTGTCGGAATTCTGGGCGCATTTTTCGAAATTTTCAAAGGGGTTAGCCTTCTTGGAATTTTGGGCGCATTTTTCGAAATTTTCAAAGGGGTTAGCCTTCTTGGAATTTTGGGCGCATTTTTCGAAGTTTTCAAAGGGGTTAGCCTTCTTGGAATTGTGGGCGCATTTTTCGAAGTTTTCAAAGGGGTTAGCCTTCTCGGAATTCTGGGCGCATTTTTCGAAATTTTCAAAGGGGTTAGCCTTCTCGGAATTCTGGGCGCATTTTTCGAAATTTTGAAAGGGGTTAGCCTTCTCGGAATTCTGGGCGCATTTTTAGAAATTTTCAAAGGGGTTAGCCTTCTCGGAATTCTGGGCGCATTTTTCGAAATTTTCAAAGGGGTTAGCCTTCTTGGAATTGTGGGCGCATTTTTCGAAGTTTTCAATGGGGTTAGCCTTCTCGGAATTCTGGGCGCATTTTTCGAAATTTTGAAAGGGGTTAGCTTTCTCGGAATTCTGGGCGCATTTTTCGAAATTTTCAAAGGGGTTAGCCTTCTCGGAATTCTGGGAGCATTTTTCGAAATTTTGAAAGGGGTTAGCCTACTCGGAATTCTGGGCGCATTTTTCGAAATTTTCAAAGGGGTTAGCCTTCTCGGAATTCAGGGCGCATTTTTTGAAATTTGCAAAGGGGTTAGCCTTCTCGGAATTCTGGGCACATTTTTCGAAATTTTCAAAGGGGTTAGCCTTCTTGGAATTTTGGGCGCATTTTTCGAAATTTTCAAAGGGGTTAACCTTCTTGGAATTTAGGGCGCATTTTTCGGAATTTTTAAAGGGGTTAGCCTTCTTGGAATTTTGGGCGCATTTTGCGAAATTTTCAGAGGGGTTAGCCTTCTCGGAATTCTGGGCGCATTTTTCGAAATTTTCAAAGGGGTTGGCCTTCTCGGAATTCTGGGCGCGTTTTCTGGGCGCATTTTTCGAAATTTTCAAAGGGGTTAGCCTTCTAGGAATTCTGGGCGCATTTTTCGAAATTTTCAAAGGGGTTAGCCTTCTCGGAATTCTGGGCGCATTTTTCGAAATTTTCAAAGGGGTTAGCCTTCTCGGAATTCTGCGCGCATTTTTCGAAATTTTCAAAGGGGTTAGCCTTCTCGGAATTCTGGGCGCATTTTTCGAAATTTTCAAAGGGGTTAGCCTTCTCGGAATTCTGGGCGCATTTTTCGAAATTTTCAAAGGGGTTAGCCTTGTCGGAATTCTGGGCGCATTTATCGAAATTTTCAAAGGGGTTAGCCTTCTTGGGATTTTGGGCGCATTTTTCAAAATTTTCAAAGGGGTTAGCCTTCTCGGAATTCTGGGCGCATTTTTCGAAATTTTCAAAGGGGTTAGCCTTCTTGGAATTCTGGGCGCATTTTTCGAAATTTTCAAAGGGGTTAGCCTTCTCGGAATTCTGGGCGCAATTTTCGAAATTTTGAAAGGGGTTAGCCTTCTCGGAATTCTGGGCGCAATTTTCGAATTTTTGAAAGGGGTTAGCCTTCTCGGAATTCTGGGCGCATTTTTTGAAATTTTCAAAGGGGTTAGCCTTCTTGGAATTTTGGGCGCATTTTTCGAAATTTTCAAAGGGGTTAGACTTCTTGGAATTTTGGGCGCATTTTCGAAATTTTCAAAGGGGTTAGCCTTCTTGGAATTTTGGGCGCATTTTTCGAAATTTTCAAAGGGGTTAGCCTTCTTGGGATTCTGGGCGCATTTTTCGAAATTTTCAAAGGGGTTAGCCTTCTCGGAATTCTGGGCGCATTTTTCGAAATTTTCAAAGGGGTTAGCCTTGTCGGAATTCTGGGCGCATTTTTCGAAATTTTCAAAGGTTTTAACCTTCTTGGAATTTTGTTCGCATTTTTCGAAATTTTCAAAAGGGGTTAGCCTTCTTGGAATTTTGGGCGCATTTTTCGAAATTTTCAAAGGGGTTAGCCTTCTTGGAATTGTGGGCCCATTTTTCGAAGTTTTCAATGGGGTTAGCCTTCTCGGAATTCTGGGCGCATTTTTCGAAATTTTGAAAGGGGTTAGCCTTCTCGGAATTCTGGGCGCATTTTTCGAAATTTTCAAAGGGGTTAGCCTTCTCGGAATTCTGGGAGCATTTTTCGAAATTTCGAAAGGGTTAGCCTACTCGGAATTCTGGGCGCATTTTTCGAAATTTTCAAAGGGGTTAGCCTTCTCGGAATTCTGGGCGCATTTTTCGAAATTTGCAAAGGGGTTAACCTTCTCGGAATTCTGGGCGCATTTTTCGAAATTTTCAAAGGGGTTAGCCTTCTCGGAATTCTGGGCGCATTTTTCGAAATTTTCAAAGGGGTTAGCCTTCTTGGAATTTTGGGCGCATTTTTCGAAATTTTCAAAGGGGTTAACCTGCTTGGAATTTTGGGCGCATTTTTCGGAATTTTTAAAGGGGTTAGCCTTCTTGGAATTTTGGGGCATTTTTCGAAATTCTCAAAGGGGTTAGCCTTCTTGGGATTTTGGGCGCAATTTTCGAAATTTTCAAAGGGGTTAGCCTTTTTGGAATTTTGGGCGCATTTTTCGAAATTTTGAAAGGGGTTAGCCTTCTCGGAATTGTGAGCGCATTTTTCGAAATTTTGAAAGGGGTTAGCCTTCTCGGAATTCTGGGCGCATTTTTCGTAATTTTCAAAGGGGTTAGCCTTCTTGGAATTTTGGGCGCATTTTTCGAAATTTTCAAAGGGGTTAGCCTTCTCGGAATTCTGGGCGCATTTTTCGAAATTTTCAAAGGGGTTAGCCTTCTCGGAATTCTGGGCGCATTTTTCGAAATTTTCAAAGGTGTTAGCCTTCTCGGAATTCTGGGCGCAATTTTCGAAATTTTGAAAGGGGTTAGCCTTCTCGGAATTCTGTGCGCATTTTTCGAAATTTTCAAAGGCGTTAGCCTTCTCACTATTCTGGGCGCATTTTTCGAAATTTTCAAAGGGGTTAGCCTTCTCGGAATTCTGGGCGCATTTTTCGAAATTTTCAAAGGGGTTAGCCTTCTCGGAATTCTGGGCGCATTTTTCGAAATTTTCAAAGGGGTTAGCCTTCTCGGAATTCTGGGCGCATTTTTCGAAATTTTCAAAGGGTTTAGCCTTCTCGGAATTTTGGGCGCATTTTTCGAAATTTTCAACGGGGTTAGCCTTTTCGGAATTGTGGGCCCATTTTTCGAAATTTTCAAAGGGGTTAGCCTTCTCAGAATTCTGGGCGCATTTTTCGAAATTTTCAAAGGGGTTAGCCTTCTTGGAATTCTGGGCGCATTTTTCGAAATTTTCAAAGGGGTTAGCCTTCTCGGAATTCTGGGCGCAATTTTCGAAATTTTGAAAGGGGTTAGCCTTCTCGGAATTCTGGGCGCAATTTTCGAAATTTTGAAAGGGGTTAGCCTTCTCGGAATTCTGGGCGCATTTTTTGAAATTTTCAAAGGGGTTAGCCTTCTTGGAATTTTGGGCGCATTTTTCGAAATTTAAAAGGGGTTAGACTTCTTGGAATTTTGGGCGCATTTTCGAAATTTTCAAAGGGGTTAGCCTTCTTAGAATTTTGGGCGCATTTTTCGAAATTTTCAAAGGGTTAGCCTTCTTGGAATTTTGGGCGCATTTTTCGAAACTTTCAAAGGGGTTAGCCTTCTTGGAATTCTGGGCGCATTTTTCGAAATTTTGAAAGGGGTTAGCCTTCTCGGAATTCTGGGCGCATTTTTCGAAATTTTCAAAGGGGTTAGCCTTCTCGGAATTCTGGGCGCATTTTTGGAAATTTTCAAAGGGGTTAGCCTTCTCGGAATTCTGGGCGCATTTTTCGAAATTTTCAAAGGGGTTAGCCTTGTCGGAATTCTGGGCGCAATTTTCGAAATTTTGAAAGGGGTTAGCCTTCTCGGAATTCTGGGCGCATTTTTCGAAATTTTCATAGGGGTTAGCCTTCTTGGAATTTTGGGCGCATTTTTCGAAAATTTCAAAGGGGTTAGACTTCTTGGAATTCTGGGCGCATTTTTCGAAATTTTCAAAGGGGTTAGCCATCTCGGAATTCTGGGCGCATTTTTCGAAATTTTCAAAGGGGTTAGCCATCTCGGAATTCTGGGCGCATTTTTTAAAATTTTTAAGGGGTTAGCCTTTTTGGAATTCTGGACACATTTTTCGAAATTTTCAAAGGGGTTAGCCTTCTCGGAATTCTGGGCGCATTTTTCGAAATTTTTAAAGGGGTTGGCCTTCTCGGAATTCTGGGCGCATTTTTCGAAATTTTCAAAGGGGTTAGCCTTCTCGGAATTCTGGGCGCATTTTTCGAAATTTTGAAAGGGGTTAGCCTTCTCGGAATTCTGGGCGCATTTTTCGAAATTTTCAAAGGGGTTTGCCTTCTCGGAATTCTGGGCGCATTTTTCGAAATTTTCAAAGGGGTTAGCCTTCTCGGAATTCTGGGCGCATTTTTCGAAATTTTCAAAGGGGTTAGCCTTCTCGGAATTCTGTGCGCATTTTTCGAAATTTTCAAAGGCGTTAGCCTTCTCACTATTCTGGGCGCATTTTTCGAAATTTTCAAAGGGGTTAGCCTTCTCGGAATTCTGGGCGCATTTTTCGAAATTTTCAAAGGGGTTAGCCTTCTCGGAATTCTGGGCGCATTTTTCGAAATTTTCAAAGGGGTTAGCCTTCTCGGAATTCTGGGCGCATTTTTCGAAATTTTAAAGGCGTTAGCCTTGTCGGAATTCTGGGCGCATTTTTCGAAATTTTCAAAGGGGTTAGCCTTCTTGGAATTTTGGGCGCATTTTTCGAAATTTTCAAAGGGGTTAGCCTTCTTGGAATTTTGGGCGCATTTTTCGAAATTTTCAAAGGGGTTAGCCTTCTTGGAATTGTGGGCGCATTTTTCGAAGTTTTCAAAGGGGTTAGCCTTCTCGGAATTCTGGGCGCATTTTTCGAAATTTTGAAAGGGGTTAGCCTTCTCGGAATTCTGGGCGCATTTTTCGAAATTTTCAAAGGGGTTAGCCTTCTCGGAATTCTGGGCGCATTTTTCGAAATTTTGAAAGGGGTTAGCCTTCTCGGAATTCTGGGCGCATTTTTCGAAATTTTCAAAGGCGTTAGCCTTCTCACAATTCTGGGCGCATTTTTTAAATTTTCAAAGGGGTTAGCCTTCTCGGAATTCTGGGCGCATTTTTCGAAATTTTCAAAGGGGTTAGCCTTCTTGAGTTTTGGGCGCTTTTTTCGAAATTTTCAAAGGGGTTAGCCTTCTTGGAATTTTGGGCGCATTTTTCGAAACTTTCAAGGGGGTTAGCCTTCTCGGAATTCTGGGCGCATTTTTCGAAATTTTCAAAGGGGTTAGCCTTCTCGGAATTCTGGGCGCATTTTTCGAAATTTTGAAAGGGGTTAGCCTTCTCGGAATTCTGGGCGCATTTTCGAAATTTTCAAAGGGGTTAGCCTTCTCGGAATTCTGGGCGCATTTTTCGAAATTTTCAAAGGGGTTAGCCTTCTTGGAATTCTGGGCGCATTTTTCGAAATTTGCAAAGGGGTTAGCCTTCTCGGAATTCTGGACACATTTTTCGAAATTTTCAAAGGGATTAGCCTTCTCGGAATTCTGGGCGCATTTTTCGAAATTTTCAAAGGGGTTAGCCTTCTTGGAATTTTGGGCGCATTTTTCGAAATTTGCAAAGGGGTTAGCCTTCTCGGAATTCTGGGCGCATTTTTCGAAATTTTCAAAGGGGTTAGCCTTCTCGGAATTCTGGGCGCATTTTTCGAAATTTTCAAAGGGGTTAGCCTTCTTTAAATTTTGGGAGCATTTTTCGAAATTTTCAAAGGGGTTAGCCTTCTTGGAATTTTGGGCGCATTTTTCGAAATTTTCAAAGGGGTTAGCCTTCTTGGAATTCTGGGCGCATTTTTCGAAATTTTCAAAGGGGTTAGCCTTCTCGGAATTCTGGGCGCATTTTTCGAAATTTTCAAAGGGGTTAGCCTTCTCGGAATTCAGGGCGCATTTTTCGAAATTTTCAAAGGGGTTAGCCTTTTTGGAATTCTGGGCGCATTTTTCGAAATTTTCAAAGGGGTTAGCCTTCTCGGAATTCTGGGCGCAATTTTCGAAATTTTGAAAGGGGTTAGCCTTCTCGGAATTCTGGGCGCATTTTTCGAAATTTTCAAAGGGGTTATCCTTCTCGGAATTCTGGGCGCATTTTTCGAAATTTTCAAAGGGGTTAGCCTTCTCGGAATTCTGGGCGCATTTTTCGAAATTTTGAAAGGGGTTAGCCTTCTCGGAATACTGGGCGCATTTTTCGAAATTTTCAAAGGGGTTAGCCTTCTCACAATTCTGGGCGGATTTTTCGAAATTTACGAAGGGGTTAGCCTTCTCGGAATTCTGGGCGCATTTTTCGAAATTTTCAAAGGGGTTAGCCTTCTCGGAATTCTGGGCGCATTTTTCGAAATTTTCAAAGGGGTTAGCCTTCTTGGAATTTTGGGCGCATTTTTCGAAATTTTCAAAGGGGTTAGCCTTCTTGGAATTCTGGGCGCATTTTTCGAAATTTTCAAAGGGGTTAGCCTTCTCGGAATTCTGGGCACATTTTTCGAAATTTTCAAAGGTATTAGCCTTCTCGGAATTCTGGGCGCATTTTTCGAAATTTTCAAAGGGGTTAGCCTTCTTGGAATTTTGGGCGCATTTTTCGAAATTTGCAAAGGGGTTAGCCTTCTCGGAATTCTGGGCGCATTTTTTGAAATTTTCAAAGGGGTTAGCCTTCTCGGAATTCTGGGCGCATTTTTCGAAATTTTCAAAGGGGTTAGCCTTCTTGGAATTTTGGGCGCATTTTTCGAAATTTTCAAAGGGGTTAGCCTTCTTGGAATTTTGGGCGCATTTTTCGAAATTTTCAAAGGGGTTAGCCTTCTTGGAATTCTGGGCGCATTTTCGAAATTTTGAAAGGGGTTAGCCTTCTCGGAATTGTGAGCGCATTTTTCGAAATTTTCAAAGGGGTTAGCCTTCTCGGAATTCTGGGCGCATTTTTCGAAATTTTCAAAGGGGTTAGCCTTCTTGGAATTTTGGGCGCATTTTTGGATTTTTCAAAGGGGTTAACCTTCTTGGAATTTTGGGCGCATTTTTCGGAATTTTCAAAGGGGTTAGCCTTCTCGGAATTCTGGGCGCATTTTTCGAAATTTTCAAAGGGGTTAGCCTTCTTGGAATTTTGGGCGCATTTTTGGATTTTTAAAGGGGTTAACCTTCTTGGAATTTTGGGCGCATTTTTCGGAATTTTTAAAGGGGTTAGCCTTCTTGGAATTTTGGGGCATTTTTCGAAATTCTCAAAGGGGTTAGCCTTCTTGGGATTTTGGGCGCATTTTTCGAAATTTTCAAAGGGGTTAGCCTTTTTGGAATTTTGGGCGCATTTTTCGAAATTTTCAAAGGGGTTAGCCTTCTCGGAAATGTGAGCGCATTTTTCGAAATTTTCAAAGGGGTTAGCCTTCTCGGAATTCTGGGCGCATTTTTCGAAATTTTCAAAGGGGTTAGCCTTCTCGGAATTCTGTGCGCATTTTTCGAAATTTTCAAAGGCGTTAGCCTTCTCACTATTCTGGGCGCATTTTTCGAAATTTTCAAAGGGGTTAGCCTTCTCGGAATTCTGGGCGCATTTTTCGAAATTTTCAAAGGGTTTAGCCTTCTCGGAATTTTGGGCGCATTTTTCGAAATTTTCAACGGGGTTAGCCTTTTCGGAATTGTGGGCCCATTTTTCGAAATTTTCAAAGGGGTTAGCCTTCTCAGAATTCTGGGCGCATTTTTCGAAATTTTCAAAGGGGTTAGCCTTCTTGGAATTCTGGGCGCATTTTTCGAAATTTTCAAAGGGGTTAGCCTTCTCGGAATTCTGGGCGCAATTTTCGAAATTTTGAAAGGGGTTAGCCTTCTCGGAATTCTGGGCGCAATTTTCGAAATTTTGAAAGGGGTTAGCCTTCTCGGAATTCTGGGCGCATTTTTTGAAATTTTCAAAGGGGTTAGCCTTCTTGGAATTTTGGGCGCATTTTTCGAAATTTAAAAGGGGTTAGACTTCTTGGAATTTTGGGCGCATTTTCGAAATTTTCAAAGGGGTTAGCCTTCTTAGAATTTTGGGCGCATTTTTCGAAATTTTCAAAGGGTTAGCCTTCTTGGAATTTTGGGCGCATTTTTCGAAACTTTCAAAGGGGTTAGCCTTCTTGGAATTCTGGGCGCATTTTTCGAAATTTTGAAAGGGGTTAGCCTTCTCGGAATTCTGGGCGCATTTTTCGAAATTTTCAAAGGGGTTAGCCTTCTCGGAATTCTGGGCGCATTTTTGGAAATTTTCAAAGGGGTTAGCCTTCTCGGAATTCTGGGCGCATTTTTCGAAATTTTCAAAGGGGTTAGCCTTGTCGGAATTCTGGGCGCAATTTTCGAAATTTTGAAAGGGGTTAGCCTTCTCGGAATTCTGGGCGCATTTTTCGAAATTTTCATAGGGGTTAGCCTTCTTGGAATTTTGGGCGCATTTTTCGAAAATTTCAAAGGGGTTAGACTTCTTGGAATTCTGGGCGCATTTTTCGAAATTTTCAAAGGGGTTAGCCATCTCGGAATTCTGGGCGCATTTTTCGAAATTTTCAAAGGGGTTAGCCATCTCGGAATTCTGGGCGCATTTTTTAAAATTTTTAAGGGGTTAGCCTTTTTGGAATTCTGGACACATTTTTCGAAATTTTCAAAGGGGTTAGCCTTCTCGGAATTCTGGGCGCATTTTTCGAAATTTTTAAAGGGGTTGGCCTTCTCGGAATTCTGGGCGCATTTTTCGAAATTTTCAAAGGGGTTAGCCTTCTCGGAATTCTGGGCGCATTTTTCGAAATTTTGAAAGGGGTTAGCCTTCTCGGAATTCTGGGCGCATTTTTCGAAATTTTCAAAGGGGTTTGCCTTCTCGGAATTCTGGGCGCATTTTTCGAAATTTTCAAAGGGGTTAGCCTTCTCGGAATTCTGGGCGCATTTTTCGAAATTTTCAAAGGGGTTAGCCTTCTCGGAATTCTGTGCGCATTTTTCGAAATTTTCAAAGGCGTTAGCCTTCTCACTATTCTGGGCGCATTTTTCGAAATTTTCAAAGGGGTTAGCCTTCTCGGAATTCTGGGCGCATTTTTCGAAATTTTCAAAGGGGTTAGCCTTCTCGGAATTCTGGGCGCATTTTTCGAAATTTTCAAAGGGGTTAGCCTTCTCGGAATTCTGGGCGCATTTTTCGAAATTTTAAAGGCGTTAGCCTTGTCGGAATTCTGGGCGCATTTTTCGAAATTTTCAAAGGGGTTAGCCTTCTTGGAATTTTGGGCGCATTTTTCGAAATTTTCAAAGGGGTTAGCCTTCTTGGAATTTTGGGCGCATTTTTCGAAATTTTCAAAGGGGTTAGCCTTCTTGGAATTGTGGGCGCATTTTTCGAAGTTTTCAAAGGGGTTAGCCTTCTCGGAATTCTGGGCGCATTTTTCGAAATTTTGAAAGGGGTTAGCCTTCTCGGAATTCTGGGCGCATTTTTCGAAATTTTCAAAGGGGTTAGCCTTCTCGGAATTCTGGGCGCATTTTTCGAAATTTTGAAAGGGGTTAGCCTTCTCGGAATTCTGGGCGCATTTTTTGAAATTTTCAAAGGGGTTAGCCTTCTCGGAATTCTGGGCGCATTTTTCGAAATTTTCAAAGGGGTTAGCCTTCTTGGAATTTTGGGCGCATTTTTCGAAATTTTCAAAGGGGTTAGCCTTCTTGGAATTTTGGGCGCATTTTTCGAAATTTTCAAAGGGGTTAGCCTTCTTGGAATTCTGGGCGCATTTTCGAAATTTTGAAAGGGGTTAGCCTTCTCGGAATTGTGAGCGCATTTTTCGAAATTTTCAAAGGGGTTAGCCTTCTCGGAATTCTGGGCGCATTTTTCGAAATTTTCAAAGGGGTTAGCCTTCTTGGAATTTTGGGCGCATTTTTGGATTTTTCAAAGGGGTTAACCTTCTTGGAATTTTGGGCGCATTTTTCGGAATTTTCAAAGGGGTTAGCCTTCTCGGAATTCTGGGCGCATTTTTCGAAATTTTCAAAGGGGTTAGCCTTCTTGGAATTTTGGGCGCATTTTTGGATTTTTAAAGGGGTTAACCTTCTTGGAATTTTGGGCGCATTTTTCGGAATTTTTAAAGGGGTTAGCCTTCTTGGAATTTTGGGGCATTTTTCGAAATTCTCAAAGGGGTTAGCCTTCTTGGGATTTTGGGCGCATTTTTCGAAATTTTCAAAGGGGTTAGCCTTTTTGGAATTTTGGGCGCATTTTTCGAAATTTTCAAAGGGGTTAGCCTTCTCGGAAATGTGAGCGCATTTTTCGAAATTTTCAAAGGGGTTAGCCTTCTCGGAATTCTGGGCGCATTTTTCGAAATTTTCAAAGGGGTTAGCCTTCTCGGAATTCTGTGCGCATTTTTCGAAATTTTCAAAGGCGTTAGCCTTCTCACTATTCTGGGCGCATTTTTCGAAATTTTCAAAGGGGTTAGCCTTCTCGGAATTCTGGGCGCATTTTTCGAAATTTTCAAAGGGTTTAGCCTTCTCGGAATTTTGGGCGCATTTTTCGAAATTTTCAACGGGGTTAGCCTTTTCGGAATTGTGGGCCCATTTTTCGAAATTTTCAAAGGGGTTAGCCTTCTCAGAATTCTGGGCGCATTTTTCGAAATTTTCAAAGGGGTTAGCCTTCTTGGAATTCTGGGCGCATTTTTCGAAATTTTCAAAGGGGTTAGCCTTCTCGGAATTCTGGGCGCAATTTTCGAAATTTTGAAAGGGGTTAGCCTTCTCGGAATTCTGGGCGCAATTTTCGAAATTTTGAAAGGGGTTAGCCTTCTCGGAATTCTGGGCGCATTTTTTGAAATTTTCAAAGGGGTTAGCCTTCTTGGAATTTTGGGCGCATTTTTCGAAATTTAAAAGGGGTTAGACTTCTTGGAATTTTGGGCGCATTTTCGAAATTTTCAAAGGGGTTAGCCTTCTTAGAATTTTGGGCGCATTTTTCGAAATTTTCAAAGGGTTAGCCTTCTTGGAATTTTGGGCGCATTTTTCGAAACTTTCAAAGGGGTTAGCCTTCTTGGAATTCTGGGCGCATTTTTCGAAATTTTGAAAGGGGTTAGCCTTCTCGGAATTCTGGGCGCATTTTTCGAAATTTTCAAAGGGGTTAGCCTTCTCGGAATTCTGGGCGCATTTTTGGAAATTTTCAAAGGGGTTAGCCTTCTCGGAATTCTGGGCGCATTTTTCGAAATTTTCAAAGGGGTTAGCCTTGTCGGAATTCTGGGCGCAATTTTCGAAATTTTGAAAGGGGTTAGCCTTCTCGGAATTCTGGGCGCATTTTTCGAAATTTTCATAGGGGTTAGCCTTCTTGGAATTTTGGGCGCATTTTTCGAAAATTTCAAAGGGGTTAGACTTCTTGGAATTCTGGGCGCATTTTTCGAAATTTTCAAAGGGGTTAGCCATCTCGGAATTCTGGGCGCATTTTTCGAAATTTTCAAAGGGGTTAGCCATCTCGGAATTCTGGGCGCATTTTTTAAAATTTTTAAGGGGTTAGCCTTTTTGGAATTCTGGACACATTTTTCGAAATTTTCAAAGGGGTTAGCCTTCTCGGAATTCTGGGCGCATTTTTCGAAATTTTTAAAGGGGTTGGCCTTCTCGGAATTCTGGGCGCATTTTTCGAAATTTTCAAAGGGGTTAGCCTTCTCGGAATTCTGGGCGCATTTTTCGAAATTTTGAAAGGGGTTAGCCTTCTCGGAATTCTGGGCGCATTTTTCGAAATTTTCAAAGGGGTTTGCCTTCTCGGAATTCTGGGCGCATTTTTCGAAATTTTCAAAGGGGTTAGCCTTCTCGGAATTCTGGGCGCATTTTTCGAAATTTTCAAAGGGGTTAGCCTTCTCGGAATTCTGTGCGCATTTTTCGAAATTTTCAAAGGCGTTAGCCTTCTCACTATTCTGGGCGCATTTTTCGAAATTTTCAAAGGGGTTAGCCTTCTCGGAATTCTGGGCGCATTTTTCGAAATTTTCAAAGGGGTTAGCCTTCTCGGAATTCTGGGCGCATTTTTCGAAATTTTCAAAGGGGTTAGCCTTCTCGGAATTCTGGGCGCATTTTTCGAAATTTTAAAGGCGTTAGCCTTGTCGGAATTCTGGGCGCATTTTTCGAAATTTTCAAAGGGGTTAGCCTTCTTGGAATTTTGGGCGCATTTTTCGAAATTTTCAAAGGGGTTAGCCTTCTTGGAATTTTGGGCGCATTTTTCGAAATTCTCAAAGGGGTTAGCCTTCTTGGAATTGTGGGCGCATTTTTCGAAGTTTTCAAAGGGGTTAGCCTTCTCGGAATTCTGGGCGCATTTTTCGAAATTTTGAAAGGGGTTAGCCTTCTCGGAATTCTGGGCGCATTTTTCGAAATTTTCAAAGGGGTTAGCCTTCTCGGAATTCTGGGCGCATTTTTCGAAATTTTGAAAGGGGTTAGCCTTCTCGGAATTCTGGGCGCATTTTTCGAAATTTTCAAAGGCGTTAGCCTTCTCACAATTCTGGGCGCATTTTTTAAATTTTCAAAGGGGTTAGCCTTCTCGGAATTCTGGGCGCATTTTTCGAAATTTTCAAAGGGGTTAGCCTTCTTGAGTTTTGGGCGCTTTTTTCGAAATTTTCAAAGGGGTTAGCCTTCTTGGAATTTTGGGCGCATTTTTCGAAACTTTCAAGGGGGTTAGCCTTCTCGGAATTCTGGGCGCATTTTTCGAAATTTTCAAAGGGGTTAGCCTTCTCGGAATTCTGGGCGCATTTTTCGAAATTTTGAAAGGGGTTAGCCTTCTCGGAATTCTGGGCGCATTTTCGAAATTTTCAAAGGGGTTAGCCTTCTCGGAATTCTGGGCGCATTTTTCGAAATTTTCAAAGGGGTTAGCCTTCTTGGAATTCTGGGCGCATTTTTCGAAATTTGCAAAGGGGTTAGCCTTCTCGGAATTCTGGACACATTTTTCGAAATTTTCAAAGGGATTAGCCTTCTCGGAATTCTGGGCGCATTTTTCGAAATTTTCAAAGGGGTTAGCCTTCTTGGAATTTTGGGCGCATTTTTCGAAATTTGCAAAGGGGTTAGCCTTCTCGGAATTCTGGGCGCATTTTTCGAAATTTTCAAAGGGGTTAGCCTTCTCGGAATTCTGGGCGCATTTTTCGAAATTTTCAAAGGGGTTAGCCTTCTTTAAATTTTGGGAGCATTTTTCGAAATTTTCAAAGGGGTTAGCCTTCTTGGAATTTTGGGCCCATTTTTCGAAATTTTCAAAGGGGTTAGCCTTCTTGGAATTCTGGGCGCATTTTTCGAAATTTTCAAAGGGGTTAGCCTTCTCGGAATTCTGGGCGCATTTTCGAAATTTTGAAAGGGGTTAGCCTTCTCGGAATTCTGGGCGCATTTTTCGAAATTTTGAAAGGGGTTAGCCTTCTCGGAATTCTGGGCGCATTTTTCGAAATTTTCAAAGGGGTTAGCCTTCTCGGAATTCTGGGCGCATTTTTCGAAATTTTCAAAGGGGTTAGCCTTCTCGGAATTCAGGGCGCATTTTTCGAAATTTTCAAAGGGGTTAGCCTTTTTGGAATTCTGGGCGCATTTTTCGAAATTTTCAAAGGGGTTAGCCTTCTCGGAATTCTGGGCGCAATTTTCGAAATTTTGAAAGGGGTTAGCCTTCTCGGAATTCTGGGCGCATTTTTCGAAATTTTCAAAGGGGTTATCCTTCTCGGAATTCTGGGCGCATTTTTCGAAATTTTCAAAGGGGTTAGCCTTCTCGGAATTCTGGGCGCATTTTTCGAAATTTTGAAAGGGGTTAGCCTTCTCGGAATACTGGGCGCATTTTTCGAAATTTTCAAAGGGGTTAGCCTTCTCACAATTCTGGGCGGATTTTTCGAAATTTACGAAGGGGTTAGCCTTCTCGGAATTCTGGGCGCATTTTTCGAAATTTTCAAAGGGGTTAGCCTTCTCGGAATTCTGGGCGCATTTTTCGAAATTTTCAAAGGGGTTAGCCTTCTTGGAATTTTGGGCGCATTTTTCGAAATT
This sequence comes from Ectobius pallidus, assembly GCA_964059195.1. Taxonomy (NCBI): domain Eukaryota; kingdom Metazoa; phylum Arthropoda; class Insecta; order Blattodea; family Ectobiidae; genus Ectobius; species Ectobius pallidus. The sequence goes on along the minus strand of CAXKWD010000007.1, from coordinate 115,762,980 downwards.
TTCAAAGGGGTTAGCCTTCTTGGAATTCTGGGCGCATTTTTCGAAATTTTCAAAGGGGTTAGCCTTCTCGGAATTCTGGGCACATTTTTCGAAATTTTCAAAGGTATTAGCCTTCTCGGAATTCTGGGCGCATTTTTCGAAATTTTCAAAGGGGTTAGCCTTCTTGGAATTTTGGGCGCATTTTTCGAAATTTGCAAAGGGGTTAGCCTTCTCGGAATTCTGGGCGCATTTTTTGAAATTTTCAAAGGGGTTAGCCTTCTCGGAATTCTGGGCGCATTTTTCGAAATTTTCAAAGGGGTTAGCCTTCTTGGAATTTTGGGCGCATTTTTCGAAATTTTCAAAGGGGTTAGCCTTCTTGGAATTTTGGGCGCATTTTTCGAAATTTTCTAAGGGGTTAGCCTTCTTGGAATTCTGGGCGCATTTTCGAAATTTTGAAAGGGGTTAGCCTTCTCGGAATTGTGAGCGCATTTTTCGAAATTTTCAAAGGGGTTAGCCTTCTCGGAATTCTGGGCGCATTTTTCGAAATTTTCAAAGGGGTTAGCCTTCTTGGAATTTTGGGCGCATTTTTGGATTTTTAAAGGGGTTAACCTTCTTGGAATTTTGGGCGCATTTTTCGGAATTTTTAAAGGGGTTAGCCTTCTTGGAATTTTGGGGCATTTTTCGAAATTCTCAAAGGGGTTAGCCTTCTTGGGATTTTGGGCGCATTTTTCGAAATTTTCAAAGGGGTTAGCCTTTTTGGAATTTTGGGCGCATTTTTCGAAATTTTCAAAGGGGTTAGCCTTCTCGGAAATGTGAGCGCATTTTTCGAAATTTTCAAAGGGGTTAGCCTTCTCGGAATTCTGGGCGCATTTTTCGAAATTTTCAAAGGGGTTAGCCTTCTCGGAATTCTGTGCGCATTTTTCGAAATTTTCAAAGGCGTTAGCCTTCTCACTATTCTGGGCGCATTTTTCGAAATTTTCAAAGGGGTTAGCCTTCTCGGAATTCTGGGCGCATTTTTCGAAATTTTCAAAGGGGTTAGCCTTCTCGGAATTCTGGGCGCATTTTTCGAAATTTTCAAAGGGGTTAGCCTTCTCGGAATTCTGGGCGCATTTTTCGAAATTTTCAAAGGGGTTAGCCTTGTCGGAATTCTGGGCGCATTTTTCGAAATTTTCAAAGGGGTTAGCCTTGTCGGAATTCTGGGCGCATTTTTCGAAATTTTCAAAGGGGTTAGCCTTCTTGGAATTTTGGGCGCATTTTTCGAAATTTTCAAAGGGGTTAGCCTTCTTGGAATTTTGGGCGCATTTTTCGAAGTTTTCAAAGGGGTTAGCCTTCTTGGAATTGTGGGCGCATTTTTCGAAGTTTTCAAAGGGGTTAGCCTTCTCGGAATTCTGGGCGCATTTTTCGAAATTTTCAAAGGGGTTAGCCTTCTCGGAATTCTGGGCGCATTTTTCGAAATTTTCAAAGGTGTTAGCCTTCTCGGAATTCTGGGCGCATTTTTCGAAATTTTGAAAGGGGTTAGCCTTCTCGGAATTCTGGGCGCATTTTTAGAAATTTTCAAAGGGGTTAGCCTTCTCGGAATTCTGGGCGCATTTTTCGAAATTTACAAAGGGGTTAGCCTTCTTGGAATTGTGGGCGCATTTTTCGAAGTTTTCAATGGGGTTAGCCTTCTCGGAATTCTGGGCGCATTTTTCGAAATTTTGAAAGGGGTTAGCCTTCTCGGAATTCTGGGCGCATTTTTCGAAATTTTCAAAGGGGTTAGCCTTCTCGGAATTCTGGGAGCATTTTTCGAAATTTTGAAAGGGGTTAGCCTACTCGGAATTCTGGGCGCATTTTTCGAAATTTTCAAAGGGGTTAGCCTTCTCGGAATTCAGGGCGCATTTTTCGAAATTTGCAAAGGGGTTAGCCTTCTCGGAATTCTGGGCACATTTTTCGAAATTTTCAAAGGGGTTAGCCTTCTTGGAATTTTGGGCGCATTTTTCGAAATTTTCAAAGGGGTTAACCTTCTTGGAATTTAGGGCGCATTTTTCGGAATTTTTAAAGGGGTTAGCCTTCTTGGAATTTTGGGCGCATTTTGCGAAATTTTCAGAGGGGTTAGCCTTCTCGGAATTCTGGGCGCATTTTTCGAAATTTTCAAAGGGGTTGGCCTTCTCGGAATTCTGGGCGCGTTTTCTGGGCGCATTTTTCGAAATTTTCAAAGGGGTTAGCCTTCTAGGAATTCTGGGCGCATTTTTCGAAATTTTCAAAGGGGTTAGCCTTCTCGGAATTCTGGGCCCATTTTCTGGGCGCATTTTTCGTAATTTTCAAAGGGGTTAGCCTTCTCGGAATTCTGGGCGCATTTTTCGAAATTTTCAAAGGGGTTAGCCTTCTCGGAATTCTGCGCGCATTTTTCGAAATTTTCAAAGGGGTTAGCCTTCTCGGAATTCTGGGCGCATTTTTCGAAATTTTCAAAGGGGTTAGCCTTCTTGGAATTCTGGGCGCATTTTCGAAATTTTGAAAGGGGTTAGCCTTCTCGGAATTGTGAGCGCATTTTTCGAAATTTTCAAAGGGGTTAGCCTTCTCGGAATTCTGGGCGCATTTTTCGAAATTTTCAAAGGGGTTAGCCTTCTTGGAATTTTGGGCGCATTTTTGGATTTTTCAAAGGGGTTAACCTTCTTGGAATTTTGGGCGCATTTTTCGGAATTTTCAAAGGGGTTAGCCTTCTCGGAATTCTGGGCGCATTTTTCGAAATTTTCAAAGGGGTTAGCCTTCTTGGAATTTTGGGCGCATTTTTGGATTTTTAAAGGGGTTAACCTTGTTGGAATTTTGGGCGCATTTTTCGGAATTTTTAAAGGGGTTAGCCTTCTTGGAATTTTGGGGCATTTTTCGAAATTCTCAAAGGGGTTAGCCTTCTTGGGATTTTGGGCGCATTTTTCGAAATTTTCAAAGGGGTTAGCCTTTTTGGAATTTTGGGCGCATTTTTCGAAATTTTCAAAGGGGTTAGCCTTCTCGGAAATGTGAGCGCATTTTTCGAAATTTTCAAAGGGGTTAGCCTTCTCGGAATTCTGGGCGCATTTTTCGAAATTTTCAAAGGGGTTAGCCTTCTCGGAATTCTGTGCGCATTTTTCGAAAGCCTTCTCGGAATTCTGGGCGCATTTTTCGAAATTTTCAAAGGGGTTAGCCTTCTCGGAATTCTGGGCGCATTTTTCGAAATTTTCAAAGGGGTTAGCCTTCTCGGAATTCTGGGCGCATTTTTCGAAATTTTCAAAGGGGTTAGCCTTGTCGGAATTCTGGGCGCATTTTTCGAAATTTTCAAAGGGGTTAGCCTTGTCGGAATTCTGGGCGCATTTTTCGAAATTTTCAAAGGGGTTAGCCTTCTTGGAATTTTGGGCGCATTTTTCGAAATTTTCAAAGGGGTTAGCCTTCTCGGAATTCTGGGCGCATTTTTCGAAATTTTCAAAGGGGTTAGCCTTCTCGGAATTCTGGGCGCATTTTTCGAAATTTTGAAAGGGGTTAGCCTTCTCGGAATTCTGGGCGCATTTTTAGAAATTTTCAAAGGGGTTAGCCTTCTCGGAATTCTGGGCGCATTTTTCGAAATTTACAAAGGGGTTAGCCTTCTTGGAATTGTGGGCGCATTTTTCGAAGTTTTCAATGGGGTTAGCCTTCTCGGAATTCTGGGCGCATTTTTCGAAATTTTGAAAGGGGTTAGCCTTCTCGGAATTCTGGGCGCATTTTTCGAAATTTTCAAAGGGGTTAGCCTTCTCGGAATTCTGGGAGCATTTTTCGAAATTTTGAAAGGGGTTAGCCTACTAGGAATTCTGGGCGCATTTTTCGAAATTTTCAAAGGGGTTAGCCTTCTCGGAATTCAGGGCGCATTTTTCGAAATTTGCAAAGGGGTTAGCCTTCTCGGAATTCTGGGCACATTTTTCGAAATTTTCAAAGGGGTTAGCCTTCTTGGAATTTTGGGCGCATTTTTCGAAATTTTCAAAGGGGTTAACCTTCTTGGAATTTAGGGCGCATTTTTCGGAATTTTTAAAGGGGTTAGCCTTCTTGGAATTTTGGGCGCATTTTGCGAAATTTTCAGAGGGGTTAGCCTTCTCGGAATTCTGGGCGCATTTTTCGAAATTTTCAAAGGGGTTGGCCTTCTCGGAATTCTGGGCGCGTTTTCTGGGCGCATTTTTCGAAATTTTCAAAGGGGTTAGCCTTCTAGGAATTCTGGGCGCATTTTTCGAAATTTTCAAAGGGGTTAGCCTTCTCGGAATTCTGGGCCCATTTTCTGGGCGCATTTTTCGTAATTTTCAAAGGGGTTAGCCTTCTCGGAATTCTGGGCGCATTTTTCGAAATTTTCAAAGGGGTTAGCCTTCTCGGAATTCTGCGCGCATTTTTCGAAATTTTCAAAGGGGTTAGCCTTCTCGGAATTCTGGGCGCATTTTTCGAAATTTTCAAAGGGGTTAGCCTTGTCGGAATTCTGGGCGCATTTTTCGAAATTTTCAAAGGGGTTAGCCTTCTTGGGATTTTGGGCGCATTTTTCAAAATTTTCAAAGGGGTTAGCCTTCTTGGAATTATGGGCGCTTTTTTCGAAATTTTCAAAGGGGTTAGCCTTCTCGGAATTCTGGGCGCATTTTTCGAAATTTTCAAAGGGGTTAGCCTTCTTGGAATTCTGGGCGCATTTTTCGAAATTTTCAAAGGGGTTAGCCTTCTCGGAATTCTGGGCGCAATTTTCGAAATTTTGAAAGGGGTTAGCCTTCTCGGAATTCTGGGCGCAATTTTCGAAATTTTGAAAGGGGTTAGCCTTCTCGGAATTCTGGGCGCATTTTTTGAAATTTTCAAAGGGATTAGCCTTCTTGGAATATTGGGCGCATTTTTCGAAATTTTCAAAGGGGTTAGACTTCTTGGAATTTTGGGCGCATTTTCGAAATTTTCAAAGGGGTTAGCCTTCTTGGAATTTTGGGCGCATTTTTCGAAATTTTCAAAGGGGTTAACCTTCTTGGAATTTTGGGCGCATTTTTCGAAATTTTCAAAGGGGTTAGCCTTCTTGGAATTTTGGGCGCATTTTTCGAAACTTTCAAAGGGGTTAGCCTTCTTGGAATTCTGGGCGCATTTTTCGAAATTTTCAAAGGGGTTAGCCTTCTCGGAATTCTGGGCGCATTTTTCGAAATTTTCAAAGGGGTTAGCCTTCTCGGAATTCTGGGCGCATTTTTCGAAATTTTCAAAGGGGTTAGCCTTGTCGGAATTCTGGGCGCATTTTTCGAAATTTTCAAAGGTTTTAGCCTTCTTGGAATTTTGTTCGCATTTTTCGAAATTTTCAAAAGGGGTTAGCCTTCTTGGAATTTTGGGCGCATTTTTCGAAATTTTCAAAGGGGTTAGCCTTCTTGGAATTGTGGGCCCATTTTTCGAAGTTTTCAATGGGGTTAGCCTTCTCGGAATTCTGGGCGCATTTTTCGAAATTTTGAAAGGGGTTAGCCTTCTCGGAATTCTGGGCGCATTTTTCGAAATTTTCAAAGGGGTTAGCCTTCTCGGAATTCTGGGAGCATTTTTCGAAATTTCGAAAGGGTTAGCCTACTCGGAATTCTGGGCGCATTTTTCGAAATTTTCAAAGGGGTTAGCCTACTCGGAATTCTGGGCGCATTTTTCGAAATTTTCAAAGGGGTTAGCCTTCTCGGAATTCTGGGCGCATTTATCGAAATTTGCAAAGGGGTTAACCTTCTCGGAATTCTGGGCGCATTTTTCGAAATTTTCAAAGGGGTTAGCCTTCTCGGAATTCTGGGCGCATTTTTCGAAATTTTCAAAGGGGTTAGCCTTCTTGGAATTTTGGGCGCATTTTTCGAAATTTTCAAAGGGGTTAACCTTCTTGGAATTTTGGGCGCATTTTTCGGAATTTTTAAAGGGGTTAGCCTTCTTGGAATTTTGGGGCATTTTTCGAAATTCTCAAAGGGGTTAGCCTTCTTGGAATTTTGGGGCATTTTTCGAAATTCTCAAAGGGGTTAGCCTTCTTGGGATTTTGGGCGCAATTTTCGAAATTTTCAAAGGGGTTAGCCTTTTTGGAATTTTGGGCGCATTTTTCGAAATTTTCAAAGGGGTTAGCCTTCTCGGAATTGTGAGCGCATTTTTCGAAATTTTGAAAGGGGTTAGCCTCCTCGGAATTCTGGGCGCATTTTTCGTAATTTTCAAAGGGGTTAGCCTTCTCGGAATTAAGGGCGCATTTTTCGAAATTTTCAAAGGGGTTAGCCTTCTCGGAATTCTGGGCGCATTTTTCGAAATTTTCAAAGGGGTTAGCCTTCTTGGAATTCTGGGCGCATTTTTCGAAATTTTCAAAGGGGTTAGCCTTCTCGGAATTCTGGGCGCAATTTTCGAAATTTTGAAAGGGGTTAGCCTTCTCGGAATTCTGGGCGCATTTTTCGAAATTTTCAAAGGGGTTAGCCTTCTCGGAATTCTGGGAGCATTTTTCGAAATTTCGAAAGGGTTAGCCTACTCGGAATTCTGGGCGCATTTTTCGAAATTTTCAAAGGGGTTAGCCTACTCGGAATTCTGGGCGCATTTTTCGAAATTTTCAAAGGGGTTAGCCTTCTCGGAATTCTGGGCGCATTTATCGAAATTTGCAAAGGGGTTAACCTTCTCGGAATTCTGGGCGCATTTTTCGAAATTTTCAAAGGGGTTAGCCTTCTCGGAATTCTGGGCGCATTTTTCGAAATTTTCAAAGGGGTTAGCCTTCTTGGAATTTTGGGCGCATTTTTCGAAATTTTCAAAGGGGTTAGCCTTCTCGGAATTCTGGGCGCATTTTTCGAAATTTTCAAAGGGGTTAGCCTTCTCGGAATTCTGGGCGCATTTTTCGAAATTTTCAAAGGTGTTAGCCTTCTCGGAATTCTGGGCGCAATTTTCGAAATTTTGAAAGGGGTTAGCCTTCTCGGAATTCTGTGCGCATTTTTCGAAATTTTCAAAGGCGTTAGCCTTCTCACTATTCTGGGCGCATTTTTCGAAATTTTCAAAGGGGTTAGCCTTCTCGGAATTCTGGGCGCATTTTTCGAAATTTTCAAAGGGGTTAGTTAGCCTTCTCGGAATTCTGGGCGCATTTTTCGAAATTTTCAAAGGGGTTAGCCTTCTCGGAATTCTGGGCGCATTTTTCGAAATTTTCAAAGGGGTTAGCCTTCTCGGAATTCTGGGCGCATTTTTCGAAATTTTCAAAGGGTATAGCCTTCTCGGAATTTTGGGCGCATTTTTCGAAATTTTCAACGGGGTTAGCCTTCTCGGAATTGTGGGCCCATTTTTCGAAATTTTCAAAGGGGTTAGCCTTCTCAGAATTCTGGGCGCATTTTTCGAAATTTTCAAAGGGGTTAGCCTTCTTGGAATTCTGGGCGCATTTTTCGAAATTTTCAAAGGGGTTAGCCTTCTCGGAATTCTGGGCGCAATTTTCGAAATTTTGAAAGGGGTTAGCCTTCTCGGAATTCTGGGCGCAATTTTCGAAATTTTGAAAGGGGTTAGCCTTCTCGGAATTCTGGGCGCATTTTTTGAAATTTTCAAAGGGGTTAGCCTTCTTGGAATTTTGGGCGCATTTTTCGAAATTTGAAAGGGGTTAGACTTCTTGGAATTTTGGGCGCATTTTCGAAATTTTCAAAGGGGTTAGCCTTCTTAGAATTTTGGGCGCATTTTTCGAAATTTTCAAAGGGGTTAGCCTTCTTGGAATTTTGGGCGCATTTTTCGAAACTTTCAAAGGGGTTAGCCTTCTTGGTATTCTGGGCGCATTTTTCGAAATTTTCAAAGGGGTTAGCCTTCTCGGAATTCTGGGCGCATTTTTCGAAATTTTCAAAGGGGTTAGCCTTCTCGGAATTCTGGGCGCATTTTTCGAAATTTTCAAAGGGGTTAGCCTTCTCGGAATTCTGGGCGCATTTTTCGAAATTTTCAAAGGGGTTAGCCTTGTCGGAATTCTGGGCGCATTTTTCGAAATTTTCAAAGGTGTTAGCCTTCTTGGAATTTTGGGCGCATTTTTCGAAATTTTCAAAGGGGTTAGCCTTCTTGGAATTTTGGGCGCATTTTTCGTAATTTTCAAAGGGGTTAGCCTTCTTGGAATTGTGGGCGCATTTTTCGAAGTTTTCAACGGGGTTAGCCTTCTCAGGATTCTGGGCGCATTTTTCGAAATTTTCAAAGGGGTTAGCCTTCTCGGAATTCTGGGAGCATTTTTCGAAATTTCGAAAGGGTTAGCCTACTCGGAATTCTGGGCGCATTTTTCGAAATTTTCAAAGGGGTTAGCCTTCTCGGAATTCTGGGCGCATTTTTCGAAATTTGCAAAGGGGTTAACCTTCTCGGAATTCTGGGCGCATTTTTCGAAATTTTCAAAGGGGTTAGCCTTCTCGGAATTCTGGGCGCATTTTTCAAAATTTTCAAAGGGGTTAGCCTTCTTGGAATTTTGGGCGCATTTTTGGATTTTTCAAAGGGGTTAACCTTCTTGGAATTTTGGGCGCATTTTTCGGAATTTTTAAAGGGGTTAGCCTTCTTGGAATTTTGGGGCATTTTTCGAAATTCTCAAAGGGGTTAGCCTTCTTGGGATTTTGGGCGCATTTTTCGAAATTTTCAAAGGGGTTAGCCTTTTTGGAATTTTGGGCGCATTTTTCGAAATTTTCAAAGGGGTTAGCCTTCTCGGAATTGTGAGCGCATTTTTCGAAATTTTGAAAGGGGTTAGCCTTCTCGGAATTCTGGGCGCATTTTTCGAAATTTTGAAAGGGGTTAGCCTTCTCGGAATTCTGGGCGCATTTTTCGAAATTTTCAAAGGGTTTAGCCTTGTCGGAATTCTGGGCGCAATTTTCGAAATTTTGAAAGGGGTTAGCCTTCTCGGAATTCTGGGCGCATTTTTCGAAATTTTCATAGGGGTTAGCCTTCTTGGAATTTTGGGCGCATTTTTCGAAAATTTCAAAGGGGTTAGACTTCTTGGAATTTTGGGCGCATTTTTCGAAAATTTCAAAGGGGTTAGCCATCTCGGAATTCTGGGCGCATTTTTCGAAATTTTCAAAGGGGTTAGCCATCTCGGAATTCTGGGCGCATTTTTTAAAATTTTTAAGGGGTTAGCCTTTTTGGAATTCTGGACACATTTTTCGAAATTTTCAAAGGGGTTAGCCTTCTCGGAATTCTGGGCGCATTTTTCGAAATTTTTAAAGGGGTTGGCCTTCTCGGAATTCTGGGCGCATTTTTCGAAATTTTCAATGGGGTTAGCCTTCTCGGAATTCTGGGCGCATTTTTCGAAATTTTGAAAGGGGTTAGCCTTCTCGGAATTCTGGGCGCATTTTTCGAAATTTTCAAAGGGGTTTGCCTTCTCGGAATTCTGGGCGCATTTTTAGAAATTTTCAAAGGGGTTAGCCTTCTCGGAATTCTGGGCGCATTTTTCGAAATTTTCAAAGGGGTTAGCCTTCTCGGAATTCTGTGCGCATTTTTCGAAATTTTCAAAGGCGTTAGCCTTCTCACTATTCTGGGCGCATTTTTCGAAATTTTCAAAGGGGTTAGCCTTCTCGGAATTCTGGGCGCATTTTTCGAAATTTTCAAAGGGGTTAGCCTTCTTGAGTTTTGGGCGCTTTTTTCGAAATTTTCAAAGGGGTTAGCCTTCTTGGAATTTTGGGCGCATTTTTCGAAACTTTCAAGGGGGTTAGCCTTCTCGGAATTCTGGGCGCATTTTTCGAAATTTTCAAAGGGGTTAGCCTTCTCGGAATTCTGGGCGCATTTTTCGAAATTTTGAAAGGGGTTAGCCTTCTCGGAATTCTGGGCGCATTTTCGAAATTTTCAAAGGGGTTAGCCTTCTCGGAATTCTGGGCGCATTTTTCGAAATTTTCAAAGGGGTTAGCCTTCTCGGAATTCAGGGCGCATTTTTCGAAATTTTCAAAGGGGTTAGCCTTTTTGGAATTTCTGGGCGCATTTTTCGAAATTTTCAAAGGGGTTAGTTAGCCTTCTCGGAATTCTGGGCGCATTTTTCGAAATTTTGAAAGGGGTTAGCCTTCTCGGAATTCTGGGCGCATTTTTCGAAATTTTCAAAGGGGTTAGCCTTCTCGGAATTCTGGGCGCATTTTTCGAAATTTTCAAAGGGGTTAGCCTTCTCGGAATTCTGGGCGCATTTTTCGAAATTTTGAAAGGGGTTAGCCTTCTCGGAATACTGGGCGCATTTTTCGAAATTTTCAAAGGGGTTAGCCTTCTCACAATTCTGGGCGGATTTTTCGAAATTTACAAAGGGGTTAGCCTTCTCGGAATTCTGGGCGCATTTTTCGAAATTTTCAAAGGGGTTAGCCTTCTCGGAATTCTGGGCGCATTTTTCGAAATTTTCAAAGGGGTTAGCCTTCTTGGAATTTTGGGCGCATTTTTCGAAATTTTCAAAGGGGTTAGCCTTCTTGGAATTCTGGGCGCATTTTTCGAAATTTTCAAAGGGGTTAGCCTTCTCGGAATTCTGGGCACATTTTTCGAAATTTTCAAAGGGGTTAGCCTTCTTGGAATTTTGGGCGCATTTTTGGATTTTTCAAAGGGGTTAACCTTCTTGGAATTTTGGGCGCATTTTTCGGAATTTTCAAAGGGGTTAGCCTTCCCGGAATTCTGGGCGCATTTTTCGAAATTTTCAAAGGGGTTAGCCTTCTTTGAATTTTGGGCGCATTTTTGGATTTTTCAAAGGGGTTAACCTTCTTGGAATTTTGGGCGCATTTTTCGGAATTTTTAAAGGGGTTAGCCTTCTTGGAATTTTGGGGCATTTTTCGAAATTCTCAAAGGGGTTAGCCTTCTTGGGATTTTGGGCGCATTTTTCGAAATTTTCAAAGGGGTTAGCCTTTTTGGAATTTTGGGCGCATTTTTCGAAATTTTCAAAGGGGTTAGCCTTCTCGGAATTCTGGGCGCATTTTTCGAAATTTTCAAAGGGGTTAGCCTTCTCGGAATTCTGTGCGCATTTTTCGAAATTTTCAAAGGCGTTAGCCTTCTCACTATTCTGGGCGCATTTTTCGAAATTTTCAAAGGGGTTAGCCTTCTCGGAATTCTGGGCGCATTTTTCGAAATTTTCAAAGGGGTTAGCCTTCTCGGAATTCTGGGCGCATTTTTCGAAATTTTCAAAGGGGTTAGCCTTCTCGGAATTCTGGGCGCATTTTTCGAAATTTTCAAAGGGGTTAGCCTTCTCGGAATTCTGGGCGCATTTTTCGAAATTTTCAAAGGGGTTAGCCTTCTTGGAATTTTGGGCGCATTTTTCGAAATTTTCAAAGGGGTTAGCCATCTTGGAATTTTGGGCGCATTTTTCGAATTTTTCAAAGGGGTTAGCCTTCTTGGAATTGTGGGCGCATTTTTCGAAGTTTTCAAAGGGGTTAGCCTTCTCGGAATTCTGGGCGCATTTTTCGAAATTTTGAAAGGGGTTAGCCTTCTCGGAATTCTGGGCGCATTTTTCGAAATTTGCAAAGGGGTTAACCTTCTCGGAATTCTGGGCGCATTTTTCGAAATTTTCAAAGGGGTTAGCCTTCTCGGAATTCTGGGCGCATTTTTCAAAATTTTCAAAGGGGTTAGCCTTCTTGGAATTTTGGGCGCATTTTTGGATTTTTCAAAGGGGTTAACCTTCTTGGAATTTTGGGCGCATTTTTCGGAATTTTTAAAGGGGTTAGCCTTCTTGGAATTTTGGGGCATTTTTCGAAATTCTCAAAGGGGTTAGCCTTCTTGGGATTTTGGGCGCATTTTTCGAAATTTTCAAAGGGGTTAGCCTTTTTGGAATTTTGGGCGCATTTTTCGAAATTTTCAAAGGGGTTAGCCTTCTCGGAATTGTGAGCGCATTTTTCGAAATTTTGAAAGGGGTTAGCCTTCTCGGAATTCTGGGCGCATTTTTGGAAATTTTCAAAGGGGTTAGCCTTCTCGGAATTCTGGGCGCATTTTTCGAAATTTTCAAAGGGTTTAGCCTTGTCGGAATTCTGGGCGCAATTTTCGAAATTTTGAAAGGGGTTAGCCTTCTCGGAATTCTGGGCGCATTTTTCGAAATTTTCATAGGGGTTAGCCTTCTTGGAATTTTGGGCGCATTTTTCGAAAATTTCAAAGGGGTTAGACTTCTTGGAATTTTGGGCGCATTTTTCGAAAATTTCAAAGGGGTTAGCCATCTCGGAATTCTGGGCGCATTTTTCGAAATTTTCAAAGGGGTTAGCCATCTCGGAATTCTGGGCGCATTTTTTAAAATTTTTAAGGGGTTAGCCTTTTTGGAATTCTGGACACATTTTTCGAAATTTTCAAAGGGGTTAGCCTTCTTGGAATTCTGGGCGTATTTTTCGAAATTTTCAAAGGGGTTAGCCTTCTCGGAATTCTGGGCGCATTTTTCGAAATTTTCAATGGGGTTAGCCTTCTCGGAATTCTGGGCGCATTTTTCGAAATTTTGAAAGGGGTTAGCCTTCTCGGAATTCTGGGCGCATTTTTCGAAATTTTCAAAGGGGTTTGCCTTCTCGGAATTCTGGACGCATTTTTCGAAATTTTCAAAGGGGTTAGCCTTCTCGGAATTCTGGGCGCATTTTTCGAAATTTTCAAAGGGGTTAGCCTTCTCGGAATTCTGTGCGCATTTTTCGAAATTTTCAAAGGCGTTAGCCTTCTCACTATTCTGGGCGCATTTTTCGAAATTTTCAAAGGGGTTAGCCTTCTCGGAATTCTGGGCGCATTTTTCGAAATTTTCAAAGGGGTTAGCCTTCTCGGAATTCAGGGCGCATTTTTAAAAATTTTCAAAGGGGTTAGCCTTCTCGGAATTCTGGGCGCATTTTTCGAAATTTTCAAAGGGGTTAGCCTTGTCGGAATTCTGGGCGCATTTTTCGAAATTTTCAAAGGGGTTAGCCTTCTTGGAATTTTGGGCGCATTTTTCGAAATTTTCAAAGGGGTTAGCCTTCTTGGAATTTTGGGCGCATTTTTCGAAATTTTCAAAGGGGTTAGCCTTCTTGGAATTGTGGGCGCATTTTTCGAAGTTTTCAAAGGGGTTAGCCTTCTCGGAATTCTGGGCGCATTTTTCGAAATTTTGAAAGGGGTTAGCCTTCACGGAATTCTGGGCGCATTTTTCGAAATTTTCAAAGGCGTTAGCCTTCTCACAATTCTGGGCGCATTTTTTAAATTTTCAAAGGGGTTAGCCTTCTCGGAATTCTGGGCGCATTTTTCGAAATTTTCAAAGGGGTTAGCCTTCTTGAGTTTTGGGCGCTTTTTTCGAAATTTTCAAAGGGGTTAGCCTTCTTGGAATTTTGGGCGCATTTTTCGAAACTTTCAAGGGGGTTAGCCTTCTCGGAATTCTGGGCGCATTTTTCGAAATTTTCAAAGGGGTTAGCCTTCTCGGAATTCTGGGCGCATTTTTCGAAATTTTGAAAGGGGTTAGCCTTCTCGGAATTCTGGGCGCATTTTCGAAATTTTCAAAGGGGTTAGCCTTCTCGGAATTCTGGGCGCATTTTTCGAAATTTTCAAAGGGGTTAGCCTTCTCGGAATTCAGGGCGCATTTTTCGAAATTTTCAAAGGGGTTAGCCTTTTTGGAATTCTGGGCGCATTTTTCGAAATTTTCAAAGGGGTTAGTTAGCCTTCTCGGAATTCTGGGCGCATTTTTCGAAATTTTGAAAGGGGTTAGCCTTCTCGGAATTCTGGGCGCATTTTTCGAAATTTTCAAAGGGGTTAGCCTTCTCGGAATTCTGGGCGCATTTTTCGAAATTTTCAAAGGGGTTAGCCTTCTCGGAATTCTGGGCGCATTTTTCGAAATTTTGAAAGGGGTTAGCCTTCTCGGAATACTGGGCGCATTTTTCGAAATTTTCAAAGGGGTTAGCCTTCTCACAATTCTGGGCGGATTTTTCGAAATTTACAAAGGGGTTAGCCTTCTCGGAATTCTGGGCGCATTTTTCGAAATTTTCAAAGGGGTTAGCCTTCTCGGAATTCTGGGCGCATTTTTCGAAATTTTCAAAGGGGTTAGCCTTCTTGGAATTTTGGGCGCATTTTTCGAAATTTTCAAAGGGGTTAGCCTTCTTGGAATTCTGGGCGCATTTTTCGAAATTTTCAAAGGGGTTAGCCTTCTCGGAATTCTGGGCACATTTTTCGAAATTTTCAAAGGGATTAGCCTTCTCGGAATTCTGGGCGCATTTTTCGAAATTTTCAAAGGGGTTAGCCTTCTTGGAATTTTGGGCGCATTTTTCGAAATTTGCAAAGGGGTTAGCCTTCTCGGAATTCTGGGCGCATTTTTTGAAATTTTCAAAGGGGTTAGCCTTCTCGGAATTCTGGGCGCATTTTTCGAAATTTTCAAAGGGGTTAGCCTTCTTGGAATTTTGGGCGCATTTTTCGAAATTTTCAAAGGGGTTAGCCTTCTTGGAATTTTGGGCGCATTTTTCGAAATTTTCAAAGGGGTTAGCCTTCTTGGAATTCTGGGCGCATTTTCGAAATTTTGAAAGGGGTTAGCCTTCTCGGAATTCTGGGCGCATTTTTCGAAATTTTCAAAGGGGTTAGCCTTCTTGGAATTTTGGGCGCATTTTTTGATTTTTCAAAGGGGTTAACCTTCTTGGAATTTTGGGCGCATTTTTCGGAATTTTTAAAGGGGTTAGCCTTCTTGGAATTTTGGGGCATTTTTCGAAATTCTCAAAGGGGTTAGCCTTCTTGGAATTTTGGGCGCATTTTTGGATTTTTCAAAGGGGTTAACCTTCTTGGAATTTTGGGCGCATTTTTCGGAATTTTCAAAGGGGTTAGCCTTCCCGGAATTCTGGGCGCATTTTTCGAAATTTTCAAAGGGGTTAGCCTTCTTGGAATTTTGGGCGCATTTTTGGATTTTTCAAAGGGGTTAACCTTCTTGGAATTTTGGGCGCATTTTTCGGAATTTTTAAAGGGGTTAGCCTTCTTGGAATTTTGGGGCATTTTTCGAAATTCTCAAAGGGGTTAGCCTTCTTGGGATTTTGGGCGCATTTTTCGAAATTTTCAAAGGGGTTAGCCTTTTTGGAATTTTGGGCGCATTTTTCGAAATTTTCAAAGGGGTTAGCCTTCTCGGAATTCTGGGCGCATTTTTCGAAATTTTCAAAGGGGTTAGCCTTCTCGGAATTCTGTGCGCATTTTTCGAAATTTTCAAAGGCGTTAGCCTTCTCACTATTCTGGGCGCATTTTTCAAAATTTTCAAAGGGGTTAGCCTTCTCGGAATTCTGGGCGCATTTTTCGAAATTTTCAAAGGGGTTAGCCTTCTCGGAATTCTGGGCGCATTTTTCGAAATTTTCAAAGGGGTTAGCCTTCTCGGAATTCTGGGCGCATTTTTCGAAATTTTCAAAGGGGTTAGCCTTCTCGGAATTCTGGGCGCATTTTTCGAAATTTTCAAAGGGGTTAGCCTTCTTGGAATTTTGGGCGCATTTTTCGAAATTTTCAAAGGGGTTAGCCATCTTGGAATTTTGGGCGCATTTTTCGAAATTTTCAAAGGGGTTAGCCTTCTTGGAATTGTGGGCGCATTTTTCGAAGTTTTCAAAGGGGTTAGCCTTCTCGGAATTCTGGGCGCATTTTTCGAAATTTTGAAAGGGGTTAGCCTTCTCGGAATTCTGGGCGCATTTTTCGAAATTTTCAAAGGGGTTAGCCTTCTCGGAATTCTGGGCACATTTTTCGAAATTTTGAAAGGGGTTAGCCTTCTCGGAATTCTGGGCGCATTTTTCGAAATTTTCAAAGGCGTTAGCCTTCTCACAATTCTGGGCGCATTTTTTAAATTTTCAAAGGGGTTAGCCTTCTCGGAATTCTGGGCGCATTTTTCGAAATTTTCAAAGGGGTTAGCCTTCTTGAGTTTTGGGCGCTTTTTTCGAAATTTTCAAAGGGGTTAGCCTTCATGGAATTTTGGGCGCATTTTTCGAAACTTTCAAGGGGGTTAGCCTTCTCGGAATTCTGGGCGCATTTTTCGAAATTTTCAAAGGGGTTAGCCTTCTCGGAATTCTGGGCGCATTTTTCGAAATTTTGAAAGGGGTTAGCCTTCTCGGAATTCTGGGCGCATTTTCGAAATTTTCAAAGGGGTTAGCCTTCTTGGAATTTTGGGCGCATTTTTCGAAATTTGCAAAGGGGTTAGCCTTCTCGGAATTCTGGGCGCATTTTTCGAAATTTTCAAAGGGGTTAGCCTTCTCGGAATTCTGGGCGCATTTTTCGAAATTTTCAAAGGGGTTAGCCTTCTTTAAATTTTGGGCGCATTTTTCGAAATTTTCAAAGGGGTTAGCCTTCTTGGAATTTTGGGCGCATTTTTCGAAATTTTCAAAGGGGTTAGCCTTCTTGGAATTCTGGGCGCATTTTTCGAAATTTTCAAAGGGGTTAGCCTTCTCGGAATTCTGGGCGCATTTTCGAAATTTTGAAAGGGGTTAGCCTTCTCGGAATTCTGGGCGCATTTTTCGAAATTTTGAAAGGGGTTAGCCTTCTCGGAATTCTGGGCGCATTTTTCGAAATTTTCAAAGGGGTTAGCCTTCTCGGAATTCTGGGCGCATTTTTCGAAATTTTCAAAGGGGTTAGCCTTCTCGGAATTCTGGGCTAATTTATCGAAATTTTCAAAGGGGTTAGCCTTCTCGGAATTCTGGGCGCATTTTTCGAAATTTTCAAAGGGGTTAGCCTTCTCGGAATTCTGGGCGCATTTTTCGAAATTTTCAAAGGGGTTAGCCTTCTCGGAATTCTGGGCGCATTTTTCGAAATTTTCAAAGGGGTTAGCCTTCTCGGAATTCTGGGCGCATTTTTCGAAATTTTCAAAGGGGTTAGCCTTCTCGGAATTCAGGGCGCATTTTTCGAAATTTTCAAAGGGGTTAGCCTTTTTGGAATTCTGGGCGCATTTTTCGAAATCTTCAAAGGGGTTAGCCTTCTCGGAATTCTGGGCGCATTTTTCGAAATTTTGAAAGGGGTTAGCCTTCTCGGAATTCTGGGCGCATTTTTCGAAATTTTGAAAGGGGTTAGCCTTCTCGGAATACTGGGCGCATTTTTCGAAATTTTCAAAGGGGTTAGCCTTCTCACAATTCTGGGCGGATTTTTCGAAATTTACAAAGGGGTTAGCCTTCTCGGAATTCTGGGCGCATTTTTCGAAATTTTCAAAGGGGTTAGCCTTCTCGGAATTCTGGGCGCATTTTTCGAAATTTTCAAAGGGGTTAGCCTTCTTGGAATTTTGGGCGCATTTTTCGAAATTTTCAAAGGGGTTAGCCTTCTTGGAATTCTGGGCGCATTTTTCGAAATTTTCAAAGGGGTTAGCCTTCTCGGAATTCTGGGCGCATTTTTCGAAATTTTCAAAGGGATTAGCCTTCTCGGAATTCTGGGCGCATTTTTCGAAATTTTCAAAGGGATTAGCCTTCTCGGAATTCTGGGCGCATTTTTCGAAATTTTCAAAGGGATTAGCCTTCTCGGAATTCTGGGCGCATTTTTCGAAATTTTCAAAGGGATTAGCCTTCTCGGAATTCTGGGCGCATTTTTCGAAATTTGCAAAGGGGTTAGCCTTCTTGGAATTTTGGGCGCATTTTTCGAAATTTGCAAAGGGGTTAGCCTTCTCGGAATTCTGGGCGCATTTTTTGAAATTTTCAAAGGGGTTAGCCTTCTCGGAATTCTGGGCGCATTTTTCGAAATTTTCAAAGGGGTTAGCCTTCTTGGAATTTTGGGCGCATTTTTCGAAATTTTCAAAGGGGTTAGCCTTCTTGGAATTTTGGGCGCATTTTTCGAAATTTTCAAAGGGGTTAGCCTTCTTGGAATTCTGGGCGCATTTTCGAAATTTTGAAAGGGGTTAGCCTTCTCGGAATTCTGGGCGCATTTTTCGAAATTTTCAAAGGGGTTAGCCTTCTCGGAATTATGGGCGCATTTTTCGAAATTTTCAAAGGGGTTAGCCTTCTCGGAATTATGGGCGCATTTTTCGAAATTTTCAAAGGGGTTAGCCTTCTCGGAATTCTGTGCGCATTTTTCGAAATTTTCAAAGGGGTTAGCCTTCTCGGAATTCTGGGCGCAGAGGGGGGAAAAGAGAGGGGGGAAAAGAGAGGGGGGAAAAGAGAGGGGGAATAGAGAGGGGGGAAAAGAGAGGGGGGAAAAGAGAGGGGGGAAAAGAGAGGGGGGAAAAGAGAGGGGGGAAAAGAGAGGGGGGAAAAGAGAGGGGGGAAAAGAGAGGGGGGAAAAGAGAGGGGGGAAAAGAGAGGGGGGAAAAGAGAGGGGGGAAAAGAGAGGGGGGAAAAGAGAGGGGGGAAAAGAGAGGGGGGAAAAGAGAGGGGGGAAAAGAGAGGGGGGAAAAGAGAGGGGGGAAAAGAGAGGGGGGAAAAGAGAGGGGGGAAAAGAGAGGGGGGAAAAGAGAGGGGGGAAAAGAGGGGGGGGGAAAGAGAGGGGGGGAAAAAGAGAGGGGGGGGAAGAGAGGGGGGAAAAGAGAGGGGGGAAAAGAGAGGGGGGGGGGGAAAGAGAGGGGGGGAAAGAGAGGGGGGGGAAAGAGAGGGGGGGAAAAGAGAGGGGGGAAAAGAGAGGGGGGCAAAGAGAGGGGGGAAAAGAGAGGGGGGGAAAAAGAGAGGGGGGAAAAAAGAGAGGGGGAAAAAGAGAGGGTGGGAAAAAGAGAGGGGGGGAAAAAGAGAGGGGGGGAAAAAGAGAGGGGGGGAAAAAGAGAGGGGGGGAAAAAGAGAGGGGGGGAAAAAGAGAGGGGGGGAAAAAGAGAGGGGGGGAAAAAGAGAGGGGGGAAAAGAGAGGGGGGGAAAAAGAGAGGGGGGGAAAAGAGAGGGGGGGAAAAAGAGAGGGGGGAAAAAGAGAGGGGGGGAAAAAGAGAGGGGGGGAAAAAGAGGGGGGAAAAAGAGAGGGGGGGAAAAAGAGAGGGGGGAAAAAGAGAGGGGGGAAAAGAGAGGGGGGACTTTTTTGTTCCTGGGTCTGAAACTTTTTTTTGTTCCTGGGTCTGAAATTTTTTTTGTTCCTGGGTCTGAAATTTTTTTTTGTTCCTGGGTCTGAAACTTTTTTTTGTTCCTGGGTCTGAAACTTTTTTTTGTTCCTGGGTCTGAAACTTTTTTTTGTTCCTGGGTCTGAAACTTTTTTTTGTTCCTGGGTCTGAAACTTTTTTTTTGATCCTGGGTCTGAAACTTTTTTTTGTTCCTGGGTCTGAAACTTTTTTTTGTTCCTGGGTCTGAAATTTTTTTTTGATCCTGGGTCTGAAACTTTTTTTTGTTCCTGGGTCTGAAACTTTTTTTGTTCCTGGGTCTGAAACGTTTTTTTTGTTCCTGGGTCTGAAACGTTTTTTTTGTTCCTGGGTCTGAAACTTTTTTTTTGTTCCTGGGTCTGAAACTTTTTTGTTCCTGGGTCTGAAACGTTTTTTTTTGTTCCTGGGTCTGAAACGTTTTTTTTGTTCCTGGGTCTGAAACTTTTTTTTGTTCCTGGGTCTGAAACATTTTTTTTTTGTTCCTGGGTCTGAAACATTTTTTTTTGTTCCTGGGTCTGAAACTTTTTTTTGTTTTTGGGTCTGAAACTTTTTTTTCCTGGGTCTGAAATTTTTAACTTTTTTCCGGGGCCTGAAACTTTTTCTGGGCCTGAAACTTTTTTCCTGGGCCTGACACTTTCTTCTGGGTCTGAAACACTATTTTCACCCTCCTCTCTTTTCCCCCTCCTCTTTTTCTCCCCCACTCTTTTTCTCCCCCACTCTTTTTCTCCACCCACTCTTTTTCTCCACCCACTCTTTTTCTCCCCCCACTCTTTTTCTCCCCCTACTCTTTTTCTCCCCCCACCCCACTCTTTTTCTCCCCCCACCCTACTCTTTTTCTCCCCGCCCCCAACCCTTTTCTCCCCGCCCCCAACCCTTTTCTCCCCGCCCCCAACCCTTTTCTCCCCGCCCCCAACCCTTTTCTCCCCGCCCCGCACCCCTTTTCTCCCCGCCCCCACCCCTTTTCTCCCCGCCCCCCCCACCCCTTTTCTCCCCGCCCCCACCCCTTTTCTGCCCGCCCCCACCCCTTTTCTACCCGCCCCCACCCCTTTTCTCCCCGCCCCCACACTTCTTCTCCCCGCCCCCACACTTCTTCTCCCCGCCCCCACTCTTTTTCTCCCCGCCCCCCACTCTTTTTCTCCCCGCCCCCCACTCTTTTTCTCCCCGCCCCCCACTCTTTTTCTCCCCGCCCCCCACTCTTTTTCTCCCCGCCCCCCACTCTTTTTCTCCCCGCCCCCCACTCTTTTTCTCCCCGTCCCCCACTCTTTTTCTCCCCGTCCCCCACCCCTTTTCTCCCCGTCCCCCACCCCTTTTCTCCCCGTCCCCCACCCCTTTTCTCCCCGTCTCCCACCCCTTTTCTCCCCGCCCCCACCAGTTTTCTCCCCGCCCCCACCAGTTTTCTCCCCGCCCCCACCAGTTTTCTCCCCGCCCCCACTCTTTTTCTCCCCGCCCCCACTCTTTTTCTCCCCGCCCCCACTCTTTTTCTCCCCGCCCCCACTCTTTTTCTCCCCGCCCCCCACTCCTTTTCTCCCCGCCCCCCACTCCTTTTCTCCCCGCCCCCCACTCCTTTTCTCCCCGCCCCCCACTCTTTTTCTCCCCGCCCCCCACTCTTTTTCTCCCCGCCCCCCACTCTTTTTCTCCCCGCCCCCCACTCTTTTTCTCCCCGCCCCCCACTCTTTTTCTCCCCGCCCCCCACTCTTTTTCTCCCCGCCCCCCACTCTTTTTCTCCCCGCCCCCCCACTCTTTTTCTCCCCGCCCCCCACTCTTTTTCTCCCCCCACACTTTTTCTACCCCCCACATTTCTACCCCCCACTCTTTTTCTCCCCACCCCCACTCTTTTTCTCCCCCCAACTCTTTTTCTCCCCCCCTCTTTTTCTCCCCCCCAACTCTTTTTCTCCCGCCCCACTCTTTTTCCCGCCCCACTCTTTTTCTCCCCCATTTCGAAAAATGAACCCAGAATTCGAAGAAGGCTAACCCCTTTGAAAATTTCCAAAAATGCACCCAGAATTCGATGAAGGCTAACCCCTTTGAAAATTTCGAAAAATGCACCCAGAATTCGAAGAAGGCTAACCCCTTTGAAAATTTGGAAAAATGCACCCAGAATTCGAAGAAGGCTAACCCCTCTGAAAAATTCGAAAAATGCACCCAGAATTCGAAGAAGGCTAACCCATTTGATATTTCGAAAATTGCACCCAGAATTCGAAGAAGGCTAAGCCCTTTGAAAATTTCGAAAAATGCACCCAGAATTCGAAGAAGGCTAACCCCTTTGAAAAATTCGAAAAATGCACCCAGAATTCGAAGAAGGCTAACCCCTTTGAACATTTCGAAAAATGCACCCAGAATTCGAAGAAGGCTAACCCCTTTGAACATTTCGAAAAATGCACCCAGAATTCGAAGAAGGCTAACCCCTTTTGAAAATTTCGAAAAATGAGCCCAGAATTCCGAGAAGGCTAACCCCTTTCAAAATTTCGAAAAATGCTCCCAGAATTCCGAGAAGGCTAACTAACCCCTTTGAAAATTTCGAAAAATGCGCCCAGAATTCCATGAGGGCTAACCCCTTTGAAACATTCGAAAAATGCGCCCAGAATTCCGAGAAGGCTAACCCCTTTGAAAATTTCGAAAAATGCGCCCAGAATTCCGAGAAGGCTAACCCCTTTGAAAATTTCGAAAAATGCGCCCAGAATTTCGAGAAGGCTAACCCCTTTGAAAATTTCGAAAAATGCGCCCAGAATTCCGAGAAGGCTAATCCCTTTGAAAATTTCGAAAAATGCGCCCAGAATTCCAAGAAGGCTAACCCCTTTGCAAATTTCGAAAAATGCGCCCAGAATTCCGAGAAGGCGAACCCCTTTGAAAATTTCGAAAAATGCGCCCAGAATTCCGAGAAGGCTAACCCCTTTGAAAATTTCGAAAAATGCGCCCAGAATTCCGAGAAGGCTAACCCCTTTGAAAAATTCGAAAAATGCGCCCAGAATTCCGAGAAGGCTAACCCCTTTGAAAATTTCGAAAAATCCGCCCAGAATTGTGAGAAGGCTAACACCTTTGAAAATTTCGAAAAATGCGCCCAGTATTCCGAGAAGGCTAACCCCTTTCAAAATTTCGAAAAATGCGCCCAGAATTCCGAGAAGGCTAACCCCTTTGAAAATTTCGAAAAATGCGCCCAGAATTCCGAGAAGGCTAACCCCTTTGAAAATTTCCAAAAATGCGCCCAGAATTCCGAGAAGGCTAACCCCTTTCAAAATTTCGAAAAATGCGCCCAGAATTCCGAGAAGGCTAACCCCTTTGAAAATTTCGAAAAATGCGCCCAGAATTCCGAAAAGGTTAACCCCTTTGAAAATTTCGAAAAATGCGCCCAGAATTCCGAGAAGGCTAACCCCTTTGAAAATTTCGAAAAATGCGCCCAGAATTCCGAGAAGGCTAACCCCTTTGAAAATTTCGAAAAATGCGCACAGAATTCCGAGAAGGCTAACCCCTTTGAAAATTTCAAAAAATGCGCCCAGAATTCCGAGAAGGCTAACCCCTTTAAAAATTTCGAAAAATGCGCCCAGAATTCCGAGAAGGCTAACCCCTTTCAAAATTTCGAAAATGCGCCCAGAATTCCGAGAAGGCTAACCCCTTTGAAAATTTCGAAAAATACGCCCAGAATTCCAAGAAGGCTAACCCCTTTGAAAATTTCGAAAAATGCGCCCAAAATTCCAAGAAGGCTAACCCCTTTGAAAATTTCGAAAAATGCGCCCAAAATTTCAAGAAGGCTAACCCCTTTGAAAATTTCGAAAAATGCGCCCAGAATTCCGAGAAGGCTAACCCCTTTGAAAATTTCAAAAAATGCGCCCAGAATTCCGAGAAGGCTAACCCCTTTGCAAATTTCGAAAAATGCGCCCAAAATTCCAAGAAGGCTAACCCCTTTGAAAATTTCGAAAAATGCGCCCAGAATTCCGAGAAGGCTAATCCCTTTGAAAATTTCGAAAAATGTGCCCAGAATTCCGAGAAGGCTAACCCCTTTGAAAATTTCGAAAAATGCGCCCAGAATTCCAAGAAGGCTAACCCCTTTGAAAATTTCGAAAAATGCGCCCAAAATTCCAAGAAGGCTAACCCCTTTGAAAATTTCGAAAAATGCGCCCAGAATTCCGAGAAGGCTAACCCCTTTGAAAATTTCGAAAAATGCGCCCAGAATTCCGAGAAGGCTAACCCCTTTGAAAATTTCGATAAATTAGCCCAGAATTCCGAGAAGGCTAACCCCTTTGAAAATTTCGAAAAATGCGCCCAAAATTCCAACAAGGCTAACCCCTTTGAAAATTTCGAAAAATGCGCCCAGAATTCCGAGAAGGCTAACCCCTTTGAAAATTTCGAAAAATGCGCCCAGAATTCCGAGAAGGCTAACCCCTTTGAAAATTTCGAAAAATGCGCCCAGAATTCCGAGAAGGCTAACCCCTTTCAAAATTTCGAAAAATGCGCCCAGAATTCCGAGAAGGCTAACCCCTTTCAAAATTTCGAAAATGCGCCCAGAATTCCGAGAAGGCTAACCCCTTTGAAAATTTCGAAAAATGCGCCCAGAATTCCAAGAAGGCTAACCCCTTTGAAAATTTCGAAAAATGCGCCCAAAATTCCAAGAAGGCTAACCCCTTTGAAAATTTCGAAAAATGCGCCCAAAATTTAAAGAAGGATAACCCCTTTGAAAATTTCGAAAAATGCGCCCAGAATTCCGAGAAGGCTAACCCCTTTGAAAATTTCGAAAATTTTCAAAGGGGTTAGCCTTCTCGGAATTCTGGGCGAAGAATTCGAAGAAGGCTAACCCCTTTGAAAAAATGAAAAATGCACCCAGAATTCGAAGAAGGCTAACCACTTTGAAAATTTCGAAAAATGCACCCAGAATTCGATGAAGTCTAACCCCTTTGAAAATTTCGAAAAATGCACCCAGAATGTGAAAAAATGAAATAGTGTACAATGCCCTCCTCAATGAGCTGTTATGCGCTATATTCCTTAAGCCAACCCATTCAAGCCATGCCATAGAGGCATTCTCGCTTCCACCGTTCGTACTTGAGGAACCTTAAGACGCCCCGAATGGCACTATGGCCCGGTAGCTAGGTAACTCGTTCCTCTGGTGAACTTACATGGACAGGGATTATTTACAGCGAGGTTAAAGCAGAAGAGCTCACAGGCAAGGTACAAATTTACATAGGTATAATGGAAGAATTTTTTTCTCATTTTTTTAAATTCTTTAATTTTATATATAAATCTTACATAACAAAAGATTACTCGAATGAGCAAATGCTCATGTTCGGCTACAGTTCAGTTATTTACATAACAAATTTAAAACACAATTAAATACACAATTCAATACAATTACATAAAACAACTATAATTTAAAATCAAACCTTCAACGAAATAAGATTTCTGATATACTTATCAAAATTTAAAATTATCATTTTTTTATTTTCTAATTTTGAAATTTGGATTTTGAATTTTCGTTTTTAATTTTTAATTTTGACTTTGTGAAAAACTCAGAATGTTCATTTTTGGAGTTAATGACTTCTGCCATAACGACGTTATGTGAACGAATGTTGATAAATTCTGGAAATTTCTTCAACAATTTGCCTTAATCAAGAGAGAAGTAGGTAAATATGATTTTTCCAAAAATTGGATGTGAATCCAAAGACTGGGTGACTATATCTGTGATTGGGAAATGAAAAATATAAACTATTTTTCTGAAGAAAAATGGTCGCATACCATTCTATCCCTTACGAAAACCATTCTCAAGTGGGCCATCACTTATAAAAGAGGATATACTGTAACTTAGCGAGTCTAGCATAAAAATATGATTGTAGGTTTACTATTATTCCCATTATTATTTCTCTTCTTCCTCCTTTTATTTCTAGACCTAGAGCCAGTTTTTATCACCAGAATTATGCGGTTGTTTATAAACCATTTTTTGGATGATGTAGAATTGGTGTCTGGCCAGACCCTACTATTTGTTTACGAATGATAAATACTTTTTAAATATGTAAGCCACCCAAGTTGTATTTCTCATTTAAGATCCTGTAAGAAAATGTATAAAATTATAAAACAGTAATAATAACATTAATAATAGTGTTGATAATAATCTAAGTGTTTACTGATTTAAAAAAAATCATTTGGTTCTGAAGCAAGTTTGCAGCGGTGGTACGTTTGACTTCACAGCCAGGTTGAGATTCAGCCTGATTTATTATTTTTGAAATGAGTACCAATAAAAATCACCCTACAGGGCAGAGAGTTTACTGACAAAAATAATTAGTGTTCTATGTATATGATCTTATAAGCCTGGTCGTGATGGAGCCCTATTTTTTATTTTGAAAAGGGTGCAATTATTTTTTATTTTTGAGTTCTATGTGATGGAACGTTTGATTGACAGAAAATTTCAAACGTAAGCCCGTGGCTTCATAAGACAGGTCGTGATGAAATCTAAATTAAAATAAAAATAAAGTTCAAAATTCCATCCCTCGTTAAATATAATATATGGGGGACTGGCTTCATATATATGTTGCAGTTTTGTGCTTATCCAGCTTAGTAACAATAATAATAACAATATAACAACAATAAATTAATAAAAGAATAATATGACAACTTCTTTGTGTTTCAAATTATATATAGGCTATCTAATAAAACAATATATATATCATAATACTCTCCTAATCCCTTTGTGATTCCTCTTAGTAAATGGTAAAATTGAAATCAGATGGAAGAAGCTGATAAAATTACAATATTTCCATGAAGTACTTACAAGTAATACAACTGTGTGAGCAATGTGAGACTTACGTAGAACAAAGATAATAGACATCTAGACAGTGATGATATTATCTATGAGAAGGGTACAGTGCAAAGACGAAAGTTATTTCTACAAATATCATGCAATTATAAATATATCTTATGGATACCATTAAGCAGAAAGATCATCATTTGTTCCCATTACAAGGATATAATTCGATTGTGTTTCAATCCCTCTCGTTGTGAATATTGTGTAGAATATGGTATTTGGATGAATGTTGTGCTGACTTATAAAGAAGTGCCATACTGATAATACAAGATAAAATATCAATCTATAACCAAGTATTTTTTCACTACATTAATTCCTAACAGTAGCAGTAAAGCTATCAGAAATGTTATTCAGTTTAAGGGGAGATTGTAGTTACCGCTAGCAAAATGATAGAAAGAAAATATAGCGTGTGTTCAAGAAGCCATAACTCAGGTGTTTACAGTCAGATTTAGTTCAATTATTTTATGCTTTACAAGTGCACTCTGTACTTTAAAATAAGCAGAGAATGGTTGTTCTAGAACTCACTGTTTGGTAGGAAAGAATTTTTTAACACATAGGTGATAATTTATTTTTACAGATACTTCTCTTGACATAGGTACGCTAAATTCAATTTCTGTAAATTAGATTTTTGGGAAACTTTGGGAACTTACTAACAATGGGTACTACTATTTATCCTATCACAATCAGTCTAATATGTACAGTATTACTGCATGAAAACTGCATGACTAAAAAAAAAATACTTTTTTATAAATAAAAAATAGTTGAAACTTCTGTATAGTCAAGACTTTTCCCATAATTTTGCTAAGGGAGATTTTTCATCCATCTATAATGAATTCCTGAAAGTTTCATTATTTTAGCATGAATAGCTTTTCAGAAAATGGTACCTGAAGTACAAAAAATGTAATTTTACAGGAGAGCGAAAAGAAAATGACGTGCCGTATGGTATTTTATCCATTTTAGAAAACTCCAGGTCGCTCTGCTTGGCTTAATAATAACGCAACGTATAAGACCTAAATATCAAAATGTTCACAAAACTATGCTCTATTACATGAGCCTAAGAAAAAATATCGATTTTTTTGACACTGATAACCACCATCTCCCCTCAATGTAGAAACTTATGCATTGAACTAAAAAACCTAGATCGTCACTATACTAAACAATGGCCTTTAATATGGTACTTCTTTATTGAAATGTACATTTCACCAGTGTATTAGAGAGAGACAAGGCAGACAACTTCTTTATGAAAAGATGATGATGCCATCACACGGATATGTACATGCGACTCACGCCATGTTGCTTCGCCTTATACAGGGACGGATGCAGACATTGGTTGGTCATATCAATAGTTTCTTTCTAGCACATTGCAATCATGGACAATAATCAACTGTACTGGTATACTTTTCCCTTCAGTAATTAAATTAATTTGCATTTTATCTTAAGCAAACAATTTTTAATAAATATTATTTACAACTACATGAAATAGTCTCATTTGAAATGGTTTGGTTCAATAAAGAAAGAATTACTTATGCAATCCAGACTTTCTGCAGCATGGTCAAAAAATGTTGATGCTTAGAAATATATTTGTTGGTCTAAAGTGGCAAATCATTCTTCTGTTTTTAATTTTAACTAAAATACACTTATTAAGTTTTTAAAATACAGTTCTATTTTTAACATCAGAAATAAAATATTTCTTCTAATGTAGAAACAACTGTTATTTTAATTTCTTCTGTTTATATAAAATAGGATTATTATTATTATTATTATTATTATTATTATTATTATTATTATTATTATTTACAAATTAAGATTAATTAAATATAAATTATTCTTACCATGTCCTGCAGCCATTATTATATTAGTTAGATTACAGAATGTACTCATTCCTGAAGTGTTAAAATGCATCAGTATTGATGATCTATGAATACTTCAACAAATAGTTCCCACTTGCCTGTTGAAATGTATATATATATATATATATATATATATATATATATAAACAAGGTTAGAAACATAAAGAACAGGAATTCATTTGATAATTTGTTTTCTAAAATAATTGTTAAATAATAATAATAATAATATTAATAATAATAATAATAATAATAATAATAATAATAATAATAATAATAATGATAGTAAATATATAAATAACAACCAGTGATGGGAAAAGTACAAAAAGAAAGTAATTGGGCTGAATTACAGTTACCTGAGAGACATTTTACTTAATTACAATTACAAATTACTTTTTCAAAAAGTAATCAGTAAAATTACAATTACATTTACAATTACTTTACAAAATGGCAATACCTAACAATTCCTTGTTTTTGGTTTGTTTTGGGTACAAGCCCAAATTATTGATGAACAAACAAAAAATAAAACACATCAATGAGAATATTTCGGAAACATTGAGTAACTTTTTGTAATATTAACTCTAATTTGGATATAAGTTGCAAAAACAGTAATGACGACGAACGACAAACGAGAATGATACTAATACTAATGACTACTAAATTGTAACAATTACAATTTTATTTCCAGAAGTAAATTACAAGTAGAAATTACATTTTTTTTTAAAGTATTGATTACAAGTATATGGGACCAAAAAAGGAATTGTTACTGTAATCCGATTACTTTTACTCAATTACTTCCCATCACTGATAACAACAGCAGCAATAATACAAACAATAATAATTACCTCGAGTGGAGTGTTTTTAACTGCATCTTCAGCATCTGACTCCCATGTTGCCAACATTGTGGTTAGAAAAAGGTTTGTGCATTATTTTGTCATGCAGTATATGTGATCTGAATTGAAGTTGTTCATACAACTTGTTTATGTTGCTTTGTATAGTGTGTATGTCTTTAGAGTGTGTGTTGTGGCATAGGCAAAATCCATATTTTGTTTTGTTTCATAATTTAACTAAATGGCACTACATCCCTTGTGAGACTAGGCCTACCATACGACCGCTACATCACCTACCATAAGCAAGATGGCAGAATAGAGGGGGAAATGTGGTCAGCATGCTGACAACCATGGCCATTCATGATGATTTACATGATTGGGGCAAATATTTCTCCTCAATTTGAATTACAAGGCTAAGTGCATCCTGTTCCAGACCTCCCAACTTCAGAAAATTCCAAGGAGGTATCAGGGATCAAACCCAGGTCTGCGGATCCTTAACCGGCGACACTAACCATGAGACCACACAGGCGGTCTGAAGTTTTATAATAGTTAATATTAATTTACATCAATACAAAAGGACAAGATTCAACAAAAACAATAATAATAACAATAATAATAATAATAATAATAATAATAATAATAATGATATTTAAAAATAACAACAATGAAAATGATAATGTTCATTATAACTAGGGGGCGGATTTCTATGACCTAAAAAATAGGATATATGCATGCATTTATGACCTAAAAAACATTAAAATACAACCAATAAAACTTAAAATATGACTTTACCATTTACACATTATGTATATTTTTTTAAAGTTTCATTACAATTCATTTTATTAAAATAAAATGTTAATTATTTAAAATATCTGTAAGTTCTAAAAAAAAGTAGCCTATCATTATAATGCAAAATTTACAAAATATGATATGAAACTTCAAAATGTCTTTAATATGCACACAAATATGCCAAAAATGTAACTAAATATGCATATTCTTACTAAATATGCTACAATAGTTGTAAATTTCCTAAATATGCAGTTATATACAAAATAAAAACCGTTCCATTTTCACCAGGATGCTTGGAATCGGGTTTAAATTAGTTGGAAACCTGAAATAATGCAAAGGGGAAAAATATGACATATCATAGAAATCCGCCCCCTAATTATAACTAATAATATTGTCAGTATAAGTAAGATTAATGTCAGGGAAGCCTAGTTTCTATAAAACAATCTCTCGTTCTTTCTGATATGTCCATGATTACAATGTGAAGAGTAGGATATTCATTATTTGCTATTGTAGCATAATATGTTATGCTTGGCTATGCTAACAGTCTTCATAGGGATTATGATCCACACTTTGAAAAACACACTATCACTGTTCCACACTTATATATCCCTTGGCACTGTTTTCAACAAGAATGTCAACAACAATATTAACAATAAACAGAACCAAGTTTCTTGTTTCTTGTGATATAAAAAAAATACATCGATGAACACACTGCTTGATATTGTCTATCCATCTTATTTAACAAATATCCGTCTTTAAAATCAACTATATGTACAAACATACATCTTGGATTTAAGTTATGTACGACGGAGTTAATTCAATACTTACTGTCCAATTCTAAAACTACCTACTGTGCCTATTTATTTAAAATATTTGTTTTTAAAGTTCTCTCCAAAGCAATGACGATCTAGCACATTTACATAAATCGTGCTGAATGGAATATTAAAAAGTTTAAATTCATTTTGTTGTTGTCCTGTGTAAATTGAGCCATATCAATAAATATCGCCAAATTTCAGAAATCACAAAATACTGTGATTTACAAAAAGTGATATATATATTTTACCAAAACAGTCTTAGTTTGCACACACTTTCTGAAAAACAGGTTGCAAGTAAAACTAGATATGTTTTACACACCGAATTCACTTCACAAAATAGACTAAGTCAAACAGGGATGGGCAGATTTACATGCAAAATATTTCTAATCACATGTTAAATAGCCCAGACTAAGTTTAAGTACAATATCACATGATATGATGATGACAGCTATTAATTATTATTATAGTGAAAGGGAATAGCTAGCTTATGCAAGAGTAATAACTTTAACACTATGTACAGCTATTTTGATTTAAAATAATTGCTTTATACACTCAAACATTACTTATAGATGACATAAGATTTCATGGACTATAAATTTACTTACAGATTTCTTTTGGAATCAATCTTTCTATATAGTGATGATCAAAAACAGCGAGTCACTGTATTGATAATATGACATTATAATGTTATATTTGCTGCAGAAAGAACCTCCAGTCAACTCGATCTCATGTGTTAAAAACCATTTAAAAAAAGTGTTTGGTGTGTATGAGTTTTATTTAGTTAAACCCAGAATACACTGAAATTTTTAACTCTGAACCAAAACTCAGCATTTCATTTTTTTGTTTTACTTTATTTACTTTACTTTACTTTACTTTACTTGAAAAATTAATTGAAACATGTTTTTACTGATCTAGATCTGCATATATTCTCACTGCCTGCTTTGTGAATCACTCAAAAGTTGCCAACTTTACATTTATGACTAAATGTGGCTTATTTAGTGTGCCCCTTATCCATACAAAATAAAGAAAATAATTTAATCTGAAAAATGGCTGATTTTAATGCAGCTGTCTAGCAAGCCCAAGAAATTAAATATTTATGATCCTATTTAGATATTTGGTACTAAAACACAATAAAAAATGTATAACTATTTTGTTAAAAACATAGATTTTGATAGTTGAAATTTCCTTTTGATGCCCTAAACTAAACTAAACTCCATGGCGCTAAATCCCTGAAGAGACAAGGCCTACCTCCCAACCACTGCATCATCTACCATAGGCAGATGGCAGGATTGGGGACATGTGATCAGCATGCCGACACCCGTGGCCATTAATAGTGGTTTCCGTGACTGGAGCCGCTACTTTTCTATTAAGTTGTTCCTCAATTTGAATCAAGCAGCTGAGTGCACCCCGTTCCAGACCTCCCTACCTTAGAAAAATCCAAGGAGGTATGGGGATCGAACCTGGGCCAACGGCTTTGTAGTCAGCAACTCTAACCACAAGACCTCGCCGGTGGTCTTGGATGCCCTAGGTCTTACCATGATATAATCATATCATTGTTTAATTTTCACACAAGAAAAAAGGTCTATGTAATACAAATTTTATTTTAAGAGAAAGGAACTTCCTTGCAATTGTGAATGCTATCCCACAGTTTTAGATATTAAGTTGCCTGGACAGATCAAACTCTCACCTAGCATAGAAGGAAGAAGGACCACCATAATAAATGGGTCTTGAAAGTCTAGAAGAATTAAAGGCTATGAGCTATAGAAAACTGACTCGTACATTTTATATGCAAGGGGCGAAGACGCTACTAATGCTTTAGGTATTCTGTGATACTATTACATGGCTTTTTTCTAAAAAGAAGCAATCGCATTTTACATTATGGAACTTGGATCCTTTAATTTTTATTGCTTCTTTTCTGAAAAGTGTGACGAGTACGACAGCAACAAGCATGACAAAAATATTGCTTATATTTGCAAAATTGTGGTTTCAAATGAATGAATTTATGTAATTTATATTCAAGGGAAATGCCAAAGAAATATTGTATGATAAATTAACACAGAGACACTTGAAGGATGTCTTAAAATTATCTCACTTTTGGAATTATCACAGTTAAAATTATATATATAGCCTATATAATGTTAATTCAATTCATAGTTTGTTAATAGTTGCAAAATTACTTCCAGGCATTTTTGTATTTAATGTGTTGTTCTTTTTACAAAATGTCAAGTTACCGTATATTTTTTTCTAGATATTTCACTTCTTGTAGCACTTATTCAATATTAATGTATTAATTATTGTGGTCTTTGTTGACCCTAGTTGTTAAAAAGCATGAAGCATGAAGAATGCAGATTTTCAATAACTTATAAAGAATTCAAAATTATGTTCATAATGTCATATTTTGACAGTTATCGCTGTTTCATCACCATATAGGAATCTTGAATGAAACAGTTCATACATTTACAAATGACAATGAAAGCAGAATTTGAAGTTTCTTTTTAAAAATATCAAATGTGAAACTGTACCACAAACACCTTATTGTTCCTTATAGCCTTAAGATAATGCACTTTAATATTTTCACAGTGGACTAGCCAAGGATTTATACAAAATGGGATCATACTTCTGAAACAAGTGGATGACATTTAAAGGGAACAAAACATGGAAGCTAGTCTTAGCCAAATAATATTACACACATATATACAAATTTGATTATGGTCACTGTCAACAAATGAGGTTTTCTATTTTGATTATGTACAGAGAATACCGAAGTAAAGATGTCTAGAAAGGATTATATTTCACTCAACACATCCCTTAGGAACCGCAGATCTTCATTTTAAGAGTGTTTCAAAAGCCAAGACTAGTCGTTCATTAATCGGTACTCACTTTTTTCCCTTCTTTATGCTTAAAACACAAGACAAACTTAACTATGCCCATACTTACTTCTTAGACTAAATCTATAGTGTACAGTTTTTTAATATAATCGCACTTCATATTCCACTAAATACTCCATACCTCGTTTATTTAAATAACTGTCATAATGTGGGCAAATATGTTATTCACATACTTTATAGTGAGTTACAGGATTCATGATAGGGAGATGGGTGGTGAACAGGGCCGTAGCTAGGTGGTGGCGAGATGTGCCCCCACCAAGGGCGCAGATACAAAGAGGGTGCAAAATTAACTATGGAAAATCCCGCCTTTTTTAGACTGGTGCAATTTATAAATAAATACTATGCATTTTTTCATTTTCTCATTGGATGTTGCAGAAACTGTTTTAAAAAGTTTCTATTCGAAAAAAATACTTTTACCTATATTAATGTGTTAAACATTTTAGTAGGCCTCAGGCCTGTTATGTACTTTACTTTTGATACTAGATTTTATGATATATATATACCGGTATATATTTAAGTAGTTCAATCACCTGAAAATAAGGTTTTAATACCGTAAAAATCCAACACTTAGTTCATTTTCAAATTGAGGTTTAGGTTTTCTTTGATAATAACAGTGTTTTTATGTTAAAATAATAAACAATTTTACAGAAATTTAAAAAAATTGTTCAGGGAGGGCGCAGATTTGTCAAACTCGCCAAGGGCGCAGAAGGACCTTGCTACGGCCCTGGTGGTGAATGTCCAAACTAAGAGTGGTTTTTTTGGGGGTTATTCCCATTTGCAAAGGTGTATGCCAGTTTTGACTTACTTTCCATTTACCTTAAATGTGTTTGTCTTGACATATGTGTTTGTGTTTTTCTATATAGAGTTGGTCCTGTATCAGGGAACCCTCCATATCCTATCTAATGTTCTCTATCTAGTTTTGATCTAGAGCTTAATCCCATCCCATTATGTAAACCTCCGAAACGGAGGTAAAATCTGGTGATGGAAAATATGTTACATTATTCTGGATACTTTCTTTCATCTGCACAAACCTAAGAATGATTTTAAGCCTCTTTTTTTTTTTTGGAGTTAAGTTAATATTCTAGGAATTGAACTCAGTTTTTATCTCTCAGCTTTGGTTCACTGGAAGAAGAGATACGAAAAATGAAATTGCTGTTAGCATATATGAAAATGATTTCAACATAGTTTGTTAATATAAATGCTGTTAGAACTAAGCCCATGATTTCACCATATTTATCAATAATATTAGATATTAAGCATATGTTGTTTGAAATCATAGAAAATTAAATAAAAATACTAGAACATTGCTCATATTCAAGGATATACAAGTAGAGTAAAAAATGAACCAGACGTTTAGAATCTTTCATTTAAAAAACATAACGATTTACATACCATCACTTTCAAACTAAGCCCCTTGAATAACAACACACATTTGCCATCTTTTATAACAGTCTTGCAGGCCATTCTTTGTCACCTTCAGAGCGTGTATCATATTTATTATATGGCTGAAGCAAAGTTGAACAAGCCTTTGACCTTTGATAGTAATAGATAGTATGTTTAGCTCTAATAGAGTCCATAATCCAAAAATTCTTGGCTGGGGTAGCTTGTCTAAGACCATTTGTTTAGAACTAATTTTACTTCAGAAGAGAGTAATAAAACACGTGTTTCATGGAGCCTATTGGCTATAGGGTAAATAACCATCCTGCGTTTTGCAGGACATCCTACAATGTAAGTTATTTTTATATAAATGTCCCACACGGGACGTCATTTGTCCTGTAATTCTTTAGTTTTCTATCTGAATGAATTTTCATGTTATTCTGCCATCTAACTAGCTATAGTTATAACTAGAAGTTGAATTTAGAACAATTGCTGTTAGAAAATGCTTCAAGTAACTGATAAAACTAAGAAGACTCAGAAATATGTACTTTTTCCTTCTATTTCCAATTTAAAACAAAACTTGAGATAACATTTAAGATGAAAAATGTTCATAATTTATTTTATTATTTCAGAATTTC
The DNA here is from genome assembly GCA_964059195.1 of Ectobius pallidus. NCBI lineage: Eukaryota > Metazoa > Arthropoda > Insecta > Blattodea > Ectobiidae > Ectobius > Ectobius pallidus. Next base: position 115,728,225 of record CAXKWD010000007.1, on the reverse strand, counting down.
TTGTACTCCCTATGTTTTCATTTAGATTAAGGGTCTTTAACCTACAGACTGGAAAAGATGTAGAGTGAAATGTATTTTTCTATGGTAAGAATACTCTTGGTCAAAAAAAGAGGGAAAGTGGCAAGACAATGTTATTGAAAATGTTAAAATTTAAACATTACAGCTAAAAATGTAGCTGTCTCCCCTTTTGTTTACTTCTTGTCCCTTATTCCTTCCTTCAACAGTTGATCACAATCAGCTACCCTACTAAATTTTTATACTCTGAATTTAAGATTATAAAAATCTAACAGCTTTATAAGTTTGCTTTATTATCTTATTACCATAAAAACAGATCAGAATTTATTTCCTTCAAACATTGTCAAAAATACAAGAAGAAACATTACTTTTAATTTTCAGGAAATAAAATGCAGACTCTTACAGGACAGTTACATGGTCTAAATTATGGTTTGGAACTTTATAATATTCTTATTGCTGAGAATTCTGATTTCATAAAATATAGTGTCAATTTAAGATAAACTGTTTAATATTAATGATCAAAATTTATAGTTTTTTCTATCATGGAAGCAAGAAAGAAAGCAAGAAATAAAAGTTGCCCAAATAGTTTGGCAACTGCAGGAATAATTTAGTTCATTTTTTACTCTACCAGTATCCTTCACTATCGTTTAAGCAAGTTATTCGTCACAAGCCTAAAGTTAGTCATGCAAGGAGCTATGCATATTCCTGTCTAAGTAGGCTATATGAATTTAAAAAATACTTATGTGCTTAAGAGACACTACAGTCATCGTGTGCATCTCGCATCTGTTGCTTGGTCTTGCGGCTGGATCTTCGGATGAGACTTCTACTTCTGGGTTTGGATCGAGACACTTCTAAACCTCCAGAGGCACCTTCTGAGCTGCCAGATGCTCCTGAAGGCTCCACAGCAGGACTGCCACCACGCCTTGCACCCTTGTTTTTGCTGCTTGCACTCACATACGCGCTGGATCTTCTCTTGAGGCCACCTGTAGTTTCATCATTTCCAGTAGGAAGGATACGTGCCAATGTAAGGAAGCACCTGAAGATCTCTTTGATATTGTAATCATCCTTTGCTGAGCACTCCATTACCTTTACTCTACACAAACGAGGAATAAAACATCAGTATAAGGCCCAAGTCTTCTGTTTCATAAGAATATTTTCTAATAATATTAGTTATAAGTTCATGGCTCTAAATTATTAATAAATATTGCTTATATTATTAGTAAACTGTTTCATCGACTGCAGAATTAATAAAATTTACTGATAATAGGCCTACTTGTATTAGGTATTTTTCTATAAGTGTTTTTGGACCCATAACTTATTCTCAAACCCATGTAATTCAGATTCAGTGATCTTAAACTTGTGGAAAATGAATCACTCTGATTTAATTATCAATTCAGAAAAAGCTTACATACACTATCAGAGGAATTTTTGTCATACTGTTATCTTGAATAAGTGCCTGCCAGATTTATTAATTTCTTAGAGCTACTTATTATTTGTTACATTTATGAAGATATATGTAGGCCATTCTGCTTTGAAATAGCATTGACAAAAAAACTAAGAAGGAAAATACACAAACAACAATCCAGACATAACCTCCAAATCAATTATCTGACTAATGAACTAATAATATTAGTGAAGAGATTTTATGAGTAGGTCTAGTGTTCATATCTCTAGCAAGTTCTATGAAACAGAGCCTAGAACATAATAATCAACTTATAATACTTATGTATGATGTGATAGTCATGCATGAGGACTTTTTTTTAACCTAAATGAAAGGATCCAGAAAAACAGTCTTAAGTTATGTGTTCAATTAAGTATATATAAGTTTGAATATCTCCAGTTTTATAATTTCAATAAGAGTTGTCCTGAACTAAGAATCAATTAATAGGTTTATCACATGCACTGTTAGAACGTTAGTTTGAAACTGGCCCCCGGAAAAAAAAAAATTGTATTGGGATTGTCCCTGAAATTACCGTACCATAATCTCCAATATTTACAATTTTACACATCTTCCTTAACATTAAATCTTAACACATAATATAAAAAAATTATTTTGAATCCTAATGACCATTGTGTTATTTTGAATATGAACTGATTGCTCTTCAATTTTCCATTGTCTTCCAAACTGACAAACAGATAATGAGATTAGATTTCTTCGACTATCAATACATAAATATAAATGTAAGTTATTTATAATTGAAGTGTTATTGACTACATATTTAGCAGTGGTTCCCTTTCTGTTCTCTTGATTGTAATGGATTTTTTTTTTTTTTTTTAATTTGTATCTTGTTTGATTGTCTCTGTCCTGTTTGTTTGCCTTATAGCCTCTTTAAGACTGTGTATTAGTAGTATTTTATAATGCAAACAGAAATGAAGTGCAGAGTTGATTACTCTGTAATCAGGGGAAAAGAGGAAAGAAAGAAGAAAAAACAAATTGTGGCGTTAGTAATTCACCATCTGTAATAATGAACAGTTACTTTCATTTAATAATTCAACATCAACAGGGGACCTAGAAGATAATTCAATATGTTTATGTTTAATTAAAATAAAACTGTGTCTCATAGACTTATGAATTATTTTATTAAGCACCAGTATGGTACTTTATGAGAATGTGTGGGGGACAGGAAAATGTCTGACCCTCTGTTTGTCTTTCCGTGTGCCTGTACATGCGATAACTCAAACATGCTTTATCAGATTTTCGTGAAACTTGGTATTTGAATTTATAATATCCATAGCAAGAAGCCTATTTATTTTAGACCAAATCGGTTAACTGGTACTGGTGTAATGACTAATGAAAAATCACATGCTATTTAAATAGGAAATCATGACTATACTACAATGCCGCAATCATTGCTAATCATTGAGGAACTTGACTCCAATGCAGTCAGATGTTTGTTTATTTCGTTGATCAAGTTGAAATGAGTACTACATGAATACTGTTATATACAGAAGGTATATATTACTGTGAAATTATTAGGTCTACATACCGACACATTAAGTTCTTGGGGAGTGCATTTTGTGAAATGTTGACATATTTTAAGAATTGCTTATATCAGTGTATAAGAGTATGAATTATGGTTAAGTATCAAACTTTAGACCTTTGTTCTTCTGCAAGCCCTGCTTAATGAATTAATCTGGAGCTTAACTCTGAGATAGATTACAAAAATAACTTCTTTTCTGCATGTAATTGCAATTATCACTGATTAAAGAAAAGCATTCTGGCACTTCATTACATCAGTTTACCAGATTTTATTTTTATATTGTAAGGCAAACTGCTGCATATTGTACAGAGTGGAGTGTGATTAAGCTTTCCATTCCAAAAAATGTTTCACCATAATCTGAGGATTCAGTGCAGAAATCTAGTAACCATATCCTATGCTTTTATCTCGTTTATTCAGCATACAATGAGGAGGAATGTAAGGTTCTCAAATAGGATAAAGCATAATACTGTCTTCCCCTGAATTAAATAAAGCTTAACTACTAATACAGAAATGTTCACTTGTACACTTTCTTAACCCTGCTGTTCGGTTCACTTTTACTTTATAAATATACTGTCTGGGTCAGTATGACCCAAAAAATCTAAAAGCTGTAGACAACTTCTACACACATAATATCTTTTGTACATAAGACTTGAGGCTTTCTCAATGCTGAGATGTCAGTGACCGAAAGCTTGTATATCCCTTCCTGAGGAAGGCACTTTCCCTGAGGAAGGCCACAGAGATGTCAGCGACCGAAAACTTGGATGTTGTATATCCCTTTACTCACCTTATAGCCTGCGAAACCATTATTAATAATATTTTGTACAGATGTTAGTTGCCAATATTTGTTGGCAATAATAATAATAATTTTCAATTTCAATTTCAATTTCAATTATTTATTTATAGAAGCTACAGACAATTTTTACAAATTTTAAACAGTAGGCTTCTACTTAATATTAGAATGAATTATGATAAAGGAATGGCAGTGGTGAATTATGATGATGATATATTATATACAATAATAAAAGAGTTACATATACAACAGGAATTACAAGATAACACATAATTAGACATCTGACTACCTAACTGTCAAGTCTGCAGTTTTAACATGATTGATTGTGCGGTCAGCAAAGCTATGTCAATAGCATGAACTTCGTTACGTCAGCACATTCTTTACTTATAATTCAATGCAGACACTAGTTTATATGTTTATATTTGAGGAAAGCAGGTCGCATTCTTTAATTAAAGATTGTGTCATTACATTTCTTGTTAAACTTGTAGAGCATATGGCCGTTTTATCAAAATAATGAATGAGTCCTTGTCAGTCTTGTGTGTATATAATAATAATAATAATAATAATAATAATAATAATAATAATAGTAATAATAATAATAATAGTAATAATAATAATAATAATAACAGTAATAATAATCACTGCTTGTGGAATATATCAGAATTTTTAAATAGGGCATTGCAAGCAATAGCCATTCTGTTAGAAGGAATCACATATGGCTGTTGAACAGCAAAAATTGTTCGATTTCTTGTTCCTCGTGCATATGGGACAGAGAGCCCTATGCTATCTAAGATTGATTTGCAATGTATTTCCCCACGAAAGACTTCAGCTATGAAATTAGCATCTGCAGAAACACGCCTATTATATAATGTTTCCAAATTTAATAACTTAAGTATATCATCATAGTCCAAATTTCTGTTAAACTTATTACGTATAAGGGAAACAAATTTTCTTTGTATTCGTTCCAGCTTATTACTGTCAGATATTGTAATGCTGTTATAAGCAACACTACAATATTCTAAGCCACTGCGAATTAAAAAATTTGTAAAGAGTAAGTAATGACTCTATGCTTTTTAAATTTTGAGAAATTAAACGAACTAATCCAAGAGTTTTTAAAGCCTGTGTGAAAATATGGTCAATATGGACATGAAAATATAATTTTGAGTCAAGATAAACTCCAAGGTATTTTATATTTTCTGAACGTGCTATTATGTTTTGGCCAAGACGATAATTGTATATTATTTGGTTAGTTTTTCTACTAAATATCATGCTCTGGGTCTTACTGGTGTTAATTATCATTAAATTTGATTTACACCACTGGTGTATGTAATCGATATTCCTTTGCAGTAATTTGCAGTCCGAAGCCGTAGATATTTTATTCCATATACATAGGTCGTCTGCGTATGCTATTTTCTTACATGTTAGCATATTAGATATGTCGTTAATAAAAACTAAGAACAAGAAAGGACCCAACACTGACCCCTGGGGTACACCATCTGGTATGTAAAAAGGCTCTGAAAAATAGTTAGATATTCTAACTCGAGCAGATCTGTTTCTTAAATAACTTGAATAATAATAATAATAATAATAATAATAATAATAATAATAATAATAATAATAATAATAATAATAATAATAATAAAACAACAACAACAACAACAACAACAATAATAATAATAATAATAATAATAATAATGTCATAGTCATACAATATACACTATTGAAGAATGTTATTCTTTCTTAAATTCACACAAATAGAACCAACAGACAGTTTTCAATACAGGCATTCGTCTTAGAAAGCACTACAGCTCTTTTCTTATTTATCTTCTTACTGATTGCAGTTTGGACACAAGTAGGTGTTACTGTATGTGTTACTGTATGTTTCGCACAACATGCTTGTTTTATTGGGCAGAATTCACAGTATACAAAAGTTTCTTCTTGTTACTGATTCTGAACACGCTAGACACATCTTTAGAGTTCTGGATGCTTCTGAACATTCTCAAAGAATCTTCTATTCTCAGGAAATGCATTCTTGATGCAATTTACCATTGACTTCCCATGTTCCTTCATAAATATTCTTCTTCTAGTCAATTTTCTTCCATTCCGATTATGGTCAATTGAAGGCCACAAAAAGTATGCATTAGAAACAGAAACATCAACATATTGCAGGAAACTATCTCTGGCCAACTACTGGTTTTCATTAGCTGATCAAGCTATCTACAGCCTCTTTGGATGAATTCCAATCCAAAAGCACATTTGATTTTTTATCTAAACTAAATACATATTCATTTTATGTCATATAGACCCCAAACAGAACAGCAGGGTTAAATACATTTTATGTCAAAACAAAATGGGTCTAACCTTAGTTTGGGTAACTCGCAGTATACCCATTCGGAGACATCTTCGATGGTGACTTCACGATGTGATGATGCTAGATCAAGTTTATTGCCTGCTACTACAAGGGGTATTTCCTGGTAGTCTGCTCTCTGCTCCCGAATCTCTTCAAAGCACCTCTTAATACTCTCAAAGGAAGGCGCCGAAGTTGTGGCATACACCAGCAGGAAGGCATGAGCTGTCGCAATACTCAAACGTCTCATGGCAGGAAACTGCATGTCTCCCGCTGTGTCTAAAATGTCCACCTGAAATGATGATAATAACGATAATAATAAAACTAACAATAGTAACAATACTAATAACTTATGTACATAGGTCATTAGGTCATTGTGGGCCAAATTTGATTAGACAAGTCCTTGGACGTCTGCAGAGATTTTGCCAAGGGGGGGGGCAAATGAACAAATTACTGCCACCACCATCACTATGTTATTTTTATTACAACCACTTTATTATTATGATTCATATTATTATCATCATCATCATCATCATCCACATCCTTGATTTAATGTAGTTGGACCTATGACTATGGATACACAGTAAAATGTATGGTATTACACTCACATGACTTTTTCTATCCCTTACAATTTTACAGATAGTCCTACTATATAAAATAGGATAGACTACAGTCATTGCTTTACCTTCATTGCAATATATTGCTTGGTTGGAATTGTTTTCAAGTTTAGTAAAATTAATTATTCCTACATGCTCATATTTTCTCAGGCAGTCAGCTGTAACCACTCGTTTTTGTGAAAACAACTCATATCATAGTATGTGGAAATGTAAGCCTCACTTCATATTAGTTGCTTATAGCAATTTAGTTTATAGATTTATGTATACACAAAATTTCCAGAGGGGGAAGTGGGCCTACCCTGCACCCCTTCCAGACGACCATGGGAAAGTCCTCTTGAGGGAAGCAACAAAATTATTTAATTTTGATAACTTAACCAGTTGTCTTATCGCTTACAAAGAACACCCATGAAGATTATGGTGATTATCAATGTTTCATTGGTAGATGTTATATACAATTTTAAAATATACATAGTTTGATAAATAAGGAGAAAATATAGTATTTGTCACACCATTTCACCACTAAATACTAATGAAAATAATAATAATATAATTTATTAAGAGAAGTCAGCTGATCTACAACATTTGTCCTTTCTAATCTCAGTAATTACAAAAGAGAACAGTTGTGGAAGCAATTTCTATTCTTATTTTTGATAAATTTCACATTAGCAAATGTACTTTCACAAAGGTTGGCCCAATATTTTTAAACACCTGATTTTCAAAGTCTCACATCTAAAAGAAGTCTGAAAAATTTATCTCTTTTTCTGATCTGTTTTGAAGTGATCTTGAAAACCACATAGTGCAAGTTGAAGCTTTGATGTCACTTTCACGGGTTCGGTAAGAAGAGAGTTTGTCCTTTAAATTATCAAAATAAAGAAATCTTGAAGAGCTTTTTTGGACAATAATTTAGTACCCTCCCATAATTAAAAAAAAAAATCCTTTTTCATTTGACAGCTCCAAAATTCTTAAGATTGATTTGACCAAAAATCTTACATGATAAATGCATAAAATATTTGTATGTTTCATTCTTTGTAAAAATTCGACAGAATAAGTATTTGACAAGATTTATAAACATTTTGTGAACTTTTTATGATAATAAATAATATTGTTGAGTAATTAAAATGCTCTCAAATATTTGTCACCTCTCATGTTATATATTGCCAGCAAAACAAAATAAATAATAATAATAAAACAATTACTGTGAAAATACACAATTTTCTAATGATTTGTATGCCTTTTCAGGAAGGTACTCTATGGGGGTGTTTCTTATAAAAATGTTCACTTTAAATTCATTTACCATTTCTGTTAAATAAGCATTCACTTTCAGAAAATCCTGCAGTATATGATGTGGTCTGCCCGAAGGCAGGTCTAGATCTGGAACAAAGCCATGGAATGATGACAATATGTTTTAAGGCTTTTTCAGGGAAGGGTGATTCTGCAAAGATTTGCCATTGCCTCTTATGGGATGGGGATGGAGGGAAAACACAACACCCAGTCCTGAAACCAGGAAGGCCATTTTCAACTACTGAAAAATCCCCAGGAATCGAACCCAGGTAGCCAGAGTGGAAATTAGCTGTGCTATATATAGATATATCTATATATATATAAGAGGCTTTGTCCTGACTGACTGACTGACTGACTGACTGACAGAGAATCAACGCAGAGGCTAAACTATAATAGGTAGGGACTTGGAATTTTGACAGTACCTTCGTTTCATAATGTAAGTGCTCACCAAGAAAGGATTTTGCAAAATTTTGATTTTAAATGCCAAAAATCAAGTGTTTTTGAGTATACTTAGGGCCGATTGTATAAACATCACTGACTGGAGATCAATTATGATCTAAGATCAGAAAATGATCTAAGTTCAGACTGGAATCGTATTGTATAACACTGATCTAAGGTCAACTAATCGAAGTTCAATTTGGATCCTAGTTCATATATGAGCGCTTGGCAACGTCGCAGAAACAAATGAGTATCGTGAGGCGAGAGCATTGTTACTCTGTTTTCCTTTGTATTCAGACCGTGTGCTATGCAAAAGGAAGGGAAAATATGATCGAAATTAAGCAGAAAAAAGATCGTTCCCTTAATTTTTCCAAAGAGAACAAGGATGTCCTGATTTAAATTGTCTTGGGAAAATATAAAGATATTATAGAATCCAAAAGGACGGGTGCGATAACGTCCGTGCAAGAGCAAAATGCGATGAAAAATGTTCTGGTAATTTCATTTCTGGCGTTATAAATCGGCTTAACATTTTCACGGCTAAGGACGTATAAATGCTTCGTCTCATGAATTGTATAAAAGCGGAGATGTGAGATTAATAGAGTAATGCTTTAAGAAAAACGTGAGGATTTTTTGTTCATCTGTTATGTTTGTAAATCATGCAAACCAGGTATTCCACGGAACTTTTCTCTATCAATTTTAAACTTAATAGCCCACTTTAGTTTTTACCTGATGACTGCCTTATTACAATGGAGAATCGCAAGTTCTGAAAGAGTTAATAGGTCACATAAAAAGATATCGAAGAAAGCATTTGGGGAAAATCCAAAAACAGGTCGACCCTTAAGCTCCTACTCGAGATTTCCTAGTAGTTCCACCAGTCGCCTAGATGTCCCTCGTTTAGCAAGCATTATAAGGAGCCTAACATAGCCTATATACGTTATAGCTAGAAATGTATGAAGTTGTCTTTTGTGTATTTTCTTTATATTTATCGTAACCACACAGGTAGGCCTAATATTGTGTTTATAATGAGCTAATCTTGTGTCTCAGATAAGAAAATAGCCCCTTGAACTGAGATCAACGAGTTTGATCGGAGAAATTTCTCCAGTCAAAATTGATCCTAGTTCAGTGCGTGGGTTTAGTTTCCCACTCTACTGGATTTCGGCACGCGATGTTCGGCGTTGGTATGCGGTCTCTGGCTTGCAGATCAACACTCCCATTGGCTCCCAACGACCTTGCATGTCATTGGTCTGTTCCATACGGTCCTGCAACCTCTACATAAAGCTAAATAATGCAAAACACTAACCACATTAGTTAAGTGCGCGAGCGGAGGCGGCAGCCGAAGCGAAGCGCCCTTGCATTTTCGAATAATGTACGATACACTGTTTGTCGGTTTCGAAAATGTGGCATATTATATCTTCCGGAGGGTTGTCTGACCATTATCACGTTGGCAGCTGATTCCACCACCACGTGACCCATCGGCTTCTTCCCAGCATGCACCTGCGCTGTTTCTAGCAGCTGATTCTGTATTATTGTGATTCCAATCTGAGCGCCATTTTAGGTTAGTTTTTTGTGAACTTCTTACCGATTTTACCCATATTTAAAATATTCTTAGAAACAAAATGTGCCCTTATATGGATTCTAAAACTTCTGGAGAATAATATTACATGAAATTTTGCCGATTTACGTGAGTAAAAAACAAAGTTAACGAATCCAGTAGAATGGGAAACTAACCCCGAACTCAGATTAGCGTTTATACAACAAAAATTTCCGAGTTCAGCGTGAACTGAGATCAGTTTAGTCTCTGATCCAAGATCAAACTGTTTATACAATCGGCCCTTAATCTCTTTTTTACACAGAATTATCAAATCCAAATCACAGTTTACATGACAACATATTGTTGCCATTGGTCTCAGATGGGTTTGGAAATAAATGAAATGTGACTTTGAGAAATTAGAGAAGCTGTTAATATAATTCATGTTATAAATAATATTAGAAGAATGAAATCCATGAAAATAATGCAGTCACATAACTTTCTCTACCTGGACATAGAGAAAACAAAACGAGGTATGGTAATACGTATATTGTTATATTAGGTTTTTGGGGAGAGAAGTATGAAAGTGATATTGCATTTCTGTTTAATTTCATCCCCGAAACGGTTTTATGGTAACATGAGAGTGAGAAATAAATATTCCGCAAAGACAATACAATTTTATGTTACCAGAATTTCTGTTTCTTCATATTTGAACCCCTACCAGGCTTGCTGTGTACTGTACGAGCGATGGGATGCAAAATTCTACTTCCTCTATGAGCCTTAAAAAGCTATATCAAGCGTTTTCTGAGGGAATATTTTGAGTGTGGTAAGTCGTTCTTCCTATTTCAAATTATAAATACCTTTATAAGGACCTATTTAAAAATCGAAAGTCCTTCATAAGTTAATTTCCAATTACAAAATAAAAAACCTGGGCGATGCCGGTCCTTTTAAGCTAGTATGTTTATATTTATACATATGGAAAAAAACTCGTCACGGCTGAATGTTAGCATGGACCTACAGTTTAATATGCTTGATTCCTATTATGAAGAGGGAGTTTTAACAGCACTTTATGATTCTCGACACAATAAAGTCTAGTATTTTTGGGGTACCTTGAGGGTAACTGGTCCAAGGTCATATTCTCGGTTGTACAGGTCTTCGACAGTACTTCGGTACTTGTCTGTGAAAGTGCTGAAGAGGAATCTTTTCACGATGCAGCTTTTCCCCACACCCGCTCCTCCCAGTATAACTAGCCTGATGCGCTCGTGGTCACCCATCGCACTCTTCTAAAAGATTTTCACCTATGGAAAAATACAATATTATTGTTAACATGAATATGACAGTAAAGTATCAGTCTTACTACTTTAATAGTACATAAGTCAATAAAGGTCTATAATGGCATTTGTTAGATAAGTGCTTATGAAACGAATACAGTGAATGTCTTAATTTACTGACATGTTGCATACAACTTTTCTTGTTCGACCATAATTAAATGTCTCAGCTTTTAGAATAACTGGTAATTCATCATTCGAGTCATTTGTATGACATTAATCGATATCACAACATTGTTATAATTAAATTCTGTAACATAATGGATATCATTATGATACTGTTATGTCAAATGTAAGCGTATTATAGTGTGATTGAACACAATAAGTTACTGCATCTGGTTTTATTTATACGCAGGTATTGATTTATTTATTTTTCATTTTATGATACCAAACGTTATAGTCAAATTAGCTTTTTAAATGAATCGGATAGAAATTGCATTACAAGAACAACCAATGCAACCAGCTTCCTCGTGTACTTATTGAATCTTTGGTAACCATGCAGGAAAGTAACTGTCGCGACAAGAACAGGTGGTCATGAATCTAATAACAGTTTTTTATGTAGATTTCGAAGAAAAATCTACCTATTGCAATGGATACCATGTCATGATTTTCGAAAAATTCTTTCATATCTTTACGTTTCATGCTCCCCTAAGTACGAAACCACCGCCCGTTCAAAAAAAAAAATAAAAAAAAAATTGTATATATATATATATATATCTTTACACGCTAGCGGCCGTAATTTTGAAGATATTTGAACCAAATTTTAATATATTATTTCTAGGCCCAGACAAGTTCGTTAATGAGCAAAATTGGGGAGGGGGTTGAAATTTTTAAAAATGTATAACCCATGCCCCTATGAAGTATAGAGGAAAACTTTGTTTGGATAAATTAGAGTACTCCCTATGGAGTTCACAGTGACACCAATGATTCGGGGGTTCGAGTGAGGGTGAGGGATGAAAATTCGAAACTTTTGAAACCACGTCTTGTGGGGTATCGTTGAAAAGCTCTTGATGAGTACTCTACAAATCAATAAATAGTTTCTTGATAGCTCTCATATGACGCGAGATTTTAATGTTTGAAAATAATAACACTTAAAAGAATTATTATAATATAATTTTGTCTTGTTTAGCGGCTTTGCTAATTTTATTCATTGCTGATCTTGCGCACGGCCTCCCAGAATATTATATCCTATTCTTGTTGTCAAAACAAATGATTGTAGGCTCTTCCTCTTTACTGCAGGTTTGCCATGCCAAGGCTAAAAAAGATGAGTGCTGCGCAGCGATAATAAATTAAACCAAAAGCACTTTGAAATCTACCTCAGCCTGTAGGCCTGCCTAAAGGGATTTTTTTAAATTAAAAAGTGTTGTCAAAATGTATGCCGATTTCATATGTACTTTTTTCCTTCCTGCGTTTATGCTGGAGCAATGAAGAGTAGATTTTTACTTTGCTCTTGATTTTAATAAAAAGTTTATGAATTCCTTAAGAAATATACAGGCACTAAAGAAATTTTTGTTACTTGTATTCTGCTAATTATAAAAAAATCTAGAAGTTTACTTTTGATTTTCGATAAAATGTACATTTGTATATGCTTAAAAGTCATGTTTTCTTATAAGGTTAACTAGATATGTTTAAAATTTGATGTCAATTTGAATGGACCATCACTTAGAACTCGTGTCAGAACTAAGTGTTTTTTTTTATAAGTAAACGCTTCACCATTTAGTTAAGAATAAAATGTTTCGTTGATCTACAATGAGCATAAGCAAGTTTCAGCTTTTTTCCTGTAATATAAAAATTGTGGTAAATTTATTATTATATAAATTTGCACTGCTATTTGACTAGGAGATCAATGAAATCGAGCCAAAGACTGCAAGAACATAGGTTAATTTATTAATGACTCTTAGACAAAGTGTTTGTTTATACTCACGAAATGATTAGTGACATGGTGGAGACTTCTCAGGGTGTTTTTACACCATTTCACCTGTAGCATACTAGACATCTCTGTGACTGTCTACTCATTCACTCCTTAGAAATGGAGAGATTCTGTAATTAAAAAATGAAATACATTGTTAATTGTAGAGTAAATATAGAAATAATTCAATTGGCTTAACCCTTCAACTGCTGTAGCCGTTACTACGACAGCAGAAGATAATTTTTAAATCACCAAGGAAAATTTCAATAAAATAGCTGTGTTTTACGAGTAATCTTTGAAACGCAAAAATAATTACACTGGACAACAGCCAAAAATTTTTTTTAATGAAATTGGGCGTTTATTATGTGGATTTTAGTGCTGAATTCAATTATGCAAACAGTTTTTCTCTGGCACCCTCAGTTTAAAAAAGAAAGCCTGTTTTCTGAATTAGCACTGGCTGTAAATGCTTAAATTTCTGTTAAAGTGATTGACATAGTAAACAAGACCTAATAGCGATTATAACATTTATTTATTATTATTTTACTGCTTTAGTTAGTAAGGACCGTGGTGTTATGATAATTGGTCATGCAGTTAAAATGAAAGAAACTTACAAAAATATGCAGCTAATATTACAAAAAGTGCAGTATGAAAAGTACAACTGGTCAGTCTGTGGCGATTTCAAAATGATTGGATTACTGTTAGGATTGCAAAGCGGATACACGAAATATTGCTGTTTTTTGTGCGAATGGGATAGCCGTGATAAATCCAAACATTACGACACTAAAATATGGCCTCCCAGGAAGAATTTTGTCCTTGGAGAAAAGAATATCTCAGCTGAACCATTGGTTGATAGATCAAAAATTTTATTGCCTCCACTTCATATAAAATTAGGCCTAATGAAGAATTTTGTCAAGGCATTAGACAAATCTGGAGCAGGTTTCAAATACCTAGAAGAAAAATTTCCAAGAATCAGTGCTTCTAAGTTGAAGGAAGGCATTTTTGTTGGGCCTCAGATTCGAGAACTAATGAAAGATCAGCTGTTTGAAAGTAAACTGAATCATGTAGAACTTGAAGCATGGATATCATTCAAGACCATTTGCGAACAGTTCTTAGGTAATACTAGAGCACAAAATTACGAACAATTAATTGAGATATTACTAGGAGCCTATAGAAATCTAGGTTGCAACATGTCTCTCAAAATTTACTTCCTGCATTCCCATTTGGACTTTTTCCCTGCAAATCTAGGACAAGTTAGTGATGAACATGGAGAAAGATTCCACCAAGATATTTCCGAAATGGAGAAAAGGTATCAAGGAAGATGGAAACTCAATATACTTGCAGATTACTGCTGGAGCCTCAAAAGAGAAACCACAGGAAAGTAAAGAAGAAGCAGCAAACGGCAGAAATTCAACTGACAGCAGTAGAGGATGGACTTGAAAACGAGCTGGCAATGTTTTCAGGTATGTTAATTGGTTACTTTTACAAAATTAAATATAATTTTATTATGAAGGATTCTTCTACATACAAATATTACCAGTTAGTGTTTGATATTACGGTGACTTTGCGTTTTATTTATAAACGACTAGACGTGTAAGTACACGATTTACTAACAAACTGAGGGTGCTAGATAAAAACAAAGGCCATATTTGAACTCAGCACATCAAAATACATAAGAAATGATATGTTTTGTGTAAAAAAATATTACCAGTTAGTCTTTGATATTACGGCGACTTTACGTTTTATTTATAAACGACTAGAAGTGTAAGTATACGATTTACTAAAAAACTGAGGGTGCTAGACAAAAACAAAGGCCATATTTGAACTCAGCACATCAAAATACATAAGAAATGATTTATTTTGCGTAAAATAATATTACCAGTTAGTCTTTGATATTACGGTGACTTTACGATTTATTTATAAACGATTAGAATTGTAAGTACACGATTTACCAAATATCTGAGGGTGCTAGATAAAAACAAAGGCCATATTTGAACTCAGCACATCAAAATACATAAGAAATGATATGTTTTGTGTAAAAAAATATTACCAGTTAGTCTTTGATATTACGGCGACTTTACGTTTTATTTATGAACGACTAGAAGTGTAAGTATACGATTTACTAAAAAACTGAGGGTGCTAGACAAAAACAAAGGCCATATTTGAACTCAGCACATCAAAATACATAAGAAATGATATATTTTGCGTAAAAAATATTACCAGTTAGTCTTTGATATTACGGTGACTTTACGATTTATTTATAAACGACTAGAAGTGTAAGTATACGATTTACTAAAAAACTGAGGGTGCTAGACAAAAACAAAGGCCATATTTGAACTCAGCACATCAAAATACATAAGAAATTATATGTTTTGTGCAAAAAATTTTTTTGAAGGTCAGTTTTGTTGTCCAGTGTTATCTGCCCTTTTTAACTTAAAGGATTACTATACACAGTAAAAGCCCCATTTAATAGAACCTCGATTTAACGTTTTTTTCTCGCATTTTACATCAATTTTTCAAAATCACAAATATTACCACATACAAGCGATGTAATATTTTCAGTTTAAAGCTATTCCTTGTAATGTAAAACCCCCACTTAATGTTTAAGAAAGAACTCTGGAATTACCAATTTTATAACAAAATCTTGTATTACAATAATACTAATGGCTCTATAACTTGTAATTTATTGCAATCTGACAGCAGGAAGAACTTGTTGCTCCCTTCTCTCCACCACCAATCACTTTCTTAGTAATGACCTTTGTTAAGCTTTATTGGGTGCTTGCATGGTTATGAATCTTGGAAAGTAAGCTTCCTAATTATTTTACCTTTTGAATCAGTTACATAGGTTACTTTGTGTTTTAAGTGGAATTCGGAACTTTCAGTGACAACAACAGAGAGAAAAACACTTTCCTAAATGAAAAAGTGCATTAAGTATGATACTCTAGCCCACATTTCAGCAGATAATATTTCATGTTACATAAGTTTTTATCGTACGGTAATTAAAGTTTTCAAGTAAAGCAGAATTCAGTAAATAAAATAAATTTCTGCATAAACTAAGTTTTATCGCTTAAAAAAGAGCAAAACCTCCATTTAGTGTAAGCCCCTAGTTAAAGTAAAAAAATCTGTATCCCCAGAAAAATGTTAAATCGAGGTTCTACTGTATTTTTATTTTATAATTGTCGACTTAAGAAATCACAATTAAACAAATTTTCCTTGAGGTAATGGCGACAGTAGGCTACATACCTTCAGAAATAGAAATTTTTCTAGGGCTAAGCTGCTAAAATGATTAAGGTCGGAGGATGATGGTATCAGATGCTGAAGTAATGTAACTGCTGCTCGGGTCAAATTAAGATAGTCAAGTTTTTCTTCAGACATTTACTTCTGGTATTTGAGAAAATGTAGTGCACACTTGGTCGGAATGAAACGAAGCATTTTTGAAATGTTACTTCACAAGGTTCTTACATGTTATAAAATAAATAGCTATCCATCACTGGTTTACAGGTCTAATGAATACAAGAAAATATGTGAACCTATCTACAGCAGCAGTTCTACGAAAGAAAGGATATTATAAAATGGCCAATACTATATTATGAGAATCTCATATAGGTATCTCAACATCTTTACCAATACATTAAAAGTAGTTGCAATGAAAATTATATTTATTCACTCTGGTCCTGGGGTCACAAATTTTATCTCAAGGAGATCCATTTGCAAAATGCTAAACCAAGTT
This sequence comes from Ectobius pallidus, assembly GCA_964059195.1. NCBI lineage: Eukaryota > Metazoa > Arthropoda > Insecta > Blattodea > Ectobiidae > Ectobius > Ectobius pallidus. The sequence continues at coordinate 115,711,264 of CAXKWD010000007.1, read as the reverse complement.
AAGAATCATTAAACATGCAATTAATTTAGAAATATGATTTACTTAGTTACCTAATCCAATTCATTAATATCTGAAAATTAATAGAGAGACTAGTCTCATTAAATTTTACTTTTTGAAACAAGACTGTACAGCTCGAAAAAAAAAAAAAACATGTATAAACGAAATTCCTGGCAGCTAAATGTGAAATGGGAATGAAGAATTCAATGGGCTTAATTTTAGTTAGAAAATTAAACATATTATAATAAGTATTTTAGAGAGCAATCAATGCATTATTGAACATACTTACAAATGACTAAATTGGAAAAAAAACTGGAGGGCTAGTGTACGAAATAGTGTAAACAAGTTTGACTTACATTGAATATAGAAGAACTGTGTTGCAAGTTAAGATATTATAAGTCACTAGAGAACTATACAGTATAGAGAAACGAAACTATATTGAGGAATATAAACATACTTATTAAAGAACCAGAGGAAAGAGCGATGATGGCGTCTTGGTACCTGGAAACTAAAGGACAGAAAAGATAACATTAGTACAGAATGCACATTGCATTAGAATGTGGAGAAAACTTATTCGAGAAAAGCTCTGGCAGAGAAATATAACTAAAACTGAATGAATTTAGAATATATGAATCTGCTGTTCAATATACATCCTTTTTAAACGGGCTAGACGAGTTCTTATTTGAGCCCCTTAAAGTCCAAGTGGTGTAACTCACATTACTGCTGTTCTGAGATATTTAAGGTTTTAGCTGTCACCAAATAGATGGCTTTATGGACAGCATAAAATTGTGCTCCTGCCTACAGGGTTGCTATGCAAGTTATGACTTACACCATTTGCGCTATTAATAGAAGAACACTTTCTGAATATGATCCTGACCATAACTAAAAAAATAAAAAAACTGGAGTTACACCACTTGGGCTTTAAGGGGCTCCTTTATAGTTAGTAAACATGGGAAACAAAAGGTAGAAGACTCAAAATCATAAAAGGGCATAGATGGTTCACTTATTCTTTGCTATATTTTGCAAATTAAGAAAGAAATGAAGCTTATTTGTATTATTGATTAGTTTCGTTATTAGAGTATATCCCAAGTAAGTTTGAACCTGTTCAAAACAAAGGGGAGAACTCACAGGAAAATTCGCATCATGTGACAAAACGTGATTGTTTAATGTCATTAGCAAGCACCATTACCAGGGTGTGGCTTGCTAGTGGAGAATTAGTGCTCGTAAGTTCATGTAACAATAATATCAACATTTACACGTGAAATAACAAACTCTCACTGGTATCGTCATTATTGTAGGCTATATCAATTATGAAACAAAACAAAGGATTCATTGTTCACGACGACCCTGCGGGTGAGTTGTACTTAGAATGAACAAACTACCAATATCACGGTGATTACATGCGTTCTCACGTGTGGACTATGACAACCACGCCTCTTTGTTTTGAACAGGATCATTCTTACTTGGGATATAATATAATACACATTCGTTTTGTTTATAGATATATACATTGCATATAAATAAATTTTTGGTACGTTGTCCTTCTGAAAATAGAGATTTAGGCCTAACAGGGGGGGGATTTCCTTGATGTATTTGTTTAATGAAAATAAACGGCTACAGTAGAGACATCGGGAGGAGGGGGCTATAGCTCGTATCTTGGCCTTTTAAATCATTAAGAAAATAAGTAAACTTCACAATAAAAGTTGTTTCATGCGAATATGTCGATTATTACCAGAGTTACGGAAATTTAAAGTGATTATAAAATGGAAATGGCATTTAAATGCTCTTCAGCAGAAAATATATGCTGCAGGTAAATCGCATTTTTCCACTAATCACATTTTCATGTATAAAGCTATCATTATATATATAAACTTTTCAATGGATTTAAGTGATTCTTTTTGTGTGTAAACACTGTTGAACAACATAGTTAACATCAACTTAAGATATTGCATTATATTTTTCTCATAGAAAAATGAAATGCATCAAAAGTATTTTCCTTGCAAATAAATACTAAGCTATGTTCCACATATGTTTAGTTCCGTTCATTTGCTATAGCCTTGACTTCAAACTGTCCTATTATGGTTTGAGAACAAGAATACTTTATTGATATGTGTGATTTTCAATCAAAATAAAAATGGCTACCATTTAAAAAAATGTAATCTACTCCATTACCAAACTATACACGTTAAGTGTAAATTATTACTTGCTGATAACTAGTTAAACCACTTCACAGATTATATACCCTTTCAGAGCTGAATTTATTACTGGTTTATAAGCAATTATCGAGCGAAACCATCAGTGGGCTCTTAAGTTTGAAATCAATAAAAAATAAATTAGTAAAATAGCTGGCTTCCATAGGTAACAAATCTAATATAACCATAAAAATCCTCACATTTTGCAAAAAGAATTACTCAAATTAGTTTTAAATATCTACTTTAAACAATTGTCCGAAGTGTCGCATTTATATATCAGTAGTAGTGAAAAGGTTAAATAACATTTTACGTGCTGTTCACTGCTGCTTTGAGTTTTATAGCCAGTAAATTTCAATAAACCGTTTTGAGTATACATGCTTATGCCCTATTACTAATCCCTAGCTAACAAAGTGAAGTATCTTGTTTTTTAGTTGTTGTGTGTGTTTAAAGCGCTCCATGTAAGTTAATCCCTACTAACGTCGAGTAAACACAACACAATAACGCGGCGTGTCTGTGCATTAAAAAGGTTAAATTGCCATGGCGTCACAAAATATGCCTAAACATCCAACTTCTGTCAGGATGAAAAACAAAAGAGTCTCATAGAGTACTTGACGCATTTTAGGGATTAATTCGTTTGTAGGACTAACAAAGTTGAGAATAAGGGTTCAAGAATCCATGCATTCAAAATAAACGTCGGAAGACTACACGAATATAGATATCAACTTTGTAAGGAGTAAGATATTACTGTTTTATACAATAATTATTAAATTAATGAATTAATAAATGAATAAATAAATAAACAGATAATTAAACAAGTAGTTCTGTGAACAGTAGACCACGAATTAAAAACATCTGCTCTTCATCAATGGAAACTTAATAAACAAATAAAACAATCCTTATACAGACGTCATTTTCTAATAACTTGAAGGAACACTCTCATCAAATTGGAAGAAAATTGAACAACGAGTCAGGTTATGACTGCGTAATAAACAAATTTGTAGAAAAAAAAGACGAAATGCCGAACAGAAAGTTGTTTCGCTCGGTCAGAGACTGAACCACATTTACACCGGTTGCTATTTTTCAGGATCAAACTGATCTATTCTTTTTTCACTGTAAGAGCAAAGCTAAAGTACAGGGTGGGAGAAAACAAGAAAAAAGACAAAATTTGCCAAATAGCTAAGACAAAACCAAAACCATTTGCTCGATAGGGCATTTAACTACACAAGTTCTTGTTGAAGTAGCAACCGAATTCAGTGTGTGGTTTTGCACACGTAAGGGATGATTTTATCCTCACTGACCCTATTTTCCGTCCCTCAGTCAACCTTTCACTTCTGGAATTTATAAGAAATGTAACCTAACAGCTATCAGGCCTCCAGAAAACAAATATTGATGAATGGTATGGACTCTAATGTAATATCAGCTCCCATCCAAATGGCCAAGCTTCTGGTTTGCAATACCAATTGAACAATGTTATAAAAGGGTGTTTATAAAATAGCTTCATCTTTGTAGTGAGTGATATTTAACATTATTAAGAAAGCAAATTTGCCAGGACCAAAGAAATGTACTGCTAAATGCGGGTTTATCGTATCGAACTTCGTTATACCGTATACCGTATCGAATGCTTTCAGCATATAAAAAAATCTTTTATGTGTGATATCCCCTCTATCTATATGTTTATATAATTCCTTACTAAAAGAAGTTAACTCAAGAATAGTAGGCTACTATGAGCAGTTATAAAAAAGAACTGATGGGCCGTAAACATTAAGTTTTTTCAAAGTAAATACTGTTTTGTTTATTCATAAGAATCTCTAAAACTTCCATACGGTTGGTAATATGCAGATAGGCTTGAAATTGTTATTACCAGATTTATTCCCATTTTTGTGAATAGGAATAACTTTAGCAGGTTTCAAAACAATGTGCGTCAGAGGTTCACAAATATACGTAGAAGCTATTATAAGGATTCTGGAATAATTAATACCATACACGTCTAGACATATGCTGTTATTAAGCTTTAAAATAGCACCATAAACATCTTCAACGTCTATTCCAAATAGTTTTCTCCTTATACCCTCTAATCAAAATGAAATTCATTAATCTTCAACGTCGACATTGCTAAATGTAAACTCAGTGCTAGGTATAGGCATTTTGTGGTTAGTTAGTAAAGTTGTGTCATTTTCGTCCCTGGTATTTTGTTGACAATTTCGTTGACTCTGTTAACAAAGCGTGAATTGAAATTTTCAGCATATATGTCAGATGGTTTACATTTACAATTGTTATTTAAGAACGTACACGCTTGAGTCCAAGATTTTTGTATTTTCTTAGCATTATATTTTATAAATGGAGAATAGTAATTCACTTTAGTTTTAGTATACTTTGTGATTTTTTGCAAGAACATTGTACTCACATCTGAGTTCAAGCAGACGATCTCTCATAAATAAATCATAGTAGGCTAAAACATAAAAGTACTTTTTTCAAATTTCGAAGTTCAACTGCTAAAACATAAAAGTATTTTTTTTTTCAAATTCCGAAGTTCAACTGTCTTACCACTTGCGAAAATTAGTTTTTTACTGGTTTAGAAGTAATAGATGTTAATGGAAAAGCCTTGTCTAAAATCTCAATGAACGTGTTAAGACTTTTTAATAATTACAAAAACTTTGTAATTTAGATTACATAAGTGAAGCCAGTTAACATTCCTTAATAAATATATAAAATAATACTGATTAAAATCATGAATTAAACTTGTAAATCTTAGATTACAATTCTTTTCTAAGTGACTTGGTTTGTCGTAATCAATATTGGCTATAAATAGCACGGCATCATGATCAGAATAAACAGCACGGAGGACTCTGTGTATTTTCGTGTGTACAGATGTAGCGACGTTATCAATGCAGTTTCCGAACCAGTACATTCGTAAATAGTCAGATTTAATCCCTAGGAATTAAGCATATGATTAAATGTTCTAATTACTTTAGAGTCAGATATTAAATCAACGTTAAAACCACCAGCTGAAAAGATATTATTCCTATCGTTAATGCAAAATAAATTGAGAAATTCATCAAATATACTCAGAAAATCTTCAAGCTTATCTATCTTCCTGGGTTTCTGTGTAATGAAACACAAATAACATTTAAACTTATGCAAATTTCAAATGGTATTAATTCCATTGAAGTCGTTCCATGATTACGGTTGCCTCTACAGGCTGGAAAATAGTAATCAGGTATTGTGATGACAATGTTAGACTACGCAAAGAATTTGAATATTTTATTCTTGGAGAATATAAAAAATGCTCTGGACATTCCAGTGAACAACTTTCGATCCACATTATGTGCAATTTTCTAGGTTAGATAAGTTGCTTGATAGATCTAGGTTAACTTTACTGTTTGAAGTTAAGCATTCAGAAGTTATTGTTTATCGTGACGTATGTGAAAATATCTTATATGTGCATTCTTTGGCAAAATTGGAGCATCGATTGCTATATTGAGCAAACAACCACTGATATCAATTTTCAATGGGGATTTAGAGACCAGTATCTCACATGATATCACAGATATTTTAGGTTTTACCTATTCTACAATTTATTCGGGTTTCGTATCAGGTGCCAGTCTATGCACATATAAAGAGCACCTTGGCTTTTAACCTTACTACAATCAGCACTGGAGTTACTTCCAACAATCGTTGGACGTCTGTTTGATTTACGGCCACTAACCTGAGACCAATCTGAAGCTGATGAACCTGAATTTGTCCTTCAGTGACACTGGGTTGTTTTTGTTTCTGCATATACTTCAGCTTTCTCCGTATGGGGCATTTTCACTAGCAGTTTTGTATTTTATCATTTTTAGCAGTACTAACACTATGATTTTCTGTAAACACTTCATCGTTTCCGGGAAAAATCCTATTATAGAGGACTCACATCTTTAAACCGAGATTCTCTGAATAAAAAAAACCTAAAATAACACATTTCGTTATGTATCATTCTGTGAAGAGATGTCTTTATGAATGATTTAGTCCTACCCACCCTAAATGTTAAACTTTTTTATGATCTGGTGAAAAATAGCGAAATTTCCGTCATATTTACTTCCCCGAATCGTGAAGAAACTCGCAATTGGACGTAAGTGGTGTGACATTTCACCGCCAGAACAGCTAGGATGTGGGTAAATAGGCTGATAAACACAAGACAGCACGCTAGCTATTAAATATGGCACATTTACGAAACGCTCCAGTTCAGTACCTGCTAAATTAACATCACTGTTCCTAACCTAACAGAACCTGTCACTAATGCTAATATTACTATTTCTAACCTGTCACGAAACTAGAATCTAGCTGCCACTACCTACCTTTAATGCAGCAGCTGCTCACAAGAAATGATGCCATTATATTTATATGCAATGTTCAAGAAACTTAGTCGTCCAGTTTCGGTGAAAACACACACACACAGCAGCGTCCGTGCAAACTTGCATATGGCGAGAATGGGGCCTATGCCCCTTTCTGTTTGGGGCATTTTCACATTCATGCTTTGGACGGGTTGTGGTAGAATGGAGTTTGCGTAAATCTTCTGTATGCCTGCTCTTGAGGGAACAGTTAAAAGATCTACGCGTTTTGTGAGAATATGTATTTTTTTATGTAATTCACGAATGATTTGATCTTTTAAGTATAATTTTAATTCTCTTTATGTCAATTTTGTTATCTGCTGGCGCCGCATGGGCTATAACCTCAATGTCACTGGTAGTATTTTTACTTTCACTATCACAGCACTGAACTGAACAGTCATCAATGATGTTTACATTGTACAATAATTCAGCACAGGCTTTAAGTACGTAGCTATCACATTTTAAACACTTTAATCCATTGACTGCATTAGCTTTACATCTTACACAAGTAGAGTTCATATTGCTCTTCTCCTATGCTGCTATACAGGACACATTTGCAGGCAATTTTGGTTATGTTCACCACGCACGAACAGAAGCAAAGCACGTCCGCACCCGACGCCAGTCAGCCAGTATGTGCCATACTCAGTTCTGTTAGAACATATTTTAATATGTTTTCATTTTGTTAGTAATGTATTTTACATTGTTATTTCCTGTTCATTCTTTAATCTTATTATACAGTAGGCCTATAATAGTAAATGTTAACAACCTTAAGAGGAATCACTATGACTACTTCATTCGAATGTTTCAAACGCGATGGCGTAGTTTCGAATAACTCGTAATTTCGGGCGGTTATTGCTCATTTCAATCCAATATATTTCCCCATAACTCTTTCCCCGAACATTGTGTTAAGTCAATATTGAGTCTCCTTAACTCTTTCCCCGAACATTGTGTTAAAACACTATTGAGTTCTTTCATAGGCGACGAATTTGGGGGGGGGGGGCATAGGTTCTTTCTGCCCCCAAAAGTAACATTTTATCATATAAGGCCTATATTTAACTACTAAAAATCCAACTCTAGCCCCAACAATGTTTTCAAGTCTGCGCATCTGAATAATTTTATAAGTTTAAACCACTTATATCTGGTTGGTCTTGGGAAGGTAGGCCTACATCTGTCTCCTTGTACTTTGTGTAAACTTTCCCACTATTCTTCAATTCTTGCGCTTTTCTCTCTTCCAGTTCCGAAGCTTAATCTTCCATTTTTAGTTATTAATCTGTTTTATAATGACTGTCAAGAGGAGAACATTCCTCTGCGTCAGCCATTTTGTAATGTTTTTCCATAGCCTTCTAGATTCGACCGCGTAAATTAAAAGGTTGTAATTACATTTTTCTCACCAAAGTTCACTAAATATACAACAGAGTACGTGTAACGTTTTTCCATTAACGCATTAGGGAAAAAAATGTCATTTGTAATGCTCTTCCACTCCGGTATTCAATTATTTGAAGGATAAGTATAATGATGAACTAATCGAACTGTCAAATGACTAATGCTGGGTTATCATCATAAACCATAACTTACATTACTGTAAATTTCATTTGCAGTCTCAGTGTGGATTAATTATCATTAGTGACGAGTGATGATATGGCCTGATGTGTTGAAGTCTACATTGACAAGCTGCTAATTATTTGGTTAGTTTCATGTGATGCAAAATTATGCGTGAGTATGCAAATACTGTAGTAATTCACTAATATTTACCGTATTTTACGGACCATAAGACGCACTTTTTTACCTTGAAAACAGAGCCTTGAATGTTGGGAGCGTCTAATGGTCCAAAGTACAGTAAAAAAATTAAAATTATGTTAAATATAACCGGAATTCCATAGTTATAAAGAAGGTGTTGTAAACGATAAGATATTTACAAATTTTGGCACAGAAAAAATGAATGTTGAGTACTTTTATTTAAAAGGAGTTGTCTCTGTCGGGTGGTTTAAATGAAGGCATTGACCTCTAAACAGCTTTGTCCCGTTATACTTACCGTATGATGAATTGAGGGTTAGAGGGTGTAAAAGTATTTTCAGTATTTCATGAGAAATTAGTTCAGTTGTTAAAATTTACTCGATGCCACCTGTACAGAAGAGATTTTCGTACAACGCAGGTTTTAGAGTTAGAACTGATTTACACTGATTCCATTGTACAAGGTTATAATTTGTTTTTTGCAATGACGTATATTATTCCCTTTGGAAAATTTTCGTTTAGAATCACATTAAATTTCTTTTTCCTTTAAATTTCCATCCTAAAACCAAGGTGCGTCTTATGGTTCGGAGCGTCTTATGGTCCGTAAAATACGGTACATATACTCCTATATGCAGGAAAATTTCTTAGAAATCGTTAGATTTTACTTGGAGATTAATCCCCTTAATTTTAATTATTCACTACATTTAATGAATTTGTTCTTTTACCTAGCTCGATATTCTGAATTTATGAAACTTACTTACTAATTATATCAACTTAATTTGCCTCGTTTAAATATCTAGGAATTACAATAGCTATTACAAGGAATTGCAGACCTTAAATGAATGGGGAGAAATGAAGGCCGTAAGAATGTTTAGAGCGAAACTAAATACTGTATTGCATTTGCTTACTGAGGATATCACCAGTTATCACCGCCATTATCTTCCCTTTCGTACAAAGAAAACATTTACACTGCCAGTTTATCGACCATATATGGACCACATTTTTATCGCTAAATAATTGTTCATGTTATTTTAAATTATAAATATACTTCGGACTTTTAGGTCGCTAAAAAGGCTGTTTTAGGTACCTAAAATAGGCTCTAAAAATTGGAAAAAATGTTCTAAAAATCGTAAAATAGTCTCTTATAAAATCGTTAAGTTGCCAATTTTCTGAAATATCTCAATTGCAATGCAGAATATTATATTTATTGTAGTCACCATTAATCAATAATCATGATAAAACACAGATATAGGCCTGTGGTATACAGAGTTATATAGACCTATTACAAGGGTCTGTATTACTACCATAACAGTGAAAACCTAATCCCTGCACCCAGAAGCTACGCACGTTAGCATATTCAACCCCTTGTATCCCTCAGTGATTCAGAGAACTACGTTTTTTGTTTTTTTTGTTTGTTGTTGTTTTTTTGTTACTGGATGTGGGAGTCGGGAGAAAAACTCTACATTTTCTTGGGCATTCCAAGGAATTTTTCTGCTGAAGACAAAACATTCCTTACTATTTAACCAAGTCACAAATGTGTCATGTACTGCACATTCCGAGCTAAAAATTTAGTAAGAACTGAAAATAAATGCTAGAATTTATAACAAAAAAAGTAACTTATTTTGAACTTTAGAGGAAAACAAGCAAGAGGTCAATATTAGTCTCTAACGTAAAATAGGCTGTTTTAGGTCCTATAAAAATGTCAGTTTTAGACATAGTCACTTATAAAACATGCATATACAAGTTTCCAAGGAATAAAATAGGTTTTTACCTGAAATCCGAAGTCTAATTATAAACTATCAATAAGTAATGGATAGTAATAGTAGTAAGAATAATAGTATTTGTACTGGTTAAAATAAAGGAAATTGTTAATTTTCTGCCAGAATAAATAGATAAATAACACAAGATACACATCGCATAAAGTGTTTATGGAACGACATCGTCACCAAATATGGTTTCAGTAACGTGAAAAATACTATTTTAGTTAAGAATAATTACATACTATTATTAAATATATTCCGTTTAATAAGAATTGGAAAATGTTAAAATTCATTACGCCTTTTTTAAATGTTAATTTTCTCACGGCGGTCAAGGGCACGTTTCGCATACATACCTACTCGCAAAATAAAAACTCGTTTTTACCACTTGTGTCGTAACGTAACATGAATAGCACTGTACTGTGTAATGCAAATAAAAATGACCAACTTCTGGTATGTAACCAATTTTATGTAGCCTATATCGGAATGTGAAGAAATAAAAAATAAGATATTTAGGAAAGAAAGCAAATCACTCATATGAAACGCTCTTCAGGGTTTTCATTTCTAGAATCTACGCCGAATAAAGATTGTTCACGTCAATGATCATGTTTGAAGAGACCCTCGTGAAGTTTATTATTATAACGACGCTTGTATCCTGTAAAGTTTAGTCTCAGCATTAGCAAAGGAAGAGAATGCAGAATTGAAGCGTATAGAGAACAGCACTGTATCGCTATAAGGAATTTCCAGGAAAACAAGCTACTTGTGAACTCTCAAGACTTCAATAGATTGCAGACGAACATGTCGGTGGTTTTGTAATATGAAATGAACAAGCAATCTCGAAGTTTGTACAAGAGAAAAGCTAATTTGAACATGAATGTAAACCCAGACAATGAGATGGTAACAACACCTCCCGAAAATACAGTGCTTACACAGATTGTTTTTGAGCTTATCTCATATTATAAGGGAAGCTCATTGTAATATTGTAGGTCAAGTTCTTTCTTCTAACGTTAATTATAAATAGGGGACGGATTTCTATGACCTAAAAAATAGGATATATGCATGTATTTATGACCTAAAAAACATTAAAATGTGACCAATAAAATTTAAAATATGACTTTACCACTTACACAATGTGTATATCTTTTTAAAGTTTCATTACAATACATTTTATTAAAATATAGTGTTAATTATTTAAAATATCTGTAAATTCTCAATAAGTATCATTATAATGCAAAATTTACAAAATATATGAAACTTCAAAATTTCTTTAATATGCACACAAATATGCCCTAAATATCCATATTCATACTAAATATGCTACAATAATTGAAAATTTCCTAAATATGCAGTTATATGCACAATAAAAGCCGTTCCATTTTCACCAGGATGCTTGGAATCGGGCTTTAGTCGGAAACGTGAAATAATGCAAAGGGGAAAAATACGACATGTCATAGAAATCCGCCCCCTAATTATAAATGATTGGCCACTAACTTATGTTAGAATTTTGAAGGAAGACATAAATATTCTTTTAGAGTGTATCATCCTCATTATTTGAGTTTCAAAACATCCTCATTTCTTTATATCATAGGATTAAAGTAAGCAAACAGTATATTATGCAAGGAGCCTATAATGCCATTTATTAAAACACTATGTTTTATAATTTTCATACAAGTGTCATAATCACCATTACAGGCAAGTTGCATACGACTATTTTTGTTCGACCATAATTAAATGTTTGAGTTTGGTTTTTAGAATACCGCATAATTAATGAATCGAACAACTCTCTGACAACAGTTCTTAGTAGTTCCCATCTTTTCCGATAGATGGCAGGCTATAAGACATGCAGGCCGCAAGGCGTCTCTTGACGCTTCAATATCAAACAACGCACATTAAAAACACTTGAAATGAACCCAATTTAGTATAATAATAAAGTTAACACGAAGTGAATTTATTTTAAACACAGGTTATTTATTACGCAGTTTCATTTGCGGCTCTCAAGGCTTGAAGGTTTCAATTTACATTTCAGTGATTAAAATAACATAAAATATCAGCAGCCAATCAGTAGACTAATGTATTTACTTTTTCTACCCGTACCCTGTGTAGAGGAAGTATTGTTTTGCTTTCAATCTTGAAATTCGACGTTGAGTGTTTAGAATTAATACGCGTTTTAGGGTTCTATAAAGTAGGCCTAAAATACGATTTTGAGAAACACGTCGCTATGAGTATCTGTTCATGCAAGTTACCTAAGTGTCCATGAACAGCATAGCTCCAGAATGGAAATGTTAGAAAAAACACTTGTATATAGTGTGTTAGATATTTTCTGACGAATTTGTCTTAGTTTTAGTACCATTTTACATATAGAAAATGAAATATGTTATGATTTTCTCGAAAACAGTTCCAACGATTTTGTTAAATTTTATACCTATGCACTTATACATACGCTTAGGCCTATACTAAGAGTTAACATTTTTATATTTATATTTTCGTAAAAATTATCCTGAAAGGTACGGTAATCATCATTTGCACACTCTCAGGGCTTAAGTCTTGCGTGGCGAATAGCAGACCTGTAGTGTATTGTGTAATATCTATATCTATATTAATAAAAGGAAGTGTCTGTCCTCCGTCTGTCTTCCGTCTGTCTTCCGTCTGTCCTCCGTCTGTCCTCCGTCTGTCCGCGATGCCCAGCGAAATCTACTCAACGCAGAGATCTGAAATTTAAAACATAGGTGGACTGAAGGGTCGGAAAATGCACCTCGAAGCCGGAATTTTAATTTTCGCTTTCGTTCGTGAGTTATGAGTAAAAAATGGGCAGAAAACGTGTATTTTTTGCGATTTCGAAGCATCAGTTTCAGTAATATATTTCACACAATGTTAAATCAATTACAGCTGGCTTTGGCTATTTTTGTCATCATACCTCATAGCCTACCTTGGAAATAAAAGCATCGCGATCGCTTGATTTTGTAAGTCCATCGTGGACGATTCATTTGTTTAGAGTGTCAATGCCCGCAGATATATGAAATTTTCAACCTACACGTAAGAAGGATATCAACATAGGCTTAATTATGGCCAAACATTGTTCGATTTGAACGAAACTCACTATACAGGGGTTTTCTGAGCCAAGGAACTGGAACCTGAGGTCGCTTTTTCTACCAGGGGACGCTACCTAATCGTGGAATACACTCCACGTGATTTAGGTGTTAATAAATATAATGATTTAACTATTATGCTCTTAATTTTTTAAATAATTATCGAGGGGGAAGCCGCGGGCACATGCTATCTTATAATAATAAAAGGACGTGTTTGTCTGTCTGTCCGCGATGCCCAGCGAAATCTACTGAACGCAGAGGTCTGAAATTTTAAACATAGATGGACTGAAAGGTGGGCGAATGCACCTCGAAGCCGGATTTTTAATTTTAGCTTTCGTTCGCGAGTTATGAGTGCAAACTGGCAGAAAACGTGATTTTAGCGCTGTCGAAGCATCAGATTTCAGTAATACATTTCAATGTCAAATCAATTGCATTTAGCTTTGGCTATTTTTGTCATACCGTGGAAATAAAAGCATCGCGATCGCTTGAATGCTGTAAGCCCACGCTGGTGCATTTGTTTAGAATGTCAAGGCCCGTAGACATACGAAATCTTCAACCTACACGGAAGAGGGATAATCAACATAGACCTAAATATGATTAAACATTGTTCGATTTGGACGAAACTCACTATACAGGGATTTTCTGGGTCAAGGAACTCGAATCTGAGATCGCTTTTGCCAGGCGACGCTATCTAATCGTGGTAAGTAGTCCACGTGGTTTAGGTGTTAATAAATATAATGTTTTAACTATTATGCTCTTAATTTTTTATTTTTGAAATAATTATCGCGGGCGAAGCCGCGGGCACATGCTAGTACTCTCATAAAGGAAACGGAAATTTATAATGAAAACTCGGCCCTCAGTGTTCTGTTTCCCTCTTTTGTTTTTTTCTCTGTTGACCTTGTTAAATAAAGTTACGGCGAAGATAGTCGTAGTAGTCTGAATACGAAAGAACACAAATAAATGTGAGTGTAAAACTTGAGTAGTTATTTATTATACTACCAGTAACACTTCAGTGGTGACCCCGTCACTAGGGGGGGAGACCTTTACTTTAGCTGTGGGAACTGAATGCATAATCCCTTTTTATTCTGTATGAGAGTGTGTAGTAAGAAAGTTGTACTGCCCATATTTAGGGTAGGGAAAGTTTTACGGGCGTTTCACATCACATTTTTATGTTAGATCTTGTCATACTATTTACCTCCTTTGCACCTAATCTTTATTAATAGTCACAATCTTCTTTAAGTTGTAGAGATTTTCATTGATTCTCTCAGGTCAAATATAAATATTCTCTCTCTGCAGTTCGGGAACTAACACCATATTTTCCGCATAGCTCTGTTTTGACTTAAAGAAGCTCCAAAATGTATAACATTTTCAGATGAGGACCTTTAACATCACCAATCCATCGTAAGCCTTAATTATACAAATGCAAAGCTCATATTTATCCTACAAAAAAGTCGTTAGTGTACTACAGTAAAGTAAAAGAAATGTGGGGAATGGAAAATTAGGCGAACGACAGCTCGAAGAAACAGAAATCTGGGCTGGCATGGTGGCGATTAGGGTATGGGAACTCAAAAGTATAACGTAGAAGAACCAAATTTTAGAAATGACGATACACATTACATTAAAAACATAAATATCTGAATAAAGATAAATAAAGAAATATAACATGGAATTAACGTCAACAAGAAATTTTAAAAAATGAAGGTAATGTGACTTTTTTTTAGCTTACATATAGCCAAAATTAAATTGGAAAAAAACAAATTAAATTGTTTCAAGAACTAAAAGGTTCCCAAGTCCATTCTGAGAACCAACCCTAAAGTAAACAAAAACTAATACGCTGTCTCACTCTTACTATGATTTTTGTTTACTTTTGGTTCGATTCTTAAAACGGATGAACTTCGCGTCATCAGACGAATATAAACAATCAAACATTGTGGGCAAAGTAAATTAAATAATTGTAAATAACATTAAAATAAACACGTATTAATGTTGATCGGAGCTTGTATATATGAAGCACACCCCACGGCGAGAAAAACATTGTAACATCAGGTGAGTATATTTTCGTAATTTCTAGGTACGACAATAAATTAAATTAATTACATTAGTAAACATATTTATCCTACGGATACAAGGCCTACATTAATCGAAATAAGTAATAAAATTCCTACTGGTAATATGTATTTTAATTGCATTTTGTATAGATTTTGAAGATAAATGCTTCATCATTAATAATAAGGAATATAACAGTTTGCAGCTTTAAAAAAGGCAAGAAGATTCATGACCCATTGTACCTGAAGTTTCATTACGACAGCAAACTGTACCTAGTACGCCCCTCTTTGTAGAAGACACAATGGATGCTGTATCAATCTGAAAGTCGACAGCACTTCTTATGAACAGCTGTTCAGAAGAAGATAAGCTTTCCTTGTGTTCGTCGGTGTACAATACGAAAATAAGAAATAAAAGGAGGATATCACAATAAGGTTAAATATATAAGGCTTAAACAGAACGTTCTATAGGCCTATACATTTTCTAAGATGCAACACATTAGCTACGCCAATCTCATAAAAAATATTCTTAGTCTGCCCATTCTAAGAAAGAAACTTAAACAAAAACCAGTATACCTGTCTCACTCTGGCACATTACTCGTATGATCTAAGGGTGAGAGAGATATACTGGCTTTTGTTTACTTCAGGTTTTTCTTAGAATGGTCAGACTATAATAATATGAGTTTGCTGAAACTCTGTTTCCGGGATATCGCCCAGGAAACAACAGTTCTTGGACAGAAAACGTAAACAGAGTCCATTTTATGTGGTAAACTACATACTAGAAATAGAGAACCTCTAACGAGAAGATCTCAAGTAAACTTGAGGGTTTTTTGAGATCAGCGAATCCTTCTTTTACCATCAAGAGGCCTCGACCAAACTTAATCGGAAACGAATGAACGTGAAGACTAGTCCTCATCCGGCTATGAACTATATAAACTTTATATAGGAGGAAGCATACTGCCTCCGTTCCGATCTGTTCCGTTAACCTTGAATACTATGTCGATAGTGCAAATAAATGTCCGGTTCCCAATGCTTCAGTTCCGTGCGCTTCAGCATTTTCTATGCTTACACTGTGGACATAATATCCAACTGAACTGAATATAATATCCAACTGAACTGAACTGAACGGAACTGCACTGAACGGAACGAGGGCAGTGTATACTGCTGCGCTTTAAAATTTTAAAAGTAAAATAACTTGTATGTAATTAACTACTAAGACTGCATAACAAAAGCAGGTTAAGAAAGAAATGTGCCATTTACTTACATTCTCTCAATGGTTGAAGTTATAGATGGGAACTTACAGGAAAAGGAAAACGAAACACTGTCAATTTTCAGACGAAGTTAATAGAAATCTTTATACTGCTGTTTTAAGTACTAAATTTTCAGAAGTTAGAAATGTATAAGTAAGAAATTTAAGAGTTTTAGGAGAGCTGTAAAATAAGGAACTTGTCTGATCATTCTCGACTAAAATGTTTTGTTTTGGAAATTGTATTGTTGATTAGGGAATTTATTATAGGCTTAGTTTTATTATTTTGTATTAGGTCTTGTTCTATAATATAGATATAACTTATTTTATATTATATTTACTGTACATTATCTCGTATATTTATTTGACGAAGTCCATGTATTTTTATAAATACTTAATGACGAATAAATTCTATTGTCTATTGTTGTTAGTAGGCCTATTAATATATCAGAAGTTATTTTATTAAAATATTAATTTTGTAGATTAAAGAAAAGAATAAAATCGTACATTGTTACTGATAAATCTATGCGCTGTGTCTTACTTTCAGCACATTTTAAACCCTTGTTTAAATAAGAGAGAATTCAAACAGTTGTATATTCTACATCTTAGAATGTTTACTAATGGTTAAAAAGGGATTGGGAACGTACTGTATACATACGTAGCAGTGGACGGGTTATACATTACTACAATACAAGGTTTAATTGGCTGCTTTAATTATCTCTTGTCCGAGCAACTTTTAAAATTGACATTTTATCCGAAAACGAAGCCTTGAAAATATTTGGGAGATGTGACAAGTGCCTGTCTTAGCTTAACTTATAATACATCAACTTCAATTCTCACTCGCTCTCGTTTCAAGATGAAATATGAGTCGTTGAGAGATGCAATAACAAAAAGAGAAGTCTGCGACACGATTCTTTCTGTATACAAGAATACTTGGTTCGCTTCTATGCAAAATGATACAAGGGAAAGAATGACTGTAACATGAAGAAATATCTGAGACAATACGCTAGCTTCTTTATTATCTCGTTCTTTCTCTTTCAATTACTATGACAAAGTAACCTGAGAGAAAAATGTGACTGTCGACAGATCACACGTCACTCCGAATTAGCAGCAGAAGGCAATGTCGGAAGTTTGATAACGAGGTTGAAGAAGAAGGGGGGGGGGTCGAGAATCAGATTCTCCGCAATGTGCTGGTAGGAATTCTTCTATCACACTTACTGGAATTCTTGTGGGCCTGGGCAAGAAATTCCTTAAATCAAGGTTTCGGTATAAAACTTCAGCGCTCAAAGCTTACTAATCCAGGCCCATGCCAATTAAATTCCACACTAATTGCAATAGGCCTATGTAAGTCGTCTTTTTGTGAAAATTGAGATAACTGTACTATTAAATTATCTACATTTGTATAGTATTAATAAATTTCATTTTGCCACTAGTGCTAATTGTAATTCTAAAAGTATGTATATATTTCAACCTTGTGCACTAGTAATAATATAAGGAATAATTAAACGTTGATAAGGAATCAATAAAAAGCGTTAAGTATATTGTCTAAAATTACAATGTATTGAGAAGAATATAAAAAGAGCTAGTAAATAGGCCTACTAATGAACAATATGTACACAGAATCTAGAATAAAAAATGCAAGACAGTCAGTATGTAATCTTAAACTAGGTATCTATTGAAGTATTATCATATTTATATTTTTAAGAAGGAAGAATATGTTCATAAATACGCTTAAGTAGAGAATGTTCTTATACAAGCATAAGAAACCTAAAAAACAATCATAGAAGATACGTAAAGAATTTAAAAAAAATTATATGTACAAATTGTAGAGCAACATTTGCTGATTAATCTTCTATATTGTAGTCACTTTCAAGAACAGCTGAGTATATCAGAGTTAGGTTAAAACTTAGCTCACACAAATTTGTTATCTTCGATTGTAAAACACATTCCTTCTTAAAAATATAAATATGATAATACTTCAATAGATACCTAGTTTAAGATTACATACTGACTGTCTTGCATTTTTTATTCTAGATTCTGTGTACATATTGTTCATTAGTAGGCCTATTTACTAGCTCTTTTTATATTCTTCTCAATACATTGTAATTTTAGACAATATACTTAACGCTTTTATTGATTCCTTATCAACGTTTAATTATTCCTTATATTATTACTAGTGCACAAGGTTGAAATATATACATACTTTTAGAATTACATTTGTATAACCAGATAAGTAAAATCCTTCCAGTTTCTGAGTAATAAGCATGTGTTTTTGAACAAATATATCATGTAAATTTCACAAAAAGAGTGGTCAATAACCAGATAACTCGAATTATTTTTTCTCGCCTGTAAACTTTAAATTTTATGATAATATTAAATTTTATGACTTATCAGCTTATTCACTGGGACAGACTGATATAAAAATGGCAAAACTGTATTTATAATACCGGTAGTTATCAGAAATATATTTCACTATATAAACAAGCTAGTTATTAGTTTCCGAGAATATACCAATTTCAGGCTAGTGAGCCTAAATGCATTTTCTCGACGCTAATTTTTTGAATAACCTATTAACTTCCATCCATTTTCGAATTAAGTCCTTTGAAGACGTATCTAATTTTTTTATTTGTGAGTTTTCTATCCTTATGATACCGAACTATACTATCGTAAGCGTCACAAGAATAAGTTGATTGGTATAGCCAGCCAGAGAAATGTCATATGCTGTACTTTCTGTTGAAAGCTTATCCAGAGTGAAGAAAACAGCAATGTTAACTTTTTTCACGTAGACTATAGCTGAACGATTTTCTTATTTAATTCTTCAGGTAACCTAGTGCATCTAGAATTGATTCTCCATTTCATTTAAACAATACACAGCCATCTTCGGTAGCTTAGTTATATGTTATGTGTACGCAGGCGATGACGATACAAGCATGCGCAGTACTCTGTATCTGGAACTTATGATTTTGTTGCAGCCGACTGTACCTAATACACTCTAGACCAGTGGTTCCCAAACTTTTCAGTCTGCGGACCCCTTAAAAAAAATTAAAATTTCACTGACTCCCACTGGGTTTCGGGGAAAAAAAAAACTAAATAAATACTTCAATTCAAATGTATTAAATTCAATAGACAAAATAGCAATATCAATGGTAGCAAACAGAGTTTACTCCTTAATGTGAACAGTGAAGCTGCTTTAGAAGATATGATGTAATTAGAGAAAATTACGACATATCCTATTTCTTCTTAAACCGCCTGCGGACCCCCTGAAACACCATCGCGGACCCCACTTTGAGAATCACTGCTCTAGACTGTTATAACTAGGGTTCGGATGTTTAAGACATGTCATATTTTTATCGTGACCGCCGTTTTCGCCGCAAACACAAATTAAACATGAATTGCATGCTAGCTATAGTAATCAGATCGTTTTTATTTTGCATATAAAGTCATAATTTCGTAATTTTTGTGGTCTTGGCCATATTTTGACCACGTTTGTAATTTAACGTCATATTTCAGGTATAAATTCAGTAAAAGAGCACAATTATACAGTGTATGTACTAGGCCTACATGGTCGAATTAAATTTCAAATCTATTTAATTGATTTAATGCTTAGGCCTATGCCAAATTAATAGGTAACTTAATTTATAAAATTAATGCAATTGTTCATATTTTATAGGGTCACGCAAGGTCTTAAAATATTACGAGTATTTGGAGCTGATGAAGCGAGCAAACAAGAGCAAATTTTTTAAAAATAGAAGTTCATTACAAGTGAAACTGTAAATCACCAAAATTGTTAAAAAGTGATTATCCTATTGAATTTATGTGATGAAAGATTTTAGTGTCTTTAAACGATTTAACTGGAATATTTATTTTTTGAAAATACGTTATTTTATTAGGTCATATTTAGGACTTTTTGGGTCATATTTAGTCATTTTTAAGGGCATATTTGCAGTCATATTTTCCACTTGATTAGGTCATAAACATCCGAACCCTAGTTATAACGTTGTAGTATTAGCATTCATAGAAAGGTCTGTAGGAACTAGAGGAGCGCTTAGAATGTGTCTGAGCAGATTCATGTTGGGAATTTAGAGGTCTGCTGAAAGAGCTCGTGTTCGATTCCCAATCAGTACACAAATGCTATGCTGAGTATGGTAATTACATACAATGCTACCATATTGCACCATATTGCATATTCATAATGAAAGTGAAAGTTAACATTTGGTCCATTGAGTGAGTCAAGATTGTTGAATCAGCATACCTCATAGATCATCAATATAGTTCAAAGTATGAATTTACAGTTCATATATTGCAGACTTTCAGTTAGAACTTTTTAAGCTGACTAGATGTTGTTGCACCATGCAGTATCATGTTCTATCTTGAGTGAGGTCAGAACAGTATTCACTGTGATTGCTTAGAAATGCTGTCATAACTTTTCTTCCTGTTTTATTGCATTTAAGAAATTAGTAGATTTAGCATATTCAGCACTTTGCATATAGGCCTAGTACATATGTGTACAATTACGGGTTTGCCTGTAGTAAAGGCATAAATCACGATGTCGAGAAACGCAAGTAACGGCGCTTGGGCGTGTCAATATTGTGTATGAAAGGCCATTGCAAACCTAAATTGAAAGCAAAATTCTCAGTATTATTGAAGCGTTTAGTTTTATAAAGGTCTAAGTGCCAAAATCATGATTGTGTAGAAAACAAGACATAGACCTACAGAAAGACGTGCCAGAGATAGACCCAGCGCTATATCTTGAAATTTATTGCTACTAACGTGGCTTTCTCTGTACCTTGGACCCTTCTGAAATGCATTGGCCTGGGTACATTGATTCATTTAAAATTATCAGCTGAAAAATCATGATTTTGGCACTTAGACCCTTATAAAACTAAACGCTTCAATTTCTGTTCGACGGTATCTTCACGTCAGAGGACGGAAGACCTCGAGATGTCTGGGGACAAAGCAAAATACAATTTTCCTCCATTCTCTTGTTTTTAAGTCCATTCCACGTAGTACTGAAGAGAAAACGAGCGAATAAACCCAGTAAATTTCACAATTGACTTTAGGGCTTGTAGCGCAGTCATAATACGCATATTAAGGCGCTAAGGGAAGACTCGTTTTAGTTTTCAAACTACTTAAAACTAATAAACTAGTTGGTGAACTGTCGATACCGCTGGGAGATGCGGCAACTTCTCCGCTACATGTATGCTGCGATTAGTTTAATTGAAATCTGTACAGGCGCTTTCGGTGTTACACTCAGTTACTCTGTTACGATTCAATTGTAACGAAACTTTAACCAGCTTTGGTTAGAAATGGGTTATAACTGTGTAGCATTACATTTACAAAATATGTCACAAATCCATGTATTATTTCCTACACAGTACTCCGTACTGAATTGCCTACGGATGTATTAGTACTTAAAAATGCCATTACATTTCGATTACGTGCATTTTAAATACTTTTCACAATTAAAACCGAGATGCGACCACAAATTAAGGCAGGATAGTATTAGGATAATAATAATAATAATAATAATAATAGATAAAATTACTAACAATGACATTCTCCACAAAATGAAGAAAGAAAAAGAAGTCCTAAATACAGTAAAATGCAGAAAGCTACAATTTCTCGGCCATATAATGAGGAATGGGAACAGGTATAAACTGCTATTCTTCAAGGAAAGATCCCTGGTAAAAGAGAACGAGGAAGAAGAAGAAGAAGATCTTGGCTTGGAAACTTAAGGACATGGACTTCACACACGAGTGAGGAACTTTTTCGAACAAGCAAATAGCTATGATGGTCACAAATATCCGGAACGGATAGGCACTAGATGTAAAGAAGAATATTAGGAAAGGCATTAAGCCCGAAAGAAACTCCTGTCTTCCCAAATCCTATGTTAGGAATTTTAGATTAAGGATATATGAGTAGAAATGTAAAAGTTTTATAATATTGAGTAATGAAGACAACATTATGCGAGTGTTTTATTTTTAATTACATTATCTAGTAGGAAGTGCGGCATGTAATATAATATTCTCAGGATACCTTATGTTTTGCAGCACTCAGATCGGAAACGTTTCCACGAACTCTCTTTTTATCATGTTCGTGGATATCGCTTTGATTAAAACTAGATTTACAAGCCATGAAAAGGAAGGTTAAATAGAAAAAGGAAGACTAAATTATTCCCCCTTGTTTTTGGATAATTGCAGAGTACATTCTTTATAAAATGTTTTGAATGAGTTGCTGTATATGTAAACCATTAGAATTAATATATTTCATAAATGTGTGACATGCTTTAGAAATTAGATAGTAATGTAAGGCAATGTAAGGTACGTACAGTCTGAGACAGTTGGATCAACTAGGTTAACGTACAACACATTATAAGTATCTTTCATCTTCCCTCCAGGATACTTATAAGGAAGTTAGTGCCCTATCTTCTCTGCACATACGATAATAGAATTACTACTCTAATAACACCCATTAACGAAGTATTATGAAATAGGATTATAGTTACGTGCAGTAACTCTGTAAGGAATGAGTTTTGGAAAACAAGCGTTGCCTCAGAAGCTTCTTGTTATAAAATAATGTAAACTAAACTAGTATTCTATGAATGTAGAACAATTCGAAGTGATTAATTGACAGAATACAAATCTAACAGATAACCTATGTTATGAAGTTAGTACCGGGGAAAAATAGCCTGGGATAAATATGCCCAGCCCTGAAAAGTTGGAAAAAAGCACCCACTTGGGATCGTATCGGATCTCGCTGGAAATGCTGTTGCCATTATTGAACATTATACTTTCTTTAAGGGGGTTCATACACTAGAAAATATAAAAAAAGAGAATCATTTTCTATCTTTTCAAGTAATAAAATAAGTTACTCTGTACACAATTCAAAATTTTCAGACAAAAATTCTATTTAATAGTGGTATTATTCAATATTTTTCTAAAACTGTGCATGCCATAGCTTTACACTTGTTTATCCGACAGTTTCAATTTTCATTACAAAAAACGTAATATCTCAAGAACCATATTTAATTAGATTTATATTAATCTACGTAAACACGAGCTTTGCTCATATAGGGGCACGTTTGGTTTTATTTGTTTTTACTTGTACTAAATGGATAATAATAATAATAATAATAATAATAATAATAATAATAATAATAATAATAATAATAATAATAATAATAACAACAATAACAATAATAATAATGTAAGTAATTTAATAATATTTATTATTAATTCAAAAATGTTAACAGCTGTATAAAAAATAATATACACGTGGTTAAATGATTTAATTTTGCTCGAAGATTTGCTTACGGGTTTGTTCCGCAAACATACCTTCTCGCAAAATAAAATCCTTCTTTTAGCCCTTGTATCATAAATAAGTATTTTAGTACCGGTATTTAATTGTTAAATATTATAATTTTTTGTTGGACCATACCATAAAACGCTTATTACACGTGATGTAACAGTATATCAATGGAATAAATTATAGTACAGAATTTCATTATAACACTGTTGTCCAACTATCGATCGATTAACTCCAACTATCCGGATCGCCAAATATCCGGATCGCTTTAAGGCTGTATTCAAGTGACTTTTGAAGCAGCGAGCACTGGAAAACCCACTTTTAGGGCCGATTATTTGCGAAAAAGCAGAACTTTTAGACGATAAAATCTAATTTATTAGCAAAACAACTGACTCGATATGTTCAAGATGTGACACTTTATGTACTGTACAATTTAATTTCTTTAAATAACTTACCCCTTTTCATAATTTATCCAATTATGCAGATATTTTATTTTCGGATCAGATCCGGTCTCAATTAATTCGTATGATTGGAGTTCTACTGTACTTTTTTTTTGAGAGAAATTACAACATTCCTTATAGTATGGGCTCTTTACATAGTTTATGATACATTGGATGTACTACAATTTGCTGGTAATATTAATGCATTCCAGCAAATTATGGTTTTGTAGAGTTTATCCACTCGCTTTGATTGCTACGTTATTTTGTAAAATGAAAGACTGAGTGAGTTTGACTGTATACGGGAGAATAATGTTTCCCTTGGTTGTGGTGCTGAGATCTCGTTTAGGAGTAGAATTCATTAACGACAGACGCTGGAGGCCTCTATCATTTGTATGCTGGAGAAGGTAATAGTCATTTAGGAGTGATTAGCAACGGCATAAACTTCGTAACCTGCTCGTTCTCTCTGCCTGCACGTAGGCCACAAGTTGAGACTACTAAGACTTTAATATTGCTAAGTGAATGTTAACACATGTTTTAATTAAATTCGTATACCACTGATTGAATTAAGCCAGTTAATTTAATTACATAAATCGTTCGTTACTACTAAGAATATTAAAAAATTCCAGGAAATTAGCTCATTGTAAACCTTTATTTATATATGAGAGAATTTTAACAGTCAAATTTGTACATTTATGAAGTACTGATTTTCCTATCAGAAATACTGTACATAAATACCAAACACGTCATGGAAAAAATTTTGACATACCATATCATCGACTCCATATAACCTCAAAATCTTATAAAATTGAGGAACTGTCAATGGCCTTGACTAGTCTTCCCTTAAGGATTTTTAAAACTAGACTTCACAAATGGTTATTGTTGAATCCTTTTTATTCAATTCAAGAATTTGTAGAAGCTGAAGGAGAAGATATTTAAATTAATCCTCAATGAATCATGTTTCATACTTATATATATATATTTTGACGAGTTCTATTACATAATATGCATTGCATTTAGGGAACACATTTTATTTTTATTATTATTATTATTATTATTTTTGTTATTATTATATTACTACACACATCACATACCTGGATTATTAGCAAGTTTTACTGTTTTTCAACTGTTTTACTCGTACAGTCTGCTTCATAAAATAGAATGTAACCTGTAATACTATGTAAAGACTACCAACCGCTATTAAAGAAACAGATTAACCTATAGCTACATTATTTTTCAATGTCTTGATATTTTATAGTTAGTAGTGTTGGAGTACCAACTGTTTTGATTTGTAAGCAGTAAAATGTTGAAGTCTTTCATTTTCCAGTCTCGGTTAACGTGCCACTTGACATTTGAATTATTGATGTGCTTGTGGATTATTGAATTTTCTTGTAGGCCTAAATAAGAATCTCCGCTCGGTGGAGAGTAATCCTGTTTTGTTGATTGATTCTCTTTGAACTGCAGCCGGGCGGAAGCAATGAGTTGGGAAGCCAATAAACCGGTGTAAATTACTCACTAAGCTAAGCTTTATCTACTGGAAGGGCGTCTTTTCTTCCGTAGATACCAGTTATAAAATATTGATTCTATTCCATTATTACAATAATTTAATAACTATTTCATCATTAACAAACGGTGGTGATCTGTTCAGTTTTCCTGTTACTACTTCTCACAAATAACTGGTTTCTGGAATGCAAAAACTCTAGAGGACGCTGCAAATGAACTACAAACTATTCGCCGTATGGATTCTACTATCCCTTAACTGTAGGACGTGCAGACTTTTTTCAAAATTTTCGTCCTTACATTAAATCAGATTCTACTTTATTATGAACAGTATTATGGTATGATATGACGCAATTTAACTTGATACACCCAGTGACAAGCTTGCCTGATTGCTCCAAATTAACGGACAAAACACAACGGATCACCGATTTTCAATCGTTAGCACATCGCGTTGAGATTAATCAACTGTGGGTTTCGTCAGCTCTATCTCGAAGTGGCGTATTTTTATATCCATAGAGTAATATTCTGAGATTATTATTCTTTCAAGTTTATCTAACAGAATACCTATGCTGCTTCAATATAGAGACCGCAGGGCATCGCTAAATTGATATCAGCTCGGTTTTAATTAAATATTTAATATATTCATGTTTTACTAGTATATTCTTTAAGTTTATGAGTTGCTATACAAATGAAGTATACAGTATAAGATGTAATAGAAAAAAGGCAAGAAAAATAATGATATTGAAACGTGATATTCATTATTTTACAAAATGGAAAATAAATATTTCAAATACATTCGTATTTTTAAGGAGTTATTTAAAATGAAATAGACCTATGCATTATGTTTTCTACGGCAGTGCGTACAATTTGAATTTTTCTAATTGTTATTGCCGAAGGCAAGCCTACAAAACACAAGTGCCAAAAGAAATCAAGCTCTCTCTTTACGCACTGTTGTTCATAACTATATATAATTCGATCCGAAAATAAATGCATTTGCGGTCGCAAGTTCAGACAGTCTAGAATCGTTACTTTATAACCTATCTACATATCGTACAATATATTTATTTAGTAAATTTGGTGCTGTCCTAGAAAAACAGTGTATGATATACATTCCTGAAGTTCTATACTAGTGTATTTAAAAAGCTAGGCTTTGCTAGACCTCGTTTCTTAACTTCACACTAATTTAAAAAAATGCACTTCAGAAACCTGTACCATAAATAGCTATTGGTGTAGAACACTTTTAGCTGTCCTCTTAATTTTAAAGCTATGTCCCCCAGATTAATCCTTTTTAAAGAAGTGTACCACAAATAGACACAGCCCAATTTGTTCCAACAAAATGACTTCAGATCATTACAACATGAATGACCACGAGGGTTCTGAATATGGTTACTTTACTATGCCTCAGCGATTACAATATAAACAATATAGTCTAAGTATACAATTTAGACACTGATTTCAGCTGCTTACTTCTTCTGGAGGAATAATCATAAACTCTATTATATAGAATATAAAGCGAGTCCTTTAGCCTATTATCCCCAAAAGGATGGTGCAGACAAGTTCTATCGATATTCCTAATGAATGAAGATATTTTCTCACGTGAATTTAGGTAGATGCCTCTGCAACCAAACAAAAGTACAGTCACTGATTAATGAATCAAATAGATGCAATAACGTTGAGCAAGGCCAGAAAGGCATGGTTAGTATATCGATTTATTCTTTCCATTAACTGCAAAAGCCTGGTTCATGTCAATCTCAAATCTTACGGTAGGATCTAATACCAAGGCTTTTCCATTTTGATGACTTATGGCTACAATGTCAGCTATCCTAATTAAACCATTTGTCGAGATACAGTGAATCGCCTCGTCAACATTCCATTTCATTTGCTTCAGAATAGTGGCTAAAACAGTTTTCATTTGATATGCCTTCTAGTGATGAGAAATTCGTTTTTGGGGCAGGATCCCAGTACATGTCCGAATGTTTCTATCTCGCTGAAATTAGGATAACGACAGCGGGTATCGCAATTCAGAATAGGCGTACTGTACTGCATTTCGAATTACGACACAAGTTTTATTTTTATTAGGGATGTAAACTGACTTCACCTTTAAAGCATGTACTATATAGTTTCGGTCTATGTTACTTGCGAAACATTTTTCTTAATATTTTGAGCTAGAATTTTGCAAGCCATAAATATAAAGATAAAATTGTCTAAATAGGCAGAAAAAACCTAATTGGTTTTGTTTTACTACTAACTATTATTTAAGGTATTTATGGGGAAGAAAATTAGAAAAAGGAGGAATGGTGCACACTTAAGTAGGATGTGTGTGTGTGTGTGTGTAATGAAAGAAAATAGTGTAATCATTGAAGCAGTAATCAACGAACTCACAGGGCCTGGGGATGAAAGGGAAAGACAGAAATAACTTAAGTATTTCATTTTAGACAATCAGAATAGTGGGATATATGAAGATTTTAATTTGAGTGCGAAAGAGAGAAATTAGTAAGGTAAGGAAAGAAGAAAAGAGCGATGATAAGATTGAAGGAAGAAAAACGGACAATAAATAAACTACATGTTTGGAATTTTTATAAAATAAGCTAAAATAATTCAGAATGAACCTACATGAAACAATAAAAAGCCTTATAGTAATGCAGAAAAGTGAACTTAACTGTAAAATTCTGCTTGTGCCATCAATTTAGACTAAAAAAAAGCACGTTAGAGTAAAATACACATAACTTTAGGAAATGGTATACAGTCATTTCATAAAATATGGGAATTTTTCCCTCAAAGAGAGAAGTTATAAAATTATTGTAATTGGGTGGTCAAAAATAAGTTTAAAACCTCAAATTGTCTGAATATTAAAGACTTAGGTGTATCTGAAGTGGTTTCATGTGTAAAATCTGTCGATTTACTTATTTATTGCGCTGAGTTACTTTTTTACCATTTTTAGCATGATTTTAACACTCTTTAATACAAAGTAGTCAAGAGTAATCAGCTATGTCCATTTTCATTTGAGAAAATATACATCTTAAGGTACAATTAGGTATAAGATTAACTTAAAAAAATATGTGTGGTTAAATACTACGTAAAATATCAAACAAGTGCCATTTTGTCCCACCCGTAATGGTGATGGTTTTGTTAAATTATTATTGATGAGTTAAATAAATGTTCTGACAACCTGGAAACAGTTTATAATTTGTATTTAATCCCTCATAACCTCATTAATAACAACATTAAGACCCTAACAGTAATAACAGAACAGCAAATGAACTTTTGTTTTGCATCATTAAAATCAGTGTCCAAATTATGTCCCACCCGTAATACATTTTGAAAAACAAATTTAAAATATTCAAAATAAATTTTAAATAATGCTTTGCATGTAGTGTGAAGGGGAAGGCATTGTAAATTTTACAAAATGTTAAGAATCAATTCTAGTTTATTATTTATGATATGTAATAAACAAAATAGTTTTTATAATTTGCTAGAATGTCCCACCCGTAATTATGAAATGGCTGTATAGGGGCGGTGTTAAAGGTTAGGAGTCAGGGTGTAGAAGTGAGAGGAGAACCTGGCGAAGGCATTAAGCTTACCAGATAGACACGAGACTGACTCCATAAACGAGAAGGGAATGTGTCTCCAGCTCCACTTAATTGGTTCTGATTGTGCCAAACACCTCCTCACTTTCATCTCATCTAGCAATTCAATCTCCATTTCGTGGAATAATATTTCACCTAATTGTATTCGATCAAAGGTCGACACTAGATTTTGATTCCTCTCGCAACCTAATTACAGGATGTTATCACACTGGTATATAACAGAAGCTTGTATTCGTGGAATCGTACTGCATGGAATCTCAATTTTCCTAGGCGAATTGTTATCAATCTATGGCACTCTACCCCTGAAAGAACATCTGAGACTTATAAGACTTAAGTTTCTATCACTTAATACTTTTGTATAACTAACTAAATTATATTTGTAACAATTAATTTCTTTCATATCATTTAATGCATCTTAAAATCCTTTCATATTATTTAGTGTGCCATTTAATGTATCTTAAATCATTTAATGTGTTATGTAGTGTTCTTTTAATGTATTTTGTGTTATTTATTATGTTATATTGTAACAACTAATGTAGGCTACTATTAGTCCCTGGTGAAGTGGAAGAAAAGACCTTACGGTCTTAGCTTTCTCCCGGTTAAATAAACTATTATTATTATTATTATTATTATTATTATTATTATTATTATTACTATTATTATTATTATTATTATTATTATTATTATTATTATTATTATTATTATTATTATTATTATTATTATTATTATAAGGGAAAGATCATTCGGTAAAATGCAGATATCCAAACATCAGGCCTACTGGGTATTTCAGAGGCGGAAATTAACAAACTAACTTATTCGTCCTACTCAACTTATGCCACTAGTAATCACTTTGTTTATAAAATAAATAATAAGGAATTATGGACTATTCACACACAGCAGTACATTTCTGAAAATAGTATTTTTGGACGAAGGGACCTCAAAAATGTATCTTTGTTGGAAATCCAATTCAAATTTTATGATCTGTGTTATCTACGGGATGAGTAGAAATATAAAAACTGTTTTTCAACATTGAATTGCTGAAAAACTGAATTATGCAAATATTGATTTAGTGTGTATTCGTTCAAAATAAATTTTAAATGGCCTAATTGTTTTTTTGGTGATTCATTTCCAACTTGTTTGCATCTCCTTTGAATTTTATGGTTTATAAAAACTAACTTTGGTGTGTTATCTCTGCGTACAGTTAAGGATGCAACATTTCTCACACTGAGTGTCAATTTCGTACTCAGAATCCGATTTTCAAATTGACTGTTACCAGTGCTCTATGTGACGGCTGTACTCCCTACACTCAGAAGGATTTAAAGTCTGTATCTACAGCCTCTTTAAGCCAGCATCATCAAGAAAACTTTCAGAAAATACTTAGGATGTCTCTTAAAACTTTTCAAAGTAAAATATATAAATATATTTTATTATATTATCGTACATATGTAGAATGATTCAATCATTTTGAAATAAGAAAATGAATAGAATGAAATGATATTAAGATCTTTTAAAAATATAATTAGTGGAAATATTTATGGATATGCTAACATATGGATTCAATCATCTATGAACCTTAAAAGTACAATATTCCTGATATCTGCCATATATTTTGATTGCGTGTTTTGTCTGTTTGTTATGTATCTGTTATAGATAGGTTGATAGATAGGTAGAGTAATTCTGCCTGAGGAAATTGCTACATGTCAACATTGTGAAAATACAGTACTACCAAGCTTGAAATTAATAAAATTCGCCAACATTCTAGAATGGACAGGCTGTCCAATGCTTCTCTGACCCGTCTCCTAAAAAGTTCTGTGGGTAAATGTTTAATATTACCTGCGAAGTTTACTGAACATATGATAAGATAAATTATAAATTTAAAACTTTTATAAATTGTGGCATACTTGCATTTGTTGATATAAATATTGGACCTTTTCGGGTTGAGTAATCATGTATCTGTGAGCAAAAGTGAGGGTAGGAAGATTTTTCTTAACAAACAGAATAAACGTAGAAGGTCCTGAGAGTATGCTTAATTGAATAAATAGTGGTTTACAGTGGGGAGGAATTAGGAGCTCCGCTGTTTAGATTTACAGCTCTGATTTGAAGGAGCAAAAGTCTATTAGACTAGGTATGATCACCCCAAAGCAAAATGCCATAATTTAGATGACTGTATGTATGCGCGTAATAAACATAAATTAAAGTTTCAATTGTGACATTGTAACTAAGAAGTCTTAAAATGAAAATCCCTTTACTTATATCATTTTGAAGATGAGTAATATGTGTCCCACCCCAATGCTAATTCTAGAAACGTAGCTGAAGCAACAGATTCCGTGGTATGTTTATGTTCCCCTGTTTTGTTCCTTCATAATACCTGTTTTGTTCTCTAATGTTTATCAAACTTCTTGGAAATTACATCTGCTCTTGGATTTGGACATATTCATCCACTTTGTGCACACCTGGAAGCACTAACCACGCGGTGAACTCTATACTGTATAGTTTGTTTCAAAACATGAAAGCCTCTGTTCTTGGAGCTATCCCCTGCTACTTAATTGTAGAGATTAATTAACAATAGGCGACCCTCATCAAAGGTCTAGATGCAATGCTGTCAGGTTTCTGTCTTACCTGGAGATAATTTAATCCAGTGTAGTGTATCCTGTTGAATAGTTGCACCGCTGTGTTAGTGTATATCTTGTAATTTTTTCCCACCAAGGTGTAAAAATGACAATCCCCGCCACATCAGAAGAAAGTGTACTCTCTAAATGCACTGACCCTGAGATTAGCAAACAATGAGCGATCCTCACTAAGAGGAAAAATAATTAAACTTAAAATTGAGCCACCTAAAATCACTATAATTAATAAAACAATTATAATAAATGATAATAATGATAATTATAATAATAATGAATTATAACAAAACAATTATAATTATAAAACAATTCGTAAAAGACACATGGAGCATCGAGCAGTGGAGTGAGACGAGACTTTCATATTTTGGTATAAACTATACACACTGAACTTTGCTTACGTCACAGCAGAATACTGAGGGTGAGGGAGTAGCAGACATATAAACAAAGACCCTGCAAGGGAAAAAATTGACCAAGCCTGCGTTAGGACCTTGACTTCATGTAGCCTGGCGTAGTTCTTTTTAATAAGCTAACTGCTGTTCAGCATTCATGTAATAAACTTAGAAATATCTCTTTACAATGCATTAACCTTAAAGGGCAAAATTATTGAAGTGTAGCAAATAAAACGACAGCGAAATTGAAGTACTGTATAGAGGGATACAGAGGGAAAGATAAATAAGTTACAATAAAGAAACGCTACGAAGAAAACGGAAGGAGAACGAGAGATGTCAAATAGCTATGTTTTCCGACTTATCTAAACAACCACAGTGACGTGACACGGCGTCGAATGAAGGCAATTTCATTTGGAGAGCACTACTGTTCCCATCCGGGGGAATAAAAACAGTTCCGTCAAACTTACATAGAAATTTCCTGTTCCACAACAACAGATCTTATCATCAGTACCCATCTTATCAAAAACTATTGGAAGTTGATTCATGGAGCAAAGGAAATATACTTATCGCTAGCTTTAATGAGTATAGGAAATTAAACCCTGTGAAATTATAATTTGATAAAAATATCCTCCTAATAATTATGACGCAATAGGCCTACATACCGGCTATAGTAACGTTACAATAAATCGAGTTCGAAACTCAGTAGATTATAATAACTAGGGGCGGATTTCTATGACCTAAAAAATAGGATATACGCATGCATTTATGACCTAAAAACATTAAAATATGACCAATAAAATTTAAAATATGACGTTACCACTTACACATTATGTATATATTTTTTTAAGTTTCATTACAATTCATTTTATTAAAATATAATGTTAATTATTTAAAATATGTGTTAATTCTCAAAAAGTATCAGTATAATGCAAAATTTACAAAATATGATATGAAACTTCAAGATTTCTCTAATATGCACACAAATATGACCTAAATATGCTCATTCATACTAAATATGCTACAACAGTTGAAAATTTAATAAATATGCAGTTATATGCACAATAAAAGCCGTTGAATTTTCACCAGGATGCTTGGAATCGGGTTTAAATTAGTCGGAAACCTGAAATAATGCAAAGGGGAAAAATATGACATGTCATAGAAATCCGCCCCCTAATAATATTTTAATTATTACGATTAAACAGGAAAATCTAATAGTATTTACAGTTTTAAGTAATCTTTAGTGACTATACATTTTTGATGTTATGCTTTCAAAACTAATTTAAAGCTATAGAACCTTTAGATACTCGTTAACTAAGTTTCTTTCGTATTAAAAGGGTAAGTTTTAGTTGGAGTTTTTAGTGGAACTATATATTATGCAGTAAAGTTGGCCTTTAGAACTATTATAGTCGACCCGCAAATGTTTTAGACAGTGGGATAAGTAGGTAATATCCACTCTAGAACCAACACTTATTGTAGTGTCAGTCACAAACGCCGCCACCGGCGGTGGTCGCCACTAGAAGCTTAGACGACCACTTCTACCCAAATATATTTCTTGTTCTCTCATTAGAAGCAGAATGGACTCCGATTTGGAAGCATTAATGTTACTAACACTATTTTAACAGTTTCTGGATTAAAACAATTAAATCCACTCGAACATTTAAAATTTTAAAATACTTCATAACTCTGATTGTGAAGACATTATGATTTGTGAATGCCCATCTCTTCAATTGTCTGCAGAATTGAAATTTTTGGGGATTATTACTGATGAACATTACATGCTAGACGAATGTCCGTTCAACCTATCGCAGTTAATCGGAGATTTATAGTCATCTCCGAAAGTCCTATTTGAATTTCTGGAAGTTTACTTACGATTTTTTCTTGAAGGCAACACCTATTATTAGTTTAAAGGTTTTTCTCACGTATGTTGCAAAAGAACATTTTGTTTAAAAATTCCATTAAAATTTATCTTTCATACTAATACCCGCCCAGGTCGAATTAAGAAACTTATATGAAAATTATGAAACGAGCAAAGCCGTTAGACTCGTTGCATAATGTACTATTTAGGGTGCATCTAAGATCTGGAGGATACAATAGCACACGAAATTAAATAATTTAATAAGATAAATAAGTAAATTATTAATTACTACGACCCATAGATAGATGCATTTTTGAAACAATCACCCGATAGTTGGAAAGACTGTATGGTCAAATGTTTTATTAGTAGACCTGGGATTTTAGGCTCCAAAAAAATTAGTTTTAGGCACATAAAATAGGCTTTTAAAACAAGTAAATAGGCTTTTAAAACAAGTAAATAGGCTTTTAAAAGAGAAAATAGGCACTTAAAATATGCTTTAAAAGGTGTAAATAGACAGAAAATAGACTTTAAAATACTACAATATGCTCTTAAACTGTAACATGATATTTTTTTACATGGTATACATATTCTTAACAGAAATAACTGCAAAATTAAGGCAGGATTTAAAATACATTTATAAAAAACAGTTTTGGTTTACATGAAAAATTGACACATTATGTCCCTTTTTACTATATACCTGCTACTTGTTGTTTTGAGATAATCCTCCCCTGTCAGTCAGCATTCCTTTGACGATAATTATTCGAGAAAATCAAGTTTCTGTGAAAAACCCACCCTCTGCTGTTCTGCTCTTCATTCAGGGATGTCCATTAAATGACTGTAAAAGTTACAGAAATTGAATTTTATTTTAAATGTACAAAATAGGCATTTTAGGCATTAAAATATTAAAAATAGGCTCCAAAGGTCCAAATAGGCATTTCAGGGCACTATAAAACTTTATAAATGTAAGTGATTTATCATGAAACTTCAACATATTTAAACATTTTCATGTTATTTCATAAGGAACAAAATAGGCATTTGCCCTAAAATCCCAGGTCTATTTATTAGCTAAGCAATATGTATGCGCAGTCAAGATTCCATTTCGTGGAAGGGATTCGGTTCGTGAATCACAAGGGTAGAGATAGTTTACTGAAGTAGAGAGTTTGGTTAGGCTTCAGGGTTTACTGAACAGTCACTACAAGTTCTCTTTATTAACTAACTTGTGTAAATGAAATGGACTCCAGTCTCGCGTGTTGCGGAAACTTAAGACATATTCATGCAGAGTATAACCCTAAAGTGGAACAGGAATGTCGTCAAGTTGCCACTTAATACAGTTAGGAGAAACCTTTTAGCTTACAACACCAATTTGTAGGTTGATTAGTTTTCTTTCGAATTAACGTAAGCTCTGTCGTTCAGAAGGTGAAACTTTTCGAAAGAAATCAAGTCTGGCCTAGTAGTAGGTTTGACGATTCTATATTCAACAAGCTATTAAAAAATACGCGCGAAAAATCCTTTTTGGGAGCAGAGTGTATGCTGGTAAGGGTGAGGTTTAATTGTTTTCTGCACCGCTGGAGGATAGTTAATCTTCCAAAAAGAACATGTTTATGAATTTTGTATAGGCTTATGATACATTAACGGATGAAGTGATAAGAGCGATTTTCTAAACCATTTGACCTAGAAACTTTAAATTATGCATATTTAATTAAAATGTAAACAGATTTTCTTTTTGTTTCTAAAAATTATATTATTAACTATACATTGATAATTTAACATTTAACATTTTAACATTTATTAACATTACTTACATTACATTGTTATTATTATTATTACACATTTAATAAACTAAAAACAAATAAAATTAAAGATGATATTTTTTTTAAATATCTCAATTTGTTTTTTAGGTATTAATTTAATTGAATTTTTAATAAAAATCGAAATCATCTCCTCCGACAGATATTAAAATATGAACCTGATTTTCTATGTAAGTTTCTTTAATGTCTGCTTAACAAATTTACTGATAGATTTTTGATATAATTTATACTTTGTGTTAAAAAAATATTTTATAAAAAAAAATGAAAAATAAAAACATTATGTTTATATTAAATATTTAAAAAATGAATCATGCCTATACAGAAAATATAAGTGTATTATTCACATTCTAAAGTACACTGTGAACAAATTTAGCAGCTGAATATTTTTGTGAGAGAATTTTTTTTTTTTTTTAATTTAGCAAAATAACATGCACATTAAAACTGAGAAAACAGGCGATTATAGTTTGCATGCACTGGCAGTTGGACGAGCATCGAGCTTTTCACTTGGTGAGGAACTTTAAACATGGCGTCAGCAGCCCTTGTTCCGTGCACCCAAACGGCATACAATTTTGCAGAGTTATACTTTTGTTAAAAATAGTATTTTGAACCAAAATGGCAAATCCCTTAAAAGGTATTTCAAATTAAGGATGTTTAGACCATTCCAAGAGCTTCAATTCTTGGAGCTACTCAGATAACATTTCCCCCTGAACAAAAGGTTCCCCTCATTAAAGGCCTAGAAGCAACATTGTCAGGTTTCTGTCTTTTCTGCAGATTGTTCAGTCCACTGCCTTGTATCGTGTTGAATAGTTGCACCCGCTATGTTAGTATTAAATAAGTCCTTTTTTTCAAAATCGGATGTAAAAATAGCCATCGCGCCACATCAGAAGAATGTGAACTCAGTAAATACACTGAAATTCGTGAAGAATAAGTGACTCTCATTAGGAAGGGACTCTTTGTGAAACCATTCCGCAAAGTCAGTCCGGGCCTCGGGCGGTGGAATGAGACGAGGCTTTCATGTTTTGAAAATAACTATACTATTGCAGTTTATAAGTTTAGGCGTTCGTTCCTAGAATATGTCATGTAACAATTAAGTACCACAAGTTAACTACGAGTGGAGAGACTGTTGTTTGCTTACATAATATTAACTTTTGTTCATGTAAGTAAATGCTGCTAATTGCACCACGGAGTAATTATAACCCCTTTCATTAGCCTCGTGTAATAAGGCGATATGAATTGCCAGTAATTATACATTTCATGCAATGTGCCAGACCTGTAATCAACTTTATGCAGACAAAAAAAAAGTGTAGGTTTATGACGTCATGGGCGCACAAAACCGTTCATTTCTATGTTTTGTATTTATATTCCTTAAATAAAAATATGAGAGAAAATATACTATATGTTATGCCTAGAAATGTGGGTGCTTAGGAAAATATCTGAGCCTGAGAGAGATAAAAATGGGGACTGGAGAAAACTACATAACGACGAGCTTCATAACCTGTACTCGTCACCGGATAAAGTAAGGGTAATTAAATCACGGATGAAATGGGCTGGACATGTTGCGCGCATGGGGGAGGAAAGACATATCTCAAAATTATTGATTGGGAGACCCGAGGGGAAAAGACCACCTGGAAGACCTAGACGTAGGTGGGAGGACAATATTAGGATAGATTTAAGGGAAGTAGGATTTGAGAGGGATGATTGGATAGAGTTAGCACAGAATAGGATTGAATGGCGGGCTCAGGTAAGCGCGGCAATGTTCCTTCGGGTTCCGTAAAATATATAATATTCCTTTAGCTTGCTGAGGAAATGTCTGTTGCAATTGATTTAGTAAGGAAGTAATGTTGTGTGTCTGATTTCAGTGAGAACTATGGTGCTAATCATACTTTAGTTTCCCTCGAGATGCAGTTTTTAGAATCAACTGGATATAATTATGCAAATTCAGCGCGAGCATTTCATTCTAAATTAACATTTAGTGGTAATAAGTTCCCTATTTTCAGTACAAATTCAGTCAGTAAAATCTCAGATATGAATTGAAAAATAAATAAATGTTACAGGATTCGGCCTACAATAATATAGGCCTAACCACAGCATTTTTGATAGCAGGATTGGGAATTGCATTTTAATCTCAACAAAATGATAAGTTTCACGAACCCTATGACTGCCGATAAATTTTTACCGGGTTTTTACAGCTACATAGATAGATAGATAGATAGATAGATAGATAGATAGATAGATAGATAGATAGATAGATAGATAGATAGATAGATATTTTATTCCAAAAGACCAAGTGGTCATAGGAAAGTCAATTGCAATAATATACAGTAACAATATAACTTAAAACCAATTTACATTATAAAACTCTCGTACACTATACAGGGGGTTAGCCAATAATGTAGTTAGCCAATAATGTAGTACGAACTGCCTTCTTAAACTGTCCAATAGGCAAGTTCCTAATATGCAAAGGAATAATATTAA
The DNA here is from genome assembly GCA_964059195.1 of Ectobius pallidus. Taxonomy (NCBI): domain Eukaryota; kingdom Metazoa; phylum Arthropoda; class Insecta; order Blattodea; family Ectobiidae; genus Ectobius; species Ectobius pallidus. The sequence continues at coordinate 115,672,866 of CAXKWD010000007.1, read as the reverse complement.
AAAAAATTCTTAGACATATAATCAAAATTCTTTTGTGACAGAGTAAAATTGCATTTATCCGTATATATATTAGATCTGGTCCTGGTATTATAATTATGAACAGCGGAACATGTGGTGAAAGTAGACAGATTCGTCTTAGCATACAGAAGGCATTCGAGAACGTACATTGATGGCAAAGTAGGAACACCTAATCTGACAAAGAGTGGTTTACAGTGAGTTTTGTGAACGGTTTTATGCAATCATACAGTAGAAATTACTATTTCAAATGCCAGTTTCTTTATTAAGTTTTCATCCAATGAATTATCTAACAAGCCCCTTCAAGATTAGTTACAATAGAGTCCAAAACGCGTTTGCATACAAGATGGAAGGGGTAGTACATTGTAGATTTTAACAGTTTATTCCTTTGAAAGAAACAAAAAAAGTACAATACCGTATTTTTCCCATGTGAGTACTTGTCTTTAAAAAAATCCCTAAACTTGAACTGTGCTTTACTCGGCAAGTATAAATTATCCGTACTGTTTTAATATTGGCTATTCCATTCATACGCCGCGTGTTTGATATTGACCAATAACGTTTAGCAATTCCTCGGATATATAGACTACCAATCACGATCGTTTTGCGGGTTTTCAGTAACTTGGCAGTTTTCGTGCAAATTAAATACAAAAGTTGTTACATGGACCGTACGATATGCGACATGCGGCAACGTCGACAGCAATGTCTTAGTGGCGTACTGTATTTGTTTTCATATGCGTAACAGAGATCATTGACCCCCCGGAATAAGCTATCTGACAGTGCGCTGTTCCATTCTTAGCCTAATTTTCTCATAAATCAAGAACTTAATCACGAAAAGGAAAATAGGTTTGACATATTCTATTTTAATGCTATATACTTTAATTTGCTTGGTTCTATCCCTTCGCTGTTCTTACCAATCCACAAATTCACAGGGCTCTTAAAGAAATTGGTGACATAATTTCTTAAGCATGGAATAGTTTTCAATTTCCAACTAACCATAGAACGAAAGGAATAATGCTGTACTTACCAAGGATAATGTCTGACGAAGTCTGATGGTGGATAAGTGTTCTACACATCCTCTGCATCCATATTTCAAGAAAGCTGAGCACTGCACCTGAAAAAATAATAAAAAACGCATTTATTTAAAGTATCGCGCAGACGTAATCTCTAAATGCCTCTGCAGTGGCCATCCGAGCATTTGATGACCACTGGGGACCGTATTTTTTGGTATAGTTCAGTTACTCATTGCATGGCCAGTCGGCTTCAAAGGTTTCGGTGTTTCTTTATGTTAATTGATCTGACTAAATCGGTCTTGGGCTTCCGCTTTCCAAAACAAAAGCAACGTTGCAATATTCTCTCATTGTTATCACTGACCTCAGTTCTTCCTTCGCTTTATTCAATTCACACGTGTTATTGTTTACTGTAACTTGATCTTGCAACGGCGCATTTCACTCCACGCGGAGTAGACGAGTAGCTGTCAAAATCGCAACAGGACATTCTTAGATTTTGATTGGCTGGGGTAACTAGCTGATTGGTGCGGTAAAAACAAAGAACATGGGTTGAGGTGTCGGCAGACTTTTCATCCTAACGAAAGGAAGCCGCCTGGCCATGCAATGAATAACTGAACTATAACAGAGATAAGCGCGAAATTATACAAAGGCGAATTAAGAACGCGAAATATTGCGAAATTTGTTCGATTGTGCGAAATGTCTAAATATGCGCGAAATACACGCCACCATACATAAATAGAGAAATGTGTACAAAAATTTGATTCAAAATCGTAATGTTTGGTTTTCGTGTGATTTTTTCCTTCATTTTTATATTATAGCATGCTTCCTTTTCTGCTATTTCTATGGCTGCCGAGTGGTTATCGATATTTGTGATCGATTACAGCAAAGACTGAGGAAGGTATGCTATTTAGAGATCTCGACACACTCCTTCTGCTATCTCTGTGCCGGGTTTGGGATGCCTGTATTAGGTTGTGGCAAAGAGTGTAGATTAAATTGATTTCGTATTTTATCCATAGCAGTTGGCACTTTTGTGCGTATAAATTACTCCATTTTATGTTACAATGCCCACTTCTTCACGATTTTTCATTCACGTTGCACATTTTCTAGCTGAATTCTATAGGTTTTAAAGAACATCATAACCTCAATATGGCCATTTTTGCGGTTGTAAAAAAGAACATAGCGTGCAGATTGCCATAGCATCCCCATAAGGATAATTGTATAAAATATTTTATTTCACGAAATACCCGCGAGATAAAAGAAAGTTAACACCGAAATCAGTCATTTTATTTTACCAAAAAATACGATCCCTAGATATGACACCTACAAGTCAGCCAGTAATTAAAGTAATCTTACTAAGGGAACTAAAAATTCACTAAGCAACATTCACGATTGGTTGGTACATGGTTATTTAACGACGGGGATGTACTGTTACTTAGGCCTGTGACCGTCGCCATGTGCCGGAATTTCGTTCCGCAGGAGTTCTTTTACATGCCAATAAATCTACTGACAAGGGCCTGTCACAATTATGCACATAAAAATGCCATCGACCTGGGTCGGGTTGGAACTCGCAACCTTGGGCACAGAAAGCCAGTGCAACATTCACGTTGCTCATGAAATAAATGTAAATAAATAAATAAAATAAATGTAAAAATTAGACCATTTTCACAATTCAGTACCAGTACAGTACTCCAAACAGAACAGAACATAATTATCACATGTAAGTTATTACAGCGTGCTAACTCTCCAGGCAAAATGAAATAACACAAGTTTATGGAGTCAAAGCCGGAGGTGTTGAGCAGAAATATAATTTTTTTCTCGTTCGCTGAAATGGAAATCAGGTTATGCAAACTTACCCGCCAGGAATGGAAATGTTTCAACAACCACCAGCGGGGTTCGTTTTAAAACAGTATTAAATACAGATGTAACTACAGCGGCCTACACATTATTATTAATACTGTTTTGATCCAACATGTTATAAGTAGATGAAAAAATAATAAAATAACGTCTTCTTTGAATTTCCATTAGTAAAATAGATCTGCATAAATACAGGAGGAAGGGCATTTAACTTACTTTCAAATTACGTTTATATGTTTGTTTGTTAACGTTACATTATTAGAACCTGTTTTCTTTCATTACACGCGTCTATTCCAAATCGGCATTCATTTCAGCAAGTGGAAGAAACCCTGAAAACCAATTCTAGAGTGATAGGAAAAAAGCAAATAAGTCAAAATACCAAAGTTTAGGGAGACAAATAACGGTTTATTTTCACAGCATTTTTACAATTTTTAGATCAGTCCACCCAGATATTTTTACATAATATATTATACTATGAAAAAATATCTGGGTGGACTGAACTAAATAGTGTAACAATGCTGTGGAAATAAATCGTTATTTGTCCCTCCTTAAACTTCGGTATTTTGACTTATTCGCTTTTTCTCTATCACTCTAGAATTAGTTTAATTATTGGCGACCTCCTTATTAGGATTTCGATTACCAGGCTCAGTTCCATACAACGTTGTTTAAGTGAATAGATGTAATTTGTACAAACGTTCACAGTTTTGAAGTGGAATGATGGTAATTATTAGCGCCGGATTTTGATGACATAAAGAATAGTAAAAAATTACCTTGCTTGATGACTTTGTGACTTTAAATTTAACTAAAAATAGCCTAAAATGAAATAGACCGACTTTGTCGATCTCCTTGCACAATAACACACATACTTTGGTCAAAATATTTTGAGACACTGGAATAGGTAGGTACAGCCTGTGCATTTAGACGTGAGCACTGGCATGCGCCACAGACATAGGGCGGGACAGAAGGGTAGTATGGATCACGTGAGACTGATACCACTACGCATTGTGTTTACAGTGCTCTCGTCTAAATGCACGGACAGTACTGTCCGCTCTTGAACCGGCCCTAAAGTAAACAAATAAGTATGTCTCACTCTAGCACATTACTCGTAAGTTCTTAAGAGTGAGACAGACTTACTTGTTTACTTTAGGACTGGTTCTATAGGGGAAAATATCTACCCTTCAGAAAAAAAGCTGCAAAGTCATCGAAATCCGGGCCCTAAATTATTTATTTTTTCCACGACTAACTACAAAGGCAGTTAGTCTAAGCGTGGGACCAATCCCCGGAATATCGTCCATTTTCCATGGGTAAGGAGCTCTAATACGGTACATTTACCCACATCATGAGTAGCCTACAATTGAAGAGGAACTTGAACCAAGGAGTAAAGGTCACGGGAGTCCGTATCTTAAGATACATATTAAGAAGTTACATAGGCAATGTAAAATTTCCTCATGTAGAAGGATATACATTTATCAAGAAATAACTTTCGTCTATTTAACAACCTTTTTATCTAAGGAAAGTGAACGTACCATTTTGTATATGTGATATTATATAGGCCTACTGTCTCTAAAATTCCAAAAGGTTCATGACAATGTAATATTTTAGAAATGTGATTAAACATGTTGAAATTTTTGGACTCTATATTGATAATATACAAATTTATTTATAAATGAATTTATTCAATTCTGTATTAATATGAACGGTACTATTCTCATCGAGTGTTCTGAAAAAAATTGCAGATTCTTTCAAAATCATAGTGAAAACAATTTTTTTTCTGTGTAAAATTCTACAGAATAACCAGGTTATATAAAGTTCCTATTTTTATTGAAAAACTAAGTGTAGTTTCTCTTACACATTTCTGCTGTTGAAATATCAGAATGATAGGAATTGTCAATTAGATAAAAGACGCGGCTAGTCTTTCGTTCAGTTAATTCATTATGTATAGGCCTATATGGTAGAGATTCTACTTTCATATTTCCTGCTATTTTCTGTTGTCATCGCTTTTAAATTTCCTGAAACTCTTCTTATAAAAAGTAAGGCCACTTACAAAAGATTTCGCTCTACATCTGTTACACATATTCTGTTATTAAGGACGTATGCTTTAACACTGGAGATATCTCTGAAATTGCACTGCACAGAGCGTCCCCTACAGAAATAAGAGAGAGAGAGAGAGAAAACAGAACGTTAAGTGGGATTTTTTAGAACCACACAAATGTTGAAACCATAAAAGTCTCTCTATTGAATATTAAAGAATGTTCTTTAAGTCTTAGTAACATAAACAGCGAATAAAACTCTGGAAAATAATAAGAATATAATTTCTCCTTGTTGAAACATATTAACGGAAAACTTGTTATATGAATGAACACATTGGGTAATAAAAATAATAGAGTTAGAACATGAGAAAATTTTCATCCGCAGTTTTTTAAAAGTAGACCGTTACCAGCCACAATATTTTAGGAAGATAAGTTGCTTTTTCGGAGTCTTTCCATCAAATTTGGCAGCCACCTTAAATAACCGATTCTATTATTGTCAACTTTAGGGTTAGATATAGCCTATTCGTACGTTCTTGTTCGATTTGATCATGTGTTTTATTTGAATTGCTTCTGTTCGTTTAGGATGAGATTACTTTCGTATATGGAATGCCTGAATAATAGTTTATATTATTGTTAGTGTTTTTTTGAAGAAGGAACCTTTGGGTTTCATTTTGACTAAATTTACGAAATGAGTCACAAAATAGATTTATTATTTATTAAGTATTGAGGTGAATTGTTAATATTGCAGAGGATACACAAATCGCTATTGTAATATGGCTTCATAGAAGTGAATACGCTTAATACTGAACAATCCTCTGACCTTATGATGTACCGGCAATAGTTTTATTCCTCTTGTTCGTGTCTTTCCTTCTCAATAGCCTTTTTTTTCTGTAGAAGGACGATCCAGTATTCAACCCTCTAGAGAGTAGACAATAACGATAATCCCTTAATAGAGTTATTGAGGTCTTTCAGTTTGACCAATTCAGCAATCTTTCTTTTCTTTATTTGGGATCAGATTGGTGAACGGCAGAGATGATCTCATATTCTGCAAGTAATAAAACGGAACTATATGATGGAGAACTTACTGTTCGTGCCAGTTTAAGGCGGCCTCGTCCCAAACCATCGTCTATCTAAAAAAGAATATAATAGCATTATTCCCTAATCCGAAAATCTGCACAGACATCGATACCGACAAAGAACAGATGCTCTTGCTGTCGCGTGGATTTCCCCAGTATTGCCGCTGTCATTCACCACTTCTCAAGTAAAGTAAAGTGCTGTGGTACGTATTTGGCAACATTTTACTGGACTGCAGACAAGTGTGAATACGCCTAATTACCTTTCTATTCACTGACTGACAGGTCAGGTAGAGGCAGTTCTTGGAGGAAAAAGTCTTTAAGAAGTGGCACCTACACTACTTATAGCGTCTTTGATTTTTCAACTCACTCGACAATGAAATAGTGCCTTCTTACCCTTAACTAATTGCACATAATTGTTCATAACATTATCAATATTAAAATGTTATTATCTGTGCTGTGTTATTAATATGGTTACTACCTCCGTTAAATTTCTGGCCCAATATATGTGCATAATATTTTCAAGTTGGCTAATATTAGATGAGTAGTTTAAGCTACACGATAAAATTTCTTCAGGTTTAATAGGCTCCAAGGAATCAAACTGATTGTCAACAGACATCTATTGAGCAACTACATAGTCTAAATTATGGTTTGAATTTTTTTTTTTAAATTTATTTATTTAAGGTAGCTTTTTAACTGCCAGGGCCACCAGCGACCACAATAATTAATACATATATATATTGAACAAGTTCTACAAGAAGTGAAGTATGAAGAAAAACATATGCAACTTGAAATTTAGTAAGAAGAACAACATATTAAACTTAAAACTTTAGCAACTATTGACAAACTATGATTTGATTTGACATTATATGAATGATTTTAACTGTGACAGTTCCAAAAGTGAGATAACCTTAAGGCATCCTTCTTTATTTTTAAATATATTGTATAAGTCTCCTTTGATATTTAACAGACGCCTTACATGCAATAACCGTGGACATCCCAGAATAAGATGGGAGGAAGTTACATCCCCATTACATTTCGGGCATGGATCCTTAATAGTTTTCTTCATAAGATAGCCATGGCTAAGGATGAAATGGCAAATCCGCAGCCTGGTCAGCAAGACTTGTTGCCTTCTACAGAGGAGAGAATTCGGAATGGCTGGCTCAGTAACTGATTTCCGGACGAGCTGCAGTTGGTTTGAATCTTTATAATACCCTTACATATGAAAACCCTGATTTTATAAAATACAGTGTCAATCAATTCAAAATAGAAAAAAACAATAGTTATAATCAAATCTTATAAATTTTTCCTTTTATTTTACCTTAATATATTCAAACTATTTATATTTCTAAACGACTAAGATAAATACAAACATATTTGCAAAACGGAGTTCTTTTATTTGTAATTTTGAACCCCATATTTTAAATTTATTTTGAAAGTAATTTGATTGCTTTTAGTTTATTAACTAATTTTTTGCACGCATTTGTAAATTTCTCTCTTCTCTCTTACTAACGGGTAAGTTATAATTGCAGCCCCTAAATACGAACTTTGGTCATCTGGAAGTTTTTCTCAGCAAGTACATATGTAAGGTTTTGTAACGTTTGATTATAACAAATATAATAAAAACATTAACGATATATAATAAATTAATGTAACGATACCATCCGTATAAATATTAATAGCTACAGTAATTAAATAGTATACCTGATAATGTTTATTTAATCATAATTATTTGTTAAGTTTAATTTAGTGTAAAGCTTCTGTGTTAAAGAAATGTTAATATTTGTTGTATACAAAAATAATATATGATAATTATGCTTGTCGCTACTAACGACAATAGAAATATAAATATCGGTCATGATTGATGTTTTAATGAAGTCGTAATATTTAATTTACATGCTTTTGATCTAAAATTATAATTCACTGCGCTATGGGCACAGTTTGTTCCGTTTATGAATTGTGAGGCTTCACGGTTCGATTCCCTGCTTGCTGGCATGGTTCTGAGCAAGTGAAGTATAATACAGGTAAAAAGCCTTGCAGCTGATTTCCACAAATCTGGAGAAACAACACAAGTGACATTGCAACAAGGCCTGACCTGGTGGCAGGGACCACCGCATTTGTTTAGGGGTGGGTAGACCCTAATGATCTTTTCCAGATGAGGGAAGTGGTCCGACTGAAAAGCGTTTAGGGGTGGGTAGACCCTAATAATCTTTTCCAGATGAGGGAAGTGGTCAGACTTAAAAGCGTTCCGCTCGCTTTGTAGCCGACTGGGGTTCGTTTGGGCGCGATGACTTTATTAGAACACATCCTAATACAGTAAAAACTCAATACAGCAGCTCAGAAGAAGACTTTTGCATAGGCATATAAATAGGACTATATAGCTCCATTACCTTCCATTACTGTGTTTCAGAGGCCAAATTGTATGATCGTGATTAATTTATGGTATTATTGTTATTAATATTTTTAATACTATTAATAATGTTATCAATAGTAACATCAATATTATAATGCTGTTTATTCAATGCTTTTATAGCTATTACTTGTGTATATTTCGTGCAACAATAAGAAGTACCCTAGGTCAGCAAAGGAATACTCAGAATTACTAAATTACAATACTTTAATTATTTTTGGAATCAATTACCTATAGAATAAGGGAACATAGTTATTTTTTTACTATTGTTCTAACAACCCATAGTTTTAAAAAAACATAAGAGAAACTTTATTACGAATCAATCGGGATTTAACCAAGACTTTGAGGTTTACCATAGGCTATTAAATTAATTATTATCTATTTTTTCAGTTGAATAGATCATCTCTGTTTTGACTCAACCTCATTTCATGTTTTTATTATTTTGTTTAATTTCAAAGTTTTCGTCGGCCCATGAATAGCGACATTAGTCATGTAAAATCGAGGGGCATGTTTACCAAGTAGATACTCGAGAGAGTCATCCAGGAAAGTCAACAGAGATTGTTCTTCTCGTGTGTACTTAATATGAATTATTATAGGCATAATAATTTATAGTTTTATAGATTGAAATGTGTTTGGTATAAAATCAAAATTTGAAAAAATAAATAAGAATTAATTGTAGAAAAGCTTATACGATTCTTAACCTGAAGCAACACATTATACAGAAGAGCTACGTGCACTATTAACAGAGTCAGCGAGGCAACATTAATATTTATAATAATAATAGTTTTATTAATAATTATAAGAATAATAAAAATAGTACCATATTTAAAAAATTTAGTGAATGAATACAGAAAACGTAGATGGTAAGCCTACTGGATAGAATATTTATAATTTGCACGTTTTTACATTTGAGGAATAGCAATTGAGACAGCCAGAGAAACTTAAATTTGATACTAACTTGTTATGGACAGTAAATACATTCTTTAAGGGGAAAAACAATCTTATTTAAAACTTGAAAACGTTTCCTACCCACGCATTTACAAACTTCAACCAATAAGAATGTGGAAAGAAACATGGCAGAGGAAAAGTGGTTTTCTTTTTTCGTGCTAGTTCCTACATTGCGAATAGTCAACCAGCTGACGTCAAGAAGAAACTTTGCGCTTTTTAAAAACATTTCTTCTTCAGAGTAACCTTCAATGTAATCATTTTTCCCTGCTCGAGAATGTTTTATGGCCTCCTCCATATCCTTCCGCCAATGGCTTCCTTTTTCATCTTTCACCATAGATGTAGAACTCTATCTGAGAGAACTTACGAGTGTTATCCCAGTCACGGTATTCTAAATTGAAAATCTACCTCCACACCATTTCTTTCAGATAAAAGGTAAAGGTCATGTATATCAGTTGAGAAGAAATTGCAGTTTTCCGAAATTTAGCTACGTATAATCGATTTTTAAAAATGTAAATAAATTATTTTGTCAGCCATAGGGTGATCAAGCAGACTTATTTTCTCAATTCTTGGGTGTCTTCATATGGGATTAAAACGAGAACGCCAAAATTATTGCAAGAGTGTAACTGTTTTAAAATATGAGACATGAACACTCTGTATCTTTCCATTTGAGAGCAGAAAACTAGACTTTTTAAACATCCATTAGTGTATATGACTTGTACTTTATTAAGTGTCAGTATAGTACTTTATGAGATTGTGTGGAGAACGGGAAAATGACTGTCCGTCTATCCGTTTGTCTGTTCGAGTGATAACTCAAATATGCTTCATCGGATTATCATAAAACTTGGTATACGCATTTATAACGTCCATGGGAAGACGCCTATTGATATTGGACCAAATCGGTTGATCGATACTGGAGTAATTCCCAATTTAGTGCTATTTTATGGTAATATATTAGAAAGAATTTATCCAATGCAAATCAGTTCTCATGACAACATATTGTCTTACAGTGTTCATATACGTCTTTGGAAGTTGCAATACAGTTAGCTATGACAAATAACACTACCCACATATTTCTTAACACATGCTTATCAAACTAGTCAGATGTTTATTTCGTTGATCAAGTTGAAATACTGTTAAATACAGAAGGTATATAACTGTAAAATAATTAGGTCTACGTACATTAAGCGGAGTTCTTTGCCAGTTGGTTTTATGAAATGCTGATATATTTTAAGAATTTCTTATATCAATGTATACGAAAATGAATTAAGGCTAAGTACCAAACTTTAATCCTTTGTTCTTCCGCAAGCTCTGCTTAATGAATCGATCTGGAGTTTAACTCGGAGATAGACTACAAAAATAACTTCTTTTCTGCATATCATAATTGCAATTATCACTGATTAAACAAAAGCATTCTGGCACTTTGTTATATAAGTTTTCCTGATTTTATTCCTATTTAACCTTGTAGGCCTTAACATAACTTTTTAAACATCAAATGAAAACGGAAATTTTATTTTACCATTTGTAGCAAGTGAGACAGTTTCTATAGCAGCTTAAATTAGAATTCTTGCAACCTACTGTCTCCGTCGTTGGAGGCACATCAAAACGTGCACTAGATTTTTATTTAAAGCGTGAAACGCTCTAGAAAGCCGTGCCCAGATGACACTAGAACTAAACTACGGTATTTCAAATTTCACCGAAATCCGTCGTATCGATTCTTAAGCTCTTCGAAAGCCTTTCCTCAAGGTTTTGATACATGACTGATTACGACTCCGATCCATTGATTCCGTGCGAGAGGAAGTTCTTTGACCAAGAAATAAATTAGATTAATAGAAAACAGTCACATCTAGTGAAAATAGATGTTGCAGAGAATAAATAAAATAAACTTGGTAAAGAATGGGGTTGTCTGGAAGTTTATATCTTAACACATTCTATACAGATTGCAGGTTTTTACCAATAACAAATTAAAAAGGTTATTTTGAAAGGAGTTCCAGTGATCGGTTAGCATGTGGGTGGTCGTATATAGTTCTGTAAGAAGGGATTGCTGAGTGCAGGTGTTTTGCTTCAACATGATAATGCCCGTCCTCATGTTGCTCGTACAACCATGAAATCCATCGATGACATTTGCTTTAAGTGCCTCCCACTCCCGCCATACTCGCCAGATTTGACACCATCAGATTTTCACATCTCTGGTCCATTAAAGAAGAACCTCGGAGGGCAGAAGTTCAAGTATGACGAAGACGTCCAATACGTGGTGGACGAGTAGCTACAGCGTCAATCAAAATAATTTTTCTCACTCGGTATCGAAGCACTTCCTATCCGATGGCATAAGTGCATTGAACTGGGAGGGGACTATGTGGAAAAATAATGTACAAGCAAGCATTCTTCATGCTGTAAAATAGTGAAAAAAATTAATTGCGGTTTTCATTTAATTATCTCTCTTAATTGTAATCCATTCAATTTACCCAATATTTAGGCCTATACTGTTTTTATGACGTAGTGAAGAGAAAATATGTTAGCGTAAGTATACCGTGTTTTAATCACTTTCATGTAATGGAATTTTCATAACAAGAGCTACAAATGTTTCCTAGAAGCAATATTATAATATCGTCTAATGAGAAGAAGCTGGATCAGTAGGTTGAAGGTACTGAGCAAGAACATTAATTGCGTGAGTTGTAGCATCAAAGCGACATGAATATTGTGACGTGACATGAATGAACATATCACCCTATACGTGATCTCAATCTACGAGTGATGTAATGTTCACATGTCAACACACAAACCGACAACTCCAGAGGGTATAATCACTAAATGTTAGAGTAGGATTACCTCCACAACGTCTCTGGGTTTTTACGTATATACCTTAGGAGCGAGTCTCACCGCTCGTAGAGTTCCTGGCTAGGGGAGGTAGCTGCACGCTGATTGGATCAGCTCTCCTATCCCACTCCACGTGTTGTCTGTCTCTCTCGCAGCGGCATTAACCCTGCACTCAACTATTATAGTATTTTCTACGACTGGCATGATGTTCACTCTCTGCCCAGCGGTAGCTTACTGATCTTACACGCAGCGAATTCGCGCATCTTGGTAACGAGACGTAACGAGAAGCTCGCTGGCTGGGTTTGGCTTCAAGGCCAGAGACGTTGTGGGAATAATCCAACTCTAAATGTAGACTCTTCGGGAAGAGACTTTGTATTTAACCTTCGTCATACCGGAATTAAAAATTATACATGGAATACCAGCTGAAATGCAAATGCATTGAATAATCCAATATTGAATGGCTTAATATGGAATTACATCATTGTGGAGTATTCTTAATGCATTTATTAGGTAGCTCGAATTCTTAAAAATTGGAGATTCTTTAACTCTGGAAATATGCTCTCCAATAATTATAGGTTTGCACTTATTAACATATAGGAGGAATATGGATACAACACAAATTATAATTTATTAATAACTCGAATCGATAATACATGAAAGAATTATAAGTTCTGCATAGAAAATAAAGAATATTTACCCGCTAATATTAGCTCTCTAATAATATTTCCGAAGAGAATGAGCTCTTTTAGAATTTTCAGGATATTTTAAGATATTATGAAATACTTTAATCCTACTAAATGTTATTATATACATTTAAATTACAATAAAGAAAGTTAACATACTTGTACAGAGGGAAAGCTTCATTTGCAAATTATTGTAATTGAAATAAAGCTGTTAATTATTCTGTTCTCTTCAATGAGTGTATTATGGCGGAATAAAACGGCAACAGACAATAAAAACTGCTTCACTTCGAACACCACAGTGGCCAGCCTGAAGAAACCAATACTATAAAACAGTACATATATGTGGCCACTTTCCCCCACTATAAGAACTAAACCCAATTCGAAATTGACATAATCGGTCTAATGATTAAAGCTAATTTCGAAAGATTCTACAGCGAAAAGTAATAACGCAAATTATTGTTACGACCTTACTATTATCAGGCGATATACTTAGAAGTAATATATTTAGCCCTTAAGAAGACTACAACTATCTGAACGATAAATTGTGTACTACGATAAAAACCTGATTCTTAATCATTCATAAACGGCTATAGAGTTTTTATAATCTGCAAAATTTACTGACTAATCACATGATTGGCCGTCACTGCATTAGTTATTTTATTCATAAATCAAGTGTTAACAACGAAGTTCCTTTGTTTTGCATTTTTTTAAATGTTAGAAGTCAGTGGCGGCCATGCAGTGGGAAATTTTATGCTGTAACAGGAAAAATTGAATCCGTAGAGTAAAAATCTCCTAATAAAAGTTGCTTGTCTACGTCTCCTCTATAAACAGGTAAAATATTTTTCGGTGTTATTCAATAACATCCTGTATAATCTGATTTTCCTGTGTTTACAACGGAGTATATTAAAAGTAGACATCAATGGAAGGGAATGATTTCATAAACTAAGTAATGAAAACACTTTAGGGATTATGTGACTTGTGGTATGTGTACGAATTCCATAACGATTATTGAAGGTAGTTCAACAGCAATATTGGTAAATGTAATTTCGCTGTTAATAATGACACGAGAACATGTGGTTGCCAAGCAACAGGCATGATTTGCTTTCAGGGAGAGCTTGGAGGTAAACCAAATCCTGAGCATAAGTATCATCACAACAAAGCACACTTGCGGAGGATTAATTACATGCAGGCAGCGAGTCACTCAGTCGCTTTGATCACTTCGCCTTGATGTTTCGCCTGTTTGCAAATGCCCTTGCGAGCGATTAACCACCTATTACAAGTCACTACTACACTGATAATAACAATAACAACAATAATAGTAACAATAATAATAATGACATCAGGTAAATGCATTTGTTTAATCAGTGATAATTGCAATTATGATATACAGAAAATAAGTTTTTTTTTTAATCGACTTCCGAGTTAAGCTCCAGATGAAATGGTGTTGAGATCTTACAAGTTATAAAGATAGTTGGAGAATATAAACAAGACTTTTTTAATTTTTTTTAGTATAAATAAATTTTCCAACTAAACTACAAAATAAATCAAGCCAAAAGTTCAATAAACATAACGTTTACTTTTACACTTTGTTTTATATTTACAATTGTACAAAATGCAACCATATATATCACTCCTATTGTATATTCATAAAATAGTTTTTCATATGTGATGGCGTTGGTTTGAATATTCATGTAAGTCATAAAATATTAGCGTTATATTAAATATGTTACACGTGTTTTTACATTAGAGTAACAAACTGCTGAGAAATCCATTTTAAAAATATAAAACCATTAAAATATACTGGTTATAAATTATGTACCATAATTATTTAAAAGATCTACACTAGGTATGTCTTTGTACATAATATATGGTTGCATTTTGTACAATTGTAATTATAAAACAAAGTGTAAAAGTAAACGTTACAGTTATTGAACTTGTACATAATATATGGTTGAATTTTGTACAATTGTAATTATAAAACAAAGTGTAAAAGTAAACGTTACAGTTATTGAACTTTTGGCTTGCTTTATTTTGTGGTTTAGGTGGAAAACTTATTTATACTAAATAATATTTACCACAAAAGGAAGAAATATGAAATTTATCAATACTAATAAACAAGACAGACACTGTGGACGGTTACTTATGGTTACGTAGAGATATATCGACATATTAGATCCACAAAGGATATATTGATTTTGGACTATCAGTTGTTACTTAGACTGTAATCAATAATATCTTACAATATTGATATGTATATGTAAATATTTCAACTAGTTTTAAGTGTCTGGACATTGTAAAATTCTGAGTTTAAAATGTTTCAGCTTGTCTTAAGATTTTCAATGTGTGACATACATTTGGAATAACTGTTAAATTACTTTTAGATTTTAATAGTGCTGCACATTAGGAATAACTGTTAAAGAACTTTTAGATTTTAACTCATAATCAGTGTTAACAGGTCACCATATATTTGTAAGTAAATAACCAAGATATTACCATAATATTATTCCATCAATAAAATTGAAAACTATACTGATAACACCATATATATAGATATAAAATCTACCTGCAACTCTAAGTTTGTGGTATAAGGTGGAACATTGTAAGCATACACTTAACACGTGATTGCTTGTCAACTGTTTCTAACTGTTTTTGCCAAAGACGAGTTTTGATCATTGCATCTAACAGAAGATATTGCCAACTTCTACTCGTAACATTTGACGAACAAATCTTGAGAAAACAATACATTAGTGCATTGGTCACATGACGCAGTCAGATGAGATAGACATTTTATCTACGATGTTATCTACGATTTTATCGCTACAAAATCTTTCCCTTAGCTGAGGATTGTTTAGATATTCCGTTACAGCAGTTCGCTAAATGTAAACTTCATTAAAATAGGATGGATTTCATGACCTATCAGAACATCCATGAATTAAAATAAATGTAATCCTTGGAGTTTTGAAATAAAAAGTCTAACATTTAAAGCAGCATGAAAATCAGAATAAATCGCAGAGACGTAAGAAAGTATAAAGTTCTCATACAATTTAATATTTAAAGCACTTTAATTGTATTCACTTAGGTCTTATTTGAGAGCTGACTTCATTTTCAGTGCGCTCGGGGCCACTGAAAACTCCTGAATAGTTTGCAAAGTAGCAAGTTGGGAAATGAACGCAAAGTGTTGGTGGAAGTTTGGGATATCGCCTTACAGCTATCGATTACTCAAGTATGCAACTCTTTCCATCTAATGTGATCCACCGTATATACAAACAGAACGTGTTCTATAGTCATTATTAGGGCCCGGATTTTTATGTAATATCAAAGTGCGAAATATGTACATAAAAATGTAGTTAATATTAGGGAAATATGTAATAAAATATGTAATAATCACAAAATATGTAGTTTAAATTTAATATTTTTAACGCATTAAATATACGAAAATGTTCACTCGAGCTTCTACATGCTACCTCTAATTCTGACAGTGAGTGCAACTTATATGATTTACCAAATTATAGCCTAGTAAAAATGCTTCAGGTACTTAGGGCGGTATTCCACTATCCAATTCATTGGACAAGAACTTCATGAAGAACTTGTCAGGCGATATTTGAATCAAAGATGCGCTAGTACACTACATCCAATAGCTTTGACCAAAACCAGTTTTCTCTGTATAGGGAAAGCTTGAATTTTAAGATTAAATCATTAAAAAATTCTTTATAATGGCATTAGTTTATTAGTTTTATATAAATGTTTTGTAGCATAACTGCAGAAATATCTAAATGACAAGGAAGTCAGGCCGAATCGTTACTTTCTTTAAATTGAAGGTTATGTTAACTATGCCACGAGCTTAGGTTCGCTTGCAATGCCAATATTTAGCCTATATCTTCTGGTATGTCGCTTTCGAAATGTGGCTTAAATAGTATAAATGCTCTGCCATGAAAGTGCTGTTTGAATGTTTGTGATTTATAATGCAGTAACTTATATACATTGGGTCTTTTTTCTCGTACTAAGTAGAAAATGCAGGCTATATACAGAAGGCTTGATTTTCGATGGTGAATCGTAAAACAGTATAATAATGGCATAAATTTATTAGTTTATAAATGTTTTTGTAGCAGTTACCCCGCATTTGAGAAATATCTAAATGACAAAATCAGGCTGAATCATTGTTTATACATTGGTTATGTGAGACGAGTTTAGGTTAGCTTGCAGGGCTTTTAAAAATATATCCCTATATTACTACTATAGCATGTAGTACCGGTACATAATTTTTGAAATGTGGATTAAATATTGAATGATCATATATAGGCCTACTTGAAGAAAATGTGGTATCAAACTATTTTGGTGCCGTTTATTTCTCAAAACAGTCGATGTTTACCCGCCATTTTGGACCCCTATGCTATGAATGCCGGGAAATCTTTGATCCAATGTAACGACATGCAGAAAGTCTTCAAATGCTCGTCCAATACGGTTTCCTTGAAGCGACGGGCGGCCATTTTCTTTTTTCTAGACGATTTGATCAAATAACTTGGATAGTGGAATACCGGCCTTAAGTTTGTGGAGAAATATGTATTGTAGCAAAGTCCTTTGTCCTCGTACCCTGAAAACTCACTTTTTGAACCCGATTGCCCCATTTGAGTTAAGAGTATATTTTTAAAAGACACATGAATTTTATTATTTGTATGGAATGCACTATGCTAGATGCAACTGGAGCTATTTATAACAAGTCTACTTCATACACAAATTGATGCAGCATCTTCCTTAAAACTTCCTAGAAAACTCATTTGTATCGTGAAAATAACGGTATTTTTGCTTACCTGAAATCTGACTGTAACCCTTCCTAATTAGCTGGTTTCAATTTGTAGTACAAAGACCAGCATACCTGGCTAGCCCAAGTTCTGACAAACGATAAGTGCTAATGTACCACCAGAACCACCGTATTTTGCATTTGTGTTGGAATTCACAAAGTTAGAAGAATTTATCCCTCCCTTTGGCTACTGAAATGTTTTCTTTGTAGAAGAAAATTAGCTAATTATTTTGTTAGTTACTGAAAAATAAAACAAAATTAAATATAATCTTATTTTTTATGATTTCCTAGATGTTATGCACAAAAATGTTACATTCATTACATAATATGTAAAATATGTAATATTACTATGAATATGTAAAAATATGTAATATCAAACCCTACTATAATCATATCAAAAGCACAAATAGTCGACATTTCCATTTTTAGTAGTCTACAAGTAAGGGAATAGAATATGTAATTACATAAGAATCCGGGCCCTAGTCATTATACAGGGTGGAAGTGGTACAAGTGCAAAAATGTTGACAGCGTGTTCCTTGGGTAGACTACAACTCAAAATGCAAATAACATTTTGGTGGGAAGTGAATACTTTTAGAGACGAAAAGGTTTTTGCCTAAAATGTTTACTCCTGATTTACTCGATAAGTATCATTCGTACCATCCTAATTTTTAATGATTTAATTAAATAAATCTATTAGGATTTTTTCCCTTAGCAGCTTTGCTATACAATTGATGGTTTTCTTGTAAATGAAATAAAAATATTAACACACTTTGTAATTCAAATAGCGACATATGGCAACGCTGCTAGAGCAGGTACTCTACTTTCCCTGGCTTCAGTAGGCAGGCCTATGCTTCGTCCATTTGTCTATGCACAGTTGCCACATTGCAGAGGTTTTAGGGCTCATTATCTCAGTAACCGTGCACTTAATCACAAAATGTTATTAGCATTTTGAGTTGTATTCTCCCTAAGGAACACACTGTCAAAATTTTTTGCACTTATACCACTTTCACTCTGTATATTAATACATTAAAGGATAAGGCTATAATTACATCTATTAAGGCATGAATACGTTTAAGAAATGATAATTTTCATATGAGCGTCTTAATTGTCATCATAGGCAAGTTGCATACGGCTATTTTGTTCGACATAATTAAATGTCTAATTTTGGGTTTTTGGAATACCTTGTCATTCATGAAACAAACAAGGTATTAGTAATTACCAGTAATTACTAGTACAGTGGAGGAAATATACATAGGCCTATACACTCTTAATGCACGTGTTCTAGTTGAAAAAATATTAATACGCTTCACAATGAAGTTTATCAATGAAGCTATTAGAAAGTTCTCGACTTTTGCGATAAATAGCAGGTGACGGCCTGCTCGCAGCTCAGGGCTTCTCTAGGCGTTTTAACTTCAAACTAACGCACATCAAAACATTAACTCAATAAAAAAATTAAGTCAATTTAATATTCATTTAAATTAATAAGAACAGAAATTATTTTATTATAAATACTGGTTGATTATTGTGCGATTTGAATTGCTGCTTCAAGGCTTCAAGAATGTTCCGTTACATGAAATTAGTTATTGATGCCACAACAGTGATATGTGAAAATTCTGTATCATAATGGTTATCACAAGTAATGAGCGTATGACTGAACAAAAAATACTATTTTATGCCATGCACAGCCCTTTTACTATAAACTACGTATTACTTATGTTGTTAATTTGATAACTGTAATTCTTCATCCATAAATTATTCTTATTAAGAATCTACAATAACAGTATAATAAAAAAGTAGATGACACATTATAGTACAAGTAATAAAAAGATGTTGAAAGCAAATATGCAAATTATGTTAAACAGAAAATGAACACAGAAATGCATAAGTTAGGTTATAGAACTTAATATGTAGTAGGCCTACATAGAAATGGACGATTTTTAAGTAACTTGAATTATCAGTAAGTCGCAGTAAGTCACATTTCTTTCTGGTCGATGACTAGAATTACGTTCGGATGAACGAATTATAATTTTAGAGAACAATATGAAAATTTAGGTATCCAATGACTGTAAATATACCAGAATTTGTTTTATCGGTTGAAGGAAATGCAAGATTAAAATTACGCTAATTTCACGTAATTTGCAATGCTTGTGAAAACAAAGGTTTCCGTTACATCTCTTACATTTATTTACGTATCACAAGGCTCTGAAATCAGCTACAAGAATCGGTCCGCTTTATTCCCCTACCTGTAGGCTACATACTAAAAGCCTTAAGATGATATAAGTCCCTATGTAAGTCTACATTGTCAAAAGTTAAAATTACCATAAGAGTTTTTTACCATGAAATAATTGGGCCTGTAGGCTTACCGAACTTAGTGGAGCGTCTATGCAGTGTGAAGTTCTTAAGGATACCAGTGTATTGTATTTGATTAGAGGATATAAGGAGAAAAACTATTTGGAATAAATTCACCCTCTTTGGTCAAAATGAAATTAGTGAAGATAAAACTGTTCAATTGCACCTTTATCTGAAATACCAATAACTGAAATTAATACTTTCGGGGGAATAAAATGGGTATATACGATTATAACATGTTTGCAATATTTGTCATTGCTTTCCTTTTATTCCAATACCAGCCCGTGAGGTAAAGTCACTTGAAATAATTTGATGTTGAATTATTCATTTCATAAATGTAATTGAAGAAACCTTAATTGCTGTCCAAGCTAATTACCAATTAAATTAATTAAACAAAATATGAAAATTAATTAAAATAATTAAATAACTACATTAATTTTGATAATTAAATAATAATTTATTATTGACGATATAAAAAATCTGAGTTAGTTTGTGTTCCTATGTGTTCTAACGGCTAGGCCTAGACCTGCGCACCTATAGCTACTTTCGGTCTGTATGTGTCTACGAAGCTACGAAGAAATTCGTCTTATATTAACATAAAAATAATTTTTTCACAAGAAGCAGTTATTTTTAGGGGTAAATGTTATTTTCTAAGAGTGTCCATGTATGTATAGGAAGTCTTGCTTTCAAGATTAATTTTAACCATGAAATTAAAATGTTCACGATAAAGGAACGAAACATAACTCACTGTAATGTTAGAAAATAATTTTTTAGAAGATTAATTATTTTATCCATTAAAATTCAGGTATTAGTAAATGATAAAAAGATACAGAGCAATGGGATTAATAAAATATTTCAATATCCAACAGTCCAGTGGATTATGGGCCATCTGCCATATTGAAATAATACATTAACACATTTTATTTCGTTACTGAATAATACAGTGAAAAAGTACAGAAGAGATTTGTTTAATATAATTAATAAATAAATTATAGTGACTTAAATTCTAGTCCGTAATCAATTAAACTAATCCCCTAGTTCTTGAATTTTCTTTTAACAGTTTTGAAAATAACATCAACATTCGATGTCTCTTTAAAATGGGATCAACACATTTTGGAATAAAACGATAATTTTAGGTGCAAAAAAGTTATTCTTAATGCATTAGGATTGACTAAACTCAAAATATTTAATAAATATTACAAATAACATATCTTTGTATCCAACTTTTGTATCTATTTGTATTGCTACTGACTCATGATGATGATAAAATCTATTTTTAGTCATCTTCGTGGAAGGGATCAAAGTTGTTGTAAATAACCTGAAATTGGGGAAAATGTCACGGTGTTCAAGTGAACTTCGAGTTTATCGATTCCTCATATAATAACCTGAAATTCTATTGTTTTCCTTCATTAAACTGTCTCAAAACTATGACAGGAGCAGTTCCATAATAAATTTCCTAACTTAGTTGAGCTGTGTGCTTGTAACAATGGCTCCCATGAATTACTTGCTTTGGAGACTCAAGTCTACATTATGTTACTGCTCCATACACTTACTCTGAACATGATTGAAAGTTACTTGAAAATTTAGGTCACTGCGTAATATAATATTTCAGTAATGAAAACACAATACACTTCAGGCCAACATGTAAAGGCATGACAGAATAGAATCAATCTAGCCCAACTCTTGAGATTTAATTGCGTCCTACACAGAGTTGCAAGTTCTCTTCTAATGAAGTGGATTGTCTGGAATTTTCATTGTTATAGAGTGTAACTATAATTAATTCAAGATAGCTGCACTGTTCATCTGACAAAGAGGTCTCATAAAGTTTCATGCAGCTAAAATTGTTGGACAGTGCTTACAAATATGAAGAGCTCATTTAACTATGGTCTATGGTTGTCAAAGACTGTTGAATCATACAAGGTTTGAACTTATGACCAACTGCTGCTATGTTACATAATAACTTGAGGCTTTCCCGACTTTGATAATACAGACCAACAGCCATTTTGGTGTCTTAGAATTTATACCTATTCTTGAGTATATTTAGGTCGCTGATGCCAAAATCGTATGATTTTTTTTTGGGGGGGGTTAGGTACTTTCTGGGGACGTGACATGAAGATTGGCGACGACTTTCTTTTATTTTTAAGGGGATTTTACATGTAGATGATTACATTTGTAGCTATTTTCTCGAAAACAGCTCTAACAATTTTGTTGAAATTTCATACATGGGATATTTCTACTAAAAGCTAGAACTTTTATTGGAAACTTTTTTCGAAAAAAAAAATTATCTGAAGGGTAGTTATAAGCCACCCACTCTGAATAAGCGCTCTTTGCAATATGGGCTCTGTTACATGAAAGTTACGTGAGTGGATTAATAAGATTTTATTTGGGTTATGTATACATCGGGAATGCGACATGATGTGGTATCGACATTCTCCTCAGTTACACAATCAATTTACATGAAGAGAATGTCATACATAATATATACTATGAGGCCAACATATTTGGGCAGAGAAAATTATGCGAGTTTCACATCATATTTTTGAAAAATGTCACATAACATTAGATTTTGATTTTTTCATTATTATTATTTTTTTTAAAGCTCGTCTGTTATAACTTTATAAGCAAATAACGCTCGCAGGAAACAAAGCAGATTTTGAGAATAAATGGGAGGAAAAGGGAGTTTGAAACCCTTGCACATGTCCTGGGAGCCTGTTCTCATGGTGAACTTCTACGGAATTCTCGGCATCATACCGTACGATCCATCATTGCCAAAGCTTTAAGGGAAGTTGGGTACATTGTGTACGAAGAGGTTCATGGCATTTCCAGTGAAGGCAGCAATAGGAGGATTGACATCATAGCCTTCAAACCTTCGTCATCTGAAATATATACTGGACCCTACCATCAGGTTCGAATCCTACGAACAGCAGCCAGAAGAGGTGGATGCAGAGAAACGAAAGATTTATGAACCCACTGTAAATTTTTACAAACAAAAATACAACCTTACATCTATCAGTGTGATGGGTTTAATGATAGGGGTCCGAGGAACCATCCCTCATATAATGGCCAATGTCTGCCAAAAATTTAGACTTCCTAAACACATTCTGGAAGACATTGCTTTGGCAGCTTTGAAAGGATCTTTGGCCATATTTCGAAACCATGCATATGGACCATATATTTAATTTATATTGCTTGTGTTTGCTTACATGTGTGTTCAAGTGAAACATTATTATGTTACATAGTCGGGTTCATTATTTTAATTTTATATTTGTTAATTTTTTATTCTATATTTCAGTGATTGGTATTCTTTGTCATAAGGCAGCCTGTAAGTGTTACAGGAAGAATTGAAAATAATAATAAATCCACTATATTTCCAAGAAAATAAATGGTATAAGACAAGCAATACCTTCTTCCCCTATTTTTATGGAATGTGCATTTTGAACTAGACTATATTTCCAAGAAAACATTGTATAGGCATGTTCATTGTTACTCATTTTCAGGTATATCAGAAAGACTTTCATTGTATCATTGGTAATTTTTTCCTAATGTGGTATGTTTTACTATTTTTAGCTCTTAAGTGCATTTTTTTATTTTGCATTTGTTCACTATTTTATGGGCATTACATGCCTTGCCCTAATAATAATAATATAGCGATAATAATAATAATGATAATTATTGTTATTACTTGAAGTATTTCACAATCGTAAGTTTTAACAAAAACTAAATTTCGCAACCGCACTATAAGTTGACGACCCACGATAAATAATATCATAATAAACAAACTAAAAATAGAACCGTAGAGATTTAAAAAATAGAAGTATTGATGAATTTTATTAGGGTATTAAGACGTTATGTCTGATTTTCATTCTACATATTTCACAAGATAAACCAACTTTTAAAATAATCTCCACCAATTAGTATATTAATAGCCAAGTTTGTGATTGTTTCTATTTGCAATAACTAATATTTTGGAGTCATAGAACTGCATCATGAGGGTACTAAAATAGCATATTTTGCACAAGTACTGTTTGTAATTTCATAATGACTATAAGTTAGGCTATCCAGGCTGTTGCCACTGAAAACAATGAGCGAAGGACATTTTTTTTAAAAAGAATTCGTGCAGCATGAAAATGTTTATTAAAACAAGATTACTGTAACTAGATTTTCTAAATAAGGCTTCTTCGACCTTACATTAATATATAATTATTCCTCACGTAATCTGCAGGAAATAATGCGAAAATATATTTGTAAAATTTTCAATCTACATGTGATATGATACATCGAGTTTTTAAAAATTATGACTTCAGTAAATTAGTAAATTTCGCCAAAGATAATGTACTTTGGTAAACATTGGTAGCCTATGCTTATTTTAACCTATCCTGTTAAGTAAATTCTCCTGGAAATTGAACGCAAAATCAAATTTGTCCACAATTGCCTTCTCGTCCTACCAATGCTCTCTACATAGCCATAATTGAATAGACCTAACACAGTTTTTCTCACAGAACTGTAATTAATGTTATGCAATTCTGCAAAAGAACGCCAGATATCCCTTAACAGTCATATGCATTGCTTACTGCCAATATTGCAATACTTATTTCCAGGGAAAAACAGAGCTGAAATACCTAAGCTATTAAGGATTTACATGATATGTGGATTAGATGAAACCATGGTATGTCTTGAAACCAGGTCAAGACAATATTTTTTCTCTCATTTGGTGCGGGCTTGGGATTGCGCAATCGACTTGGCATTGCGTAACCGACTTGGGATTGCGCATCCTTTTGCAGGTTGGTGTGGTTAAAAATTGTCTTTCATTAGTAAAATACTGCCCATTTTATAAAAAAAATTATCATGAATTAATAATGCAGTTATGTAAACTATAAGTAACATGCTTGTAAATGAACAAGGTCTCGTTTTAACTGTAAATATGTAACTTGAACAGTAAAAACAGCAGGCGTCAGTATTCCACATTCTTATACTGTACTATTTGGTTTAAAATTTTTGTAGATATGGAACGGAAGTTTTTAACCGGTAAACGTCCAATATTACCTATAAGTGAAATTACTTAAGAGCGGGTGGTAGCGTGCAGTAAAAAGTTTAATTTTTCCCATTACAGTCGTTTCAACTTACTTTTTATATTATAAAGTGAATTTGGTAATTATTAACACAAAGTCCAGTAATGAAGTTACAATAAAAGTAACAGAAGAGGTGAATGCGTAGTGGAAAGTGATTCTGTGAGGTTGCTTGCTACAATGATAGAAAAGTGATTTCACTTAGTCGAGTTGTCGATGCATGAGAATGCCGGAAAATGGTTCCTAGATAAACGAAAAACATTTCAGCCGGGGACGAGACTGGTTCCTAGATAAACGAAAAACATTTCAGCCGTGGACAAGATGAGTTCCTGGATTAGCGAAACGTATTTCAAAGGGGGACGAGACTGACTATTCACTTGCGCACTATTGCGCAACGGACGGGACGCTGGTCGCTTGACTATTAATAACTTTTACCTGAGTAAACAGAACTCTAAGCGCACGAACTACAAGATTTACTGCCACACAAAAGCACTCCTTGCGGATAAAATTCTGGCATACGATTACACTTACAGATCTAAGTAGTACTAGACAATCTTCGTTAATTATCCACAAAGAACATCAAAACAAGTCTAACTATTCTTTATGAGATAATCGATGTTAACTTGACACAAGAAACAAAACTACAACTAGAGCCGGATAAATATGATAAAGAGAAATGTCTGTGAACAGTAATGCGTTATTAAGTTGTTACGTTAGATGTCTCCATGCATGTATACATAAATTTACATAAAGCAACTTTTTTTTACGATTAACATAATAATACATTTCTGATTGATTATACATAATATGACTCCATCAAGACGGGACCAAATAGTAAATTTAGGTGCAGAAGTGTTGTCGATGTTTATAATCCCGCTTAAAATAACCGTTAATGTTTGATAGGGTATAGCCACAAATGAGCGAAGCGTATTTCTTAAGAAATCGTGTAGCATGAACAAGTCTTTAAAAAACCGGTCTTTCTAAATAAGACTTATTTAACTTTACATTAGTATTTAATGATTGATTGCATGATGCAATTAACAGGAAACAATGAGAAAATAAGAACGTATAATTTTCAATCTGCAGTGGTTATTACCTGTTGCTTTTTTAAATAATAAGACGATTTAACAGTTGGAACGATCAGTTAATTCTGCCAACGACAGTAATACTTTGG
Organism: Ectobius pallidus; assembly: GCA_964059195.1. Taxonomy (NCBI): domain Eukaryota; kingdom Metazoa; phylum Arthropoda; class Insecta; order Blattodea; family Ectobiidae; genus Ectobius; species Ectobius pallidus. The sequence continues at coordinate 115,646,645 of CAXKWD010000007.1, read as the reverse complement.
TCAACACCAAATCCATAATAGGCTTTACTCTAACCTAACCTATTAAATTACCCGGATCATGAAAGAAGAATTTAAGCTTGCCCACATTTTACAATGCAAAAGTAGCGTGTATTCAGTACCAGCAATTCAGCCTTCTTGTCCTGACAACACTTTCTGCACAGCCATAATTTAACACAAATTCTCTCAGATCTGGAACATCAGTTCCGAAAGAAAGCCTATCCCATACCTGTCACATGCATTTATCACTACCACTTGCAATACTTATTTATCGGGGGAAATAATACCGGAAGAACTAACCTAGTAATAAGGATTTCTGTGGTTTATTGAAGAAAACTCATCAGAAACTCAGGCAAGTAGGACATCCGGTACATCCTATAGAGTAAATTTGTCTTTCTGGTACACTGTTATTAACTAATGCCCATAACTTTTCATTTAGTCAAGTGATCTACATTTGAAACTGGATACTGTGGTCGCTAAACTAATATTAACACTTACCTGAATAAACAGAACTCGGAGTTTGCGAATTCAACATCGCAATCGCGCACATAGCAAACATCACAACCGAACACAAGCACTGAACGTCTCACTCTGTGTAGTTCATGCACTACCTGCTAGGGGGTGTGTAGGGGCGCGGAGAGCAAGGTTTCATTTATTTTACCTCCTTCTCAACATAGATTCAGCGTTTCAAATGCAAGGATTAACTTAAAAAAATCATTTCACTGATATTATAATCACTAAGGCCCTGAACTTAATGCTTTATTGGAAGACGATATATACGTACAAATAGGCTCTAAAATTAGTAAAATATGTTCCAGAACTAATGAAGTATGCTATACCAATTAAGTAATTGCTTTTCTTTCTTTCTTTATCTTAGTTTTACCTCTCCCTTTGAGGATTTAAGCGACCCAAGCCGCCCGGGCCGTACAGGGCCGCGACCCAATTAAGTAATTTTAATATTTTAAATATTTTAATGCTAGTTAAAATATTTAAAATTAATAATAATATGTTATTTCTTGGATTACATTATAAATTACCAAAAAGTGTAGACGTTATATAAAAAAAAACTGATAAAGGTCAGTGCAATAAATTTTCATAATTCGAAAACTAATGAAACGGAACGTTTTAATATTGCACAATCAGATCCGAACATGTTAGGCAATGTACTGTCAGTTATTGTACAGTCGGATATCAAAGCATTTACTTAGACAAACATGCTGTAAATGTTTGAATGAATTAAGAAATGCAAAATATTTAATATAGGCCTATGTCAGAAATATGCCGTTAAAAATGTGACAAATTAGTAAAATATGCACAAATATTTTCATATCAAGCAAATATGATGCTTATCGCAAAACAAACAAAATATGCAACAATATGCAAAATTAAACCATCGATTTTCTGTGATCTCTTTCATATCTTGTACACATATTAACGCTAGCATGTAATAAAGTTCATTATTAAACATGTGATTTTTCATTTACTTCCGGGCCAAATTAATCACGCAAAGAATTCAAATTTAACAAATGGAAAATACTGTAAAAACAAGTTTAAACCTACCATTTCAGCGTTAATGAACTTTATTCCATTGTGGGTCATATTGAATGGTGCTGGGTTTCTTCCACCTTATACCTACAATGAAAGTAGTAAAAAAGTAATTTATCATAGGTAATCCCACGAGAGTTGACGAGTTTATCGATAGATTCGCGACTGCGCAGCAGGAGCGAATTTATCTGATGCAACTCGTCAACTCGAGTTGGATTTATTAAGACTATTCCATGAATAAAAATCCAACAGATTATACAAATAATAATTACTTTCGTGCTTTGTTCTACAAAAACAAAACTAACAGTTGCGAGATCACGACATACTATGAATCAACCATCCATGAATCGATTCGAGCTGTTTTGGTGTAATCAGTGCTACCACCAGTGCATATAAGACATAGTTAACTTCATTCAGTTAAGCTAACAGCAGAACAGAATAATAGCACAGGAACTGGCTTGCACCGAATCGAAATTGTGTTCTTAATCAATGTACATTTCTATTATTTCAATTTCCAAACAAGTTATGTTGTATAAAATAATCTTTTTTCGTGCCGCCTAGTGGCACCACCTGACTATTAATCACTGCACACTGATACTTGCGTCTCCAGTAACGACCAGACCATTTTACCCGATAAAATGCCATCCTCGCGATTCCTACAAGAATATTGTAAGATAAACGGCCGTGATTGGTCTATATCCGAGGAATTGCTAAACATTATTGGTCAATATCAAACACGCGGCGTATGAGTTGAATAGTCAGTATAATACATATAGTCTGTAAAAACAGACACGATGCAGTAATCTAGAATATAAAATATAAAAACGTTGATTAAGACCTGCACAGTGCCACTATGGATAGAAGATGGCCTAACTTTGGGACAGAAATGCATCTCCAAATAACTTGGTGTAACAGATTTTATACACAGACTAAGAAGACAAACACACAATCATCGGTGGCTGAGTTCACAAAATTATTCTTCATCATATTATTAGTTATATATTAATGGCGTGAAATTGCAATTAAGGGGAGCGCCATAAAAATCCAATTTGCTTACTTTTTGTTTCGAACAAACAAACGAGAAGAAGACCACATTAATTTTAATATATTTTAAATACTCTTTATACGTGAACCTGTATCTTTGTATGTTTTTAAGTTTTTTTACAATCTCAAGGGTGTTGGTGTGTTATACTTTTGACAACAGCAAGAATAAACTGAGCTGACATTTCTTTATTTTAGAAATCTGAGCAACCTTTTTATATTTCATATCCTGGACTATTACATAATGTATCCATTTACAGGTTATAAGTATGAATTACACTGTTTCATATGTATAAAATCTGGGTCTCTCCAAGTTTACCCCATCCCGATTAGTATACGTGTTGGCCAGAGAGACTTTCCTACTGGAAGATTTGATGTGGAAACTTCTGCTGCCGAAGACGACTGCCGTGAAGGAGGTGCTACGGATCAGAAGGGAGAAACAGAACAACATATGGGAGGAATTTTACCTAACTGAAGCCATGACGACACATTCCTGGAAAAACCCTAATCAAGAGCTGAGACATGTCATAACAAGATTGGCGGTGCATGGATTTCACAGCAAAGTGTGTAAGAACGGGAAATTCCATGATCCCAACAATGAATGTGTGTGTACTCTGTGTAGTGAACAGTGCGAGCGTTACCATATACTAGTGTGTGCCAAAAGGACAAAATCATTGGTGAACTATGCTAAAGAATGAATAATGCACATCTGTGCGCACCTTTTATCTTATATATATGTATAAAATCCTCTTTCACTCGTTTTATTGAGGGTGTAAGGTGAAAGATACCCAGCACCGCACCATTTCAGTATTTCCCAACAACCAATTTCATCAGATCTCAGCAGCGAAACTGGTGAAGAAATTATTTAAAGGTAAGGAAACCTACCTATTTTGCCTATATTCCATTAAGTTAAACACCACGGAAAATTTTTGTCCTGCATTTTGATAGATCCATCCCAGGCCTATCAAAGTAAGTTGTACGATTTTGCTGCTGTATGTTAACCACACTTCCGTTAGTTATGTGGACTGTAGTTATGCAATATTATAATACTTTATAAATGAAAAATTCTGTTAGTTATCTGAATTGCAGTTATGCAATATTGTAATACGTTACAAATTAAACATTCTGTTAGTTATCTGAACTGTAGTTATGCAATATTGTAATAGGCCTACTTTACAAATTAAACATTCTGTTAGATATGTGAACTATAGTTATGTAATACTGTAAACATTACGAACTAAACGTACTATCATCGGTGGCTCAATGGTTCACAAAATTATTCTTTATAATATTATTAATTATATATTAATGGCGTGAAATTGCAATTAAGGGAAGCGCCATAAAAATCAAATTTTCTTACTTTTCGTGCGTAGGAGATGGATGACAATGTACAAATAGCATATAAATCAGGCTTAATACTCTGGTTTCAGTTTGAGAAACCCATTTATTACTGGTATTAAGGACACAAAAGGAGACTCGCGCTATTCAGTATGGCGTGGCTAATTAACTGTTTATAACCTGTCACTGGCACCACGTGTCACTGACCTATAATATATCTGCCACTCCTTACATTACAGTCGGCGTGGAAATGTTTTAGACAGTGGGATGAGTACATACTGTCCACTCTAGAACAGGCTCTGAAGTATTTTAGAGTATTACTCGTATCTACTTAAAAGTGAGACAGACATACACACACGCGTTTAGACCTACTTAGGGCTGGTTCAAGGCTGCAGAACACTTACCCATCCCACAGTCTAAAACATTTCCGCGCCGATTATAATGCAGCAGCTTTGTAACCCTTTCACACCGTTCGTTAAGCTTCGTTACACTAAAAATCCGACGACTTTGTAATAATTTCCTAAGGTAACTCATGCTAATAGGCCTACTGATTTTATTCGTCATACTGCATTTACCATCGCATTATCCCATAAGAAATAACTATGACATAAATGTTAATGTAGATAAATGCAAATTTCTTTACTTACAAACAGACAAACAAAGAAAATTGTTATGAAGATTCATGAGCGACGCAACTAACAACTGATAAAGACAACTTTAGCAACTAATTCAGGATATGCACAGTGGTCAATTATAGGCCTATATGTATGATATTTATAGCAGCTAATTCAGGATATACACAGTGGCTAATTATATATGTATGGTTGATTATAACGACATACTTGGTGAAAACAGTGCAACCATTTAAGAAATGGACGGTGGAAAACCACCGATGTATATGCATATGTAAATATTTTAATTGGTTTTGGGGATCTTAGCAAATCAGATGACATTGTTGAAACTGTTGTTTTAAACATATTTTTGTTTTTAAATCTTTAATTTATTGTGCACACATGGATAAATGCAACATTTTTATATTGTAATTATTAACTAGTGTCAGGTTGACACGTATATAATTGTAGACTAGTTCTAAGATATCGCAAATTATAATCCAATAATAAATAAAAAACAATAACATTAGTTACTGCGCATCTAGTTTTGCGCATCTAATCCTGCAGTTTTGTATGTTTTGTGATATAAGGTGGAACCTTTTAGTAACATACTTTTAAAGACAAACACTTCCTCGTGTTTTACAGATTGACCTATTAAATTGGAAGGTTAGACTGTTTAGGGACAAGAGAGATTCATGAGCAATTTTTAATATGCTAGGCCTAAATGGAAGGAAAAATGGGTTTCTCGGAAGTCAATAGTCCCGTACTTTTGCATTAGACTTCACGTTTCACGAAAAGTAGTAGAACAAAAGTCAACACTGCAGACAACGATCCAATTTAGGGAGGAAATTAAATTTGATTTTTTTACCATCTCAATAAAATAAATAAAAAATATTCGCAGCATGGTGAATTAAGTGAATGGTGTTAACATACAAAGCAATTTCAATTTTAATTTTCAATATGCATGAAGAGCAGGAAAGCGAGATGAAATTCAAGACAAAAAAAATGTAACAATATTTCGTATTTGTTCCACCTAAATGACGCAAAAGTGTATCTCACACCCCTATTTTTTATGCTACTCTCTCTAGTGATTATACTCAGCAACGAGATAGAGAGAAATCTAATTTCCCTGGCGAACTTGAGCGACATGGACCTAGAGGAAAATCGGAAAACCTGCAAGTGTGGGTGAATACAGCGACGCGCTGTGGTGGGCGACCAGAATCATTAACAGTCAGATAAGAACTTAGCGTGCCAGGCGATTTATCACGGATGCCATCACATGTTCTTGTCTCCAGAGCCTATTACATTCGCTTGAATGTACACCGTGAGGTTTCTAACGTAATAATTACCTACGAACAAGCTCTGTTGGTAGGATTTTAATGCTATTGAACAGCAAGCACTTCTACTAGTTATTCATGTGTTACACATTCACGCTAGAATGAATTTCTGCCTCTATCTTGGATCCTTAGAAATTATTTGCATCAGAGAGTACTGACTACAAAATTCATACAACATCTGTGTTGGTTCTACAGTTTAGGGTTGAGCATAGATGTTTGATGTTTTAAAAACATCGATGTTTTCATGTCGATGATCGATGTTTTGTACATAGATGGAAAACCACCGATGTTTTTTAATGTCTACAGTTTTATGCATTAATTTTTATAGGTAAATTAATAATGAATTGACAGACTGAATCGGACATTGAGAACGTATTGACAGAAAATTTCCCAAAATATCGATTTTTCATCTATAGATTTCATAAAAAATATTTTAACTTATTTAATGAATTTTGCCTACTTTTCTGAAACCATGACTTTTTAAAAATATATATCGATGTTTTCCGTCAAAATACATCGATGTTTTGAGGTCGATATGATCGTCACATCGATGGTTACCGCCGATTTTAACATCGATGTTGAACATCGATGTTGAACATCGATGTTTTAACTATCGATGTTCATCCCTACTACAGTTGAAAATGGTCGGTAGGGAAAATATTGTACCTGTAAAATTAGATGGACACTCTATCCTATTTAGGCAATCTGTGAATTATCTTACAGCTTATCTTATCGCTGGCGCTCGTTTTGTTAATTTCGTGCTGCCTGCTATGTTTTATAGGTATAGCTCAAGGTACGAGGGCTGTCCAGAAAGTAACAGACGTTTTGGCTCGGCCCGGCAGTGGGCGGGGCTAGCGCGGCCATTTTAGCGTCAGAGCGTTCCTACACTCAGTACGCATCCAGCTGTGTTAGCTTGAGCATCGTGCCTTTCGTACTTTGTCTGCAGTGTAGTGTTAAAATGAGCGCTGTAATTGAAAATCCCGCCAGTTGTGGAGTGCGGTGTGTGATAAGGTTTTTGTTGGCGAAAAATCACAAACCAATTGGAATTTATCGCCAGATTTGTGATGTGTACGGCAAAGGAATAATGAGTGAAAGCCGAGTAAGGCAGTGGTGCATTGATTTGAAAAATGGCCGAACCAATGTTCACGATGAGGACCGTAGTGGTTGGCCTAGTGTTGTGATTGATGAACTGGTGGCGAAAATCAACGACAAAATCCGATAATTGTCACTGACGCTGAACTGCACGCCGGTGTAAACCAGTGGTTGAAATCGCAGGCGGCGGATTTCTACGGAGAGGGTATCGAAAAGCTTGTGCCACTGTATGATAAATGCCTTAATTTGAATGGAGATTTTGTAGAAAAATAGTCTAAGAGTCTACCTTCAAAATGTATGTAATAAATTTTTTTCACTTCGTTTATTTTTTATTTCAAAACATCTGTTACTTTCTGGATAGCCCCCGTACATAGAAAAAGACTATAATACAATAACGAACAAGAATCTGATTGAAATAATTAAATGTCATGCAGAATTAAGAATAATTTGCAAGAAATAAACTGAGGACCTAATCGTTGTGTTAATTATTCTCCTTGCAGTTCTTTCCGCTTCGATAACTACTGTACTATGTGAGAAATTGAGCCTAGCTAATCTAAGGATTGAATGTTTGTTCCAGAGAAGTAAATATCTTTCCTTGCAGGGATGAAAGTGAGGGAATATGATAAAAAAACTGTATATTCTTTTCGAAGTTAAAACATACTCAGAGGCTTGAAGTATCAATTGATCAATAATTTATGCAACTGCATCAAAAGTATCAAAATAAAATCGGTAAACTGATGTAACAAAGTGCCAGAATGCTTTTGTTGAATAAATTATAATTGCAATTATGATATGCAGAAAATAATTGTTTTTAATAAGAAAAAATCGTCGAGCATCACCTGAACTACAGATTTGTGATATCTCGACAATCGCACACTCACATAAAAAAAAACCCATGTCAAATTGGCCGGCTCCGGGATTTGAACCCGGAACCTCAAGAATATGAGTCCAAGACGATCGCTCAGTTTGACGGTTTAATTTGTGAAGGAATAGTGTTATTTGTCAAAGCTAAATGTATTGCAACTTAAAATTCTTAAAATATGTCAACACTTCACAAAATTAGGTGTCAAAGAACTCTGCTAAATATTTAATAGTATTATATCTTCTGTATATAACAGTATTCAGGTAGTACACAATTTCAACTTGATCAACGAAGTAAACAAACATCTGACTGCATTGCAGTCAAAGCCCTCAATGGTTAAAAATGCGGCATTGCAGTATAAACATGATTAAAACAAATGTGACTTTTAATTAGTTGTTACTCTAGTACCGGTCAACCGATTTGGTCCAAAATGAACAGGCTTCTTGCCATGGACGAAAATCCGATAAAGTGTGTTTGAGTTATCGCGTCTTTTGTTATATATTACCATAAAAAAGCAATAAATTGGGCATTATTCCTGTATCGGCCAACCGATTTGGTCCAATATCAATAGTCGTCTTTTGATGGACATTATAAATGCGTATACCGTAATATCAATTGATAACTTATGTAATTTATGCAACTGCATACAAAATATCAAAATAAAACGATATTGTACAATGGAAGCTAACACCGCAAGCGGCATACAATTCAATGGTCGACTTATCTAATAAACCCGGATTAATGACACAAAATTATTCACGCCTAGTTATTCAGGCAGTTGAATGTTTTTAAAACTTGCTGTGTGCAATTCGAAAAGGGACTAAAACTGTTAACAGATCAACGTGGCATGAAAACATCAACGTGTTCGCAATCCATCGGATTAGTAACAGAGGAGGCTGTGGATGATATTTTTTCCTGCTATATTCACGGCCCATTTAACGCTGTGCTTTCTAGCTAAGCTGTAGTCGTTAAACAAATAAATATCAACGCATTAAAGTATCTTTCTCACAACTTTGAATGCCATACCCATTTACTATTATTGTAATTGAAACTGAAAAGCGTATATTCAGAGCTTTAGTTTAAAAGAATTAAGGATTCACTACTTACTACGGTAGCGTCCATAAATGAGGGTACTACAGAGAATGAAAATGCAATGCCATTTTACAATGTATCAAAGTATCATACAGGGTGTTAATGAATAACATCGAAATATTTTACCAGTGCATAGAGGGGACATAGACAAGCAACTTTTATTAGGAGATTTTTGCTCTATGGATTTAATTTTTCCTGTTACAGCATGAAATCTCCCCGGGCATGACCGCCACTGACTTCTAACATTAGCAAAAAATGCAAAACAAAGGAACTGTGGCGACCAGTCATGTGATTAGTCTGTAAATTTTGCAGACTATGTAAATCCTAAATTATGATATGGCTGTTGACGATTGATTAAAAGTCAGGTCTTTATCGATCACTAGGAAGGCATGAAGCCAATTTAATGAACATTTCAACCCTATTTCGCGTAATTATTGATTTATGAGCACCAAATTATAATTACTTCAATGCCCTGTAGCATACACATTTTACGTCATAGAGCAAAAATCTCATAATAAAAGTTGCTTGTCTAAGTCCCCTCTATATACAGGTAGAATGTTTCCGCGTTATTTATTAACACCCTGTATAAACGTTTAAATTGACTGCAAAACAAGTTTTGTAAGTTTTGGAGTCTTGTGATAAGCCAACGTTCTTTCACAGAATATTCAATTCATATCGAGATGCAAGTATTAAATTCAATTTCCTGTTTTAGACAAAAACGAAAACCTCGAGAGCCTTGCTCCGTTGCTATGGTAAAAAATATAAATAAAAAAAAAGGAACCAGAACAGTCTGTATTTCCTCCTGAAAGAAATGTTTGTGTGTACAAGTGAATCGAGGTAGAATATTAGAAATTTCAAGGAATGATAAGGAAACGCCTTCCCACTATTTATTTAGGAACTGTCATTCACAGAAAAACATTTATAGAATATAATTATTCGAAGAGAAGTGTTCAATGCCAGAGAAAAAAAGCTAGTTGTTCAAACTTACATTACATTACTAACTTACATTACCACATTAATTAACCTTTTTGAACAAATATGTAATCTTGTCTTATGAAGATTGGGGTAAAAATTATATGGATTTAAATTGCTATGCTTGGTAACGCAAATTAAACATCACCAGACTACTTCGCAGAAAATCAAGTCTAGAAAATTTTTATTTGAAGATAAGTGCGTTCAGCCAGCAAGGAAACTATTTTATTTAACGGCAAAGCAAAGAGACGTTCTGTTTATAGGTTTGAAGAATAATTCGACTGTTGATTCACAGTCATAAGTTATCACTTTTTATTTAGAAGCTGTGATATAATTGTTATTTAAGATATGTATACACCTAATGGAGTGTTTTATGACCCACGAGTTACTAGAGTCTATTGTATAACTCGTGTACTTCAATATTTTATAAAGTTTCGTATATTTAAGAAATGAAATTTATCTTCAGAATTGAGGAAATAAATTTATTATAAATTGCAGTTTAGACTATTAGACTCAAAGCCTACTTCACCGTTTACATGAGTGAAGAAATGGTTTCCAGGTAGGCCTAATAAGAAAATCAACAAATATTGTTATTGAAGTCTCCATTTTAGATCAAGTGTCAGAAAGTGAAAATGAGGGCAGAAATGGGACTCCACCAGCTGAAATTATTAAGGCAGTCAAACATGCAACTTTCGATATTCTTTTTAAAAAATAAAGAAAAAATTATATGAGCAACTACGTGAAATTTGAGGACTAGTATGTTGGATTAGCGTATTTTGGGAAAATATCTAGACTCAATCATCTAGTCTTTGGCCTGAATATTCTAGGATCAAATCAACTCCTATAATTATTTAGAATTGCAGTAATTACAACATTACAATAACATTAAATTGATATTTCACTTGTCATTAAAGCGTGTTTTCTATTTTATTAAAGCTGTGTTTGGTTTTATGCCTGTTTTGTGATTTACAAGAATATAGTGATGAGCTTTTATTGCCTAGAAACGATTAAATAAGCGTGAAATTTCATTTCCATAGTAGATAAAAAATATTTTAAAATTCATAAGTTTGGGAGATAATTTATTTGTGTTTAATTATGTGCATAAATTGAATTTGTTTTAAAATGGACGGTACTCTTACAACTGGAAGACGGCGAAGAGAAATTTCAAGAGTGGGCGTTTGTAGTAAGTGAGGATGTAGAAGTAATTGCAAATTATTGTAAGTATAATTATGATTTTTTACCGAGTCTCAATAGGCCTAATTAAGCATTTCTCAGTGCATTGCAGTACTCATAATGACCTAGTAGCCATTTACTAAGTACGGACGTAACATTTTAGTACGAAATGATTGTGAAAAGAATGTACGAGAAAGAAGCTTATACGGTGTTGTGAATTTCCCCTAGCTTAAGAAAACTTTTTTAAATTACCTTATCCTTCAAACATAGCAGGGCTTATGTATTGAAAAGCTTTCAACAACATACGTTCAAGAATCTTGACAAAAATGTAGGTTCTAATATTTAGAGGCAATATGGATGTTGTTTAGCCATGGGATCTTACGTTCAAGGTATATGTATATTATATTATGTTTTATTATAATAATAATAATAATAATAATAATAATAATAATGTTAAACCATGAATATAAAATCAATTTGTAATCTAACAAAACTTTGTGGTATTTTCTTATTTATTTGTATATCTATTTATTTATATGTTTATATAAAAATAATACTGTAGGGTATTACAGCAAACTAGTGACCAAAAATACTTAATTTACATAGATAATTTACAAGTACTTGTACCGGTATACATAATTTTTAAAAATATAAGGACAAAAGTTAAGAATAACAAAAATATTGTAAAAAAAAAAAATCAGTGAAAAAATAAGTAAAAAATAGAAGCTGAAAAAGAAACGGGACAGATGTTCACGTGATGAAATTAAATACAATTCCTGAAGTTGGTCATGTTATCATAAAAGCGATCCACTCTATGATTTATAGCATTTAGTGTTCCTGTAAGAATAAATAACTATATACAATAAGATCTTGTATTTGGGATGATAAATAGCATAATGATTTACAAAAAAAGAAGAAGAAGAAGAAGAAGAAGAATTGTGTACCTTTAACATCTATAAGAATATTACACAAGTTTTACTCTGAATTTACTCAGAGTCTGTTCTTAATAGTGTATGCAATTTATTCCTTATTCCTTTAAGAGAGCAGAATTATTAAGGATTACAAAACAAACAACAATCATTTAAAATTATTTCAGCATTAGGTACATAAATTTCTTTTACACGGATTCGGTTCATAAAGATTATACTTTTAGATTATATATAAATGTAGTATATAATGATATAGCATATAATAATATTGAACTGGAAGGATCCATCGGTTTAGCAATATAAAGACAATGTTAAGAATTTTAAATTTTCAACTACAGCTAAACTATTATTTAATTATCATGAACTACGAAATAAATTTACGCAAAAGTAATGGATAAAACAGTTTAGCACACATATTAAGTTCTAGTGACAATATCGCATTTATAAGATTAATTTAGGCAGGCTGTTTAATTTCATGTGTTTTAAAATGAAACTGCCTATATACATTTTTGGAAAGTCAGTCAATTCTTTTTAAAGCAATTACTTTTACATTCGAGTGCTGGTATTATATTTTTACTTTACTTTAAGGCAATCCCAAATTATGGTGATTACGGATAACAGATTAACATGTCAAAACAACGAAAATTTGAAAATAAGAATTGGAACACACATTGATACATTATAACCCTTAGCAACCAGGGAAGGCGGTTGAGGCCAGGTAGGTTCCTTCACCCGCTTGGACCCTCACATTTACAAGGGCAGGAGATTTAGGACCAACCGTAATTCCCTCCCCATGAGTCACCTAGTCTACTTCAATCAATCAATCTTAGATTTTTTAATGTGTAATTTTATCTTAAAATGTTTGTTATATATCAATTCTACACATAATTACAAGAAAAATGACACTAAACAATGTATAATTTACTTTATTAGGAACATTTCTAACAAATACGTAAATAAAGTTACGAGAAAACTGCTTTCAAGTCCTATGTTCCTATGAAAGTAAATTATACATTGTTTGGTGTCATTTTTCTTGTAATTATGTGTAGAATTGTTATATAACAAACATTTTAAGATAAAATGACATATTAAAAAAAATCTAAGATTGATTGATTGAAGTAGACTAGGTGACTCATGGGGAGGAAATTACGGTTGGTCCTAAATCTCCTGCCCTTGTAATTGTGAGGGTCCAAGCGGGTGAAGGAACCTACCTGGCCTCAACCGCCTTCCCTGGTTGCTAAGGGGAGAATGTCGAAATGTAAATCAGAACTGTGTGACGAATAACAGAACAATATAACATTTTTATCTTACAGAAAATATAATTAAAACTTCTAATAAACAGGATTGTCGGCCGCGGTGATCTGGAGGTAGCGTGCCCGCCTCTAGATCGTAGGTCGCGGGATCAAACCCAACCGCGGTCGATGGATTTTTCAGGATGTATAAATCCTGGGCACGGAGTACTCCGGGAGGGACTTTAAGCTAGGGGCCCATATCGTAGATTTACGGCACGCAAATTATCTCCAAGCCTTAATTAGAGCATCTGGACAAAATTTCTCGGCCCTTTCACGTTCAAGTAATACCTTATTTTCCGGAGAGGCGATGGGCTTACCACCTGTCCCTGTGCCCTCTCTCGGAAAATAAGCGTAACAAAATTAGCATAGATAATGAAACTTCCACTTGAAGCCCTTTACCCCACCATAGGGGTTACAGGAACAAGTCAGTCAGTCAATAAATAGGATTAAAATTAAAGTATATTTATACCGCATTTCGAGCGGACACTAATCTCATTTTCCATGAATACTAGTTTATGATTTGAATCTCCAAGTACAAACAACGGTGATTAATCGTTTTGTTAAGTAGGTAAATACAGTAACCGTGACCTGGAACTGAAGTAGTTTGTGTTTGCAAAGAGCTGCATTTCGCAGCGGCGCCACTTGAAGTCTCAAAGAAGTCATTAGTAATTCAAACTGAACACAGAATAATCTCATTAAAGTTCCATGCTCCTTACATTACTGAGTGGTATCGCTCGTAATTTATTTCGCAGAAAGCGCCGTGGAATATACTTCAATAGAGTAATTAAAAGCAAAGTGATATTGCAAAACTAAAATTAAGATTATAATGTGAAGTATTATTTCAGAGAAAAAAAATATTACTAAAGTTCCCGCACGAAATCTGTGCCGATTGCCTAAGTCATTGCATTACGTTTTCGTGGGGACTGTAGCGTCGATTGGCCTGCTACCTATCTCTTTCGCACAACAGTACCTCCCTTTCTATTTGTAAAGGCCAAGCTACCTCTCTCTCTCTCTCGCACAATAGCATGCCTCTCTCTAGCGAGTAACGGTCTCATCGGCACAGATTTCGTGCGAGATCTTTACGCTAAAGTCAATGTACTGAGACGGAATTGAGCTTTCATTATATATCGATAATGTGTAAACAGAGATTCGGTTTGACTTTTTGAAGAGTCAATAGATCGAGGGAACGCATTTCAATGCGAACTCAAATTCAAACCCTGTTGAATTCAATCCTGGTTCTTAAACTCTCACTCTCGATTACCATTTATTTCACATAATTCTAGATCATTCATATTGTACACTATTGACTACAGCATTAATAATTATTATTGATTTCATACCTTAAATTTTATTAGGGCGACAAGAAATGATTGAAATAACATAATCTTTAATCATTATTTTAATCATTACAACAGAATAATAATCTACATGGAGTAGAGTGTAAATACACATAGGTTAACCACGTTAAAATTCCTATGTAGACCTATCCTACTTAGCGAATTGTATGAAAATCTCAAACTAAACTCCGTGGCGCTACATCCCTTGAGGGACTTGGCCTATGAAAATCTCAATGCTTTTAGAATTTTTCATGTAAACAGGGAAAGTATGTAATTGGGATTGCATTCGAATTGAATTCATTTGTAATTATTGTAATTATTGGACTAAAAACTTCGAATAAAATCTCTAACCTAATAATGTAGAAAAACAAGAAAACTGGAATAATTTCCGACGAATTGAATTAAAACCGAGAAAAGTGGGGAAAGAGATTAATATTTAATTAAACACTAGTGAAATTCATATTACATAGCATATGTAAGAATGTATGTTTATAAGTGTGTGGTTTCAACAGTACGGAATTGGTATTACAACATACCCATACCTATATATAATCGTAATTGTGGAACCCGTTAAACACGTCCAATATAGGTATGTACATAAATTTGCATTACCGATCAATTCAATGGGCAAACATAGTCGTAAAACAATACTTTCTTCAGTTCATAAATTAGAATATAGATTACGAAGAGGTCGAGTCTAAAGCACAAGTTCATGAACACAGGTCACACTAGTAAGCCTAGCTGTACCAAGCAGAGTGAAAAAAATAAAAATAACAAATAGAACATACAGCATAGATTCTCAGGAAGCATAGTTTTTTTTTTAAATTACGTACTCAACAGGTATTATTATAACTCTAGTAAATACTGTCAGAATACTAAATAAAAGCATAAATTCCCCTTGATGACGTGAGTTTGCAAAAAGAAAATGTATTTTGAAATACATGAGCCGTAAATATGTTTAGTTTTAATGTGAAATAACACCTTATGTTTTCTTTATTAGAAATATCACCGAAATTATCCCATGAAGTTTAACATTTTTATTTACCGTAAAATAGTAGCCCTAATGCGCAATAAGCCAATGGACATATCGTGGTTAATCTGGTTACACACGAATCGCTGGTTCCGCACCGCCTTGTTAAGGGTTGTTTGGATGCTGGGATATGATTCACTGCGTGTGCGGTTAGAATCACTTGGCGTAGCCAGTTGCCGATATGCGATTCAGGAAAATGCATACACGCGTACGAATTTAATGATGGCTAAAACCATCCGTACCCTCTCACGTGACTACAGCTATCTTAACCATCCTTGTGGTAATCAACTTTCTCATTATTTCAAATTTCATTCTGGAGAGTTTGAGGTTCTTGAATAATGTAAATAATAAAAGGTTGATCTAAAAATCATTAATTACTAATGGTACAACAATTAAGCTAATTCCTATAACTCACTAGTGGATTATTGAATTAATTTATACCCGTTACAGATAGGCCTACTCGATATTAGCAACATTCTGTTATCAAGACGTATTTAGGAATCATTATCAGTTTTGCATAATCATTTTATTGGCATTTACGACATTAAACTAAACTAAACTCCGTGACGCTACATCCTTGAAGGGACTAGGCCTACCACCCGACCGCTGCGTCATCTACCATAGGCAGATGGCAGGATTGGGCCATGTGGTCAGCATGCCGACACCCACGGTTTCACGACCTTGAAGACTTCATTAATTATTTGTGTCCTTTTCAGCGTGGTGTAATTATTTATTATTACGATGCTAATTTTAATAATAATAATAATAATAATAATAATAATAATAATAATAATAATAACGATAACAACAGATCCCTAAATCTATCGAACTTCGAGGCAATAGGCCTACATACTTCAAGCATGGTTCGATCCGATAAAAATCTGATGTAAAACATAATATAATTTCCTCCACTCAAATAGATGTTTTAGCTGTTGGTATAATATTTTATATTACATAATACACCACATTACTATATTTTGCATATTATGCAATACGTTTAGGAAATTTTAACAAAATCGTTAGTTGTTTTCAAGAAAATCGCAAAAAAGAAATGTTATTCATGTCAAGTGGCAATAAAAATAAGAGAAAGTCGCCATCAATCTTCGTGTCACATCCCCAGAAGTTATCTAACCCAGATATGAAAATCTGTTTTTAAACGATTTTTCGCTCTCGAGCTATGCTGTTTACAGACACACAGAACACATAAATACACACACAGACAGACAAACTTGTTTCTGAAAATATTTTTTTTTTCAGGCGACCTCAAAAACCTGTATTTGCGTTGAAAACGGGACATCGAACACAATACTTTCTCTACACAGAGTTTCGAGGGTACGGGTAGAGGAAGTAAAATTTAGTAAGATGGCCTTCCACATAGATATAGGCTAATCGGAGCGGAACTGGTTAAAAAAAAGCGTTTGGTTCTGATGAGAGTTCTCAAAGATGGTACATTCATTCGACAGCAGAATTTTAAACATTTGCACATGACCTTACAACCCAGGCCATGATACAACCCGATTTTCTATTTTCGAAAAAGAACCCAAAAATGTTTTCTTTGGTTTTCGAAGTCGAAGCGATGATACGTTCGATTGAACAAAATTTTACACATAAGCATATTACCTTATACGCTACGACGTGACGGATGACGCAGCCCGACTTTTGATTTTATAAAAGGGGCGCAAATAAATCAAGGTCAAAGTTCATCCCATATTAAGTAAATGGGGAAATGGCCTCGTTCCTATTAACGTTGTAGTTTCGCGCCCAAGCTAACTAACTACAGTAGTTACTTACATGCCAGTATTCTAAGTAAAGTTAAAAAAAAAAAAAAAAAAAGAAAAAAAAAAAAAAAAAAAAAAAAAAACTCTATACCCTATATATTTTTCATATTAAGTAGTAATTTACTGATAGGTAAACTAAATAAGTATTCACATGATGCAATTAGAAATGTGAAGTCTGTCTCTCGTGAAGCAAAGCAATCAACTGAAATCGAATGCATTACGCAGATGAATATCCCCTCACTGGATTCTGCATTAAGAATTGATAAGAATTGAATAAGAATTGAATTGATAAAATACTCTTCCAGTGATCATATCTACAAAACTAGACGAAATACTAATTTACTCCTATTAGAACCCAAATGTCTCACATCGGCAGGATTAAAGCATAGCATTAATTTTGGACCGCGCTTCTATAACTCAATTATCAGAAAAAATCCTGATCTCTCAGCATACTCCACTGTTAAATTTAATAGATATGTAAAGAATTTTTTGTAATTTTTTAGCTTTTAAGTAATTTTTGTTTCACTCCTTTTATGTATTTATGTTTTTATGTTTAATGTTTTTGTTTTACTTTCTTTTTTAGTTAAGCACATTATACACTCTATTTCTTTGTCTCTCCTCTTTCTTCACTTTGATATTTTTGAAACGGCACCCGAGCACGAGCAGTCTTGCTCATTCGGGTGTATTACTAAATGTAATACCTCTTGTAATATCTCTTGTAATAAATAAATAATAATAATAATAATAATATGCAATCCATCTCTATGGAAATAAATAAAGCAATAACAACTAACATTCAAACGCTTGTTTATTTCATTTGCTTTTGTATACTGTATTACAAATAAATAAATTCATTTATACACGAAGAGTTTCATAATTTAAATGACACTGTTTGTGGATTAATTGTACAGGGAGTGTGTTTATATTTAATTAGTGAACTTAATACATAGATGTCGTTTGTTTTTGCACCAATTAAATATGTGAATAATTAATTCAATCACAGACTTGTCATACAAATTATAATTAAAAAGTTTGACTAAATTATTATGTGATTATGAGGTTTGCAAATGACGCTGATATTATTATTAAGCAAACTAATTACTGGAGTTGTTAAACATTGGCGTAGGCTAACTTGCAGGAGACTTTTTTTTTATTACTGCTCACTGTAGCTTTCCACATTCCGTTTTAAACATTTTCCTCTGATTTAAATAACAATTTTGACATTGTTATAATGGGTTTAGATGGAGCAGTAAATCCGTATAACCAATACCGTTAAGTACAAAAGAGAGATACAACTGTATGAGACGTAAAGCCAGCTTTCAGAAATTCGCTTACAGTTTATCGTCCACGATACCGCCTCTCGAAAAGCATTATTTTGCACGACGTAACTAATTACTGGTACTTATGAATATTGTTGCCGTGGATCGTAACTTGACATTCCCGCACGCAATCTGGTTGCTATGAAAACAAAAGAAATCTCCTTGCGGTAAAAATGACAAAAAGCACAAGTGCCGTAAGTAAAATCATCATAATACAAGCCTTTATGGAAGACCGGAACCAAGGCCCTCTAGCTTGTGGCGACTTTAACAGGACAAATATTCGGTCCCCATAACAACCAACACATGAGAATCACTTTCTGAAATATAACGTCCATCTTCAATAGTGTATATACATCATATTTTCAGCTAATATCTCAATTAATATAAATAAATTGATATAAATATTCATCGTGCAAAAAACAGCATGCAATACTCGTGCCGTAAGCGCATAACGGATCTCGGAAATTGAAAAAACTCGGCGCAAGCGCCTCGTTTTTTCCAACCCTTTCCTCGACCCGTATGCACCGCTTACGGCACTTGTATCGCAATATACTATTTCAGAAATATACAGGAGTATGTGCATTTCCAAAAGAAATTTGGCCCCCACTTACTCTATAGTTGGGCAGGCGTGATTTAGAGGAAACTAAGATATTATTTTTATTATTTGTATTATTTTTATTGTATAGAGGTTCAAATGTAACCTAGAGGTCTATAAAGTGTCGTAAATCTCTGATATAGGACAAAAGGATTATAGTCCATTTCGGAGAACTTATGCTGATAAACCTATTGACCTCCGCAAGGTCTGAACCCCCGGTCCTTGGATCCAGAGGCAATCCCGTTACCTCTACAGTACTGAGCCGACAACGAAATATACTAAGGAGCTTAAACGTCGGAGCACTTTTTCATGATTTGTTTATTTATTTTACATAACTGAAAAACATACGGACAATTATTGTTGGGTTAAGGAGACACAGAAAACTAGCTTAGTTTTACTTAAGCGTTATAATTAAGTTCCTGTACTCTTTATCTTGTATAGATGATGCTGTTTTTTCCAGTTCACCTGGTGTAAAATTAATCACGAACATTAATCCCTTTCACAATATTTAATGGCGTGGTTTAGTAGTTTGAGGATATTTCACTGAGGATATTTCTGGTGAATATACACGTTTCAAACAAATCCAGTGAACTTTGTTGTGACTGACGTTTTACAATTCGTTCACATTTCAATGCCAAGCAAATTGTTTTACGAAGTTCGCTGGTTTCTCCTTTGATCTTGCAAGCGAAATGAAATCTTTATGTACGATGGGAATTTTACGCTTGCATGATTGAATTCATTCTCTTTGTCAATGCTCGGATGTTCGCAAGAAGAGAATCTGGCACATCAAGTGAATGTCACGGAAGCAGATCAAACCCTTCACATATGGTGTAATATCATGCTATATATGTAACTTGACCTTTGCAACTGTTTGTATTGAATACTGCATTCAGAGAATGTACGTACAGAAGAAATAAGCATCTGTGTATACGGTTGGATGTTTATATGCTTGTGCTGGGTTAAAAGGCACCAGGTTCGTAGTTCCTGTTCCAGGAAGGAATGAAAATGAATGCTTCCTTATGTACTCCTTTAAGGGAACAAGGAAATCTGGCTATTCTGTATCTGGGCAGTTCTTATTTTAAGTGTAAAGTATTAATAAAAAGTTCTAAAGGGTATTTATTTAAAATTGTTACATGCTAGTGTGGATACATTCAGAATTATATTGTTTATGAGTTTATGGCAGTCGTTTCATTAATAAAATAATTAAATATATATAGGCCTATTATATAATAAGGGGAAGAAAAAGTGAAAAAGATGTGGAAGTTTATGTACCTTGATCCCTGAAACTAGTATAAACGGGATTAAAAACTTTTCACGTGTATATTTTCCAAACTGATTTTAATTTCTATTAGTTTATACATATATAGAGCTAATGCATAAATGATCTGTGATTTTAAAAACCTGTATTTTGCTTTAGTAGCATCATGGACGATGCTAAAAATATTTGCCAGGAAAACCGAATAATAGAGCTCACCTTCATAAAAATAAGGTTAGGATTTATTCTATCCTTTTTCAATTTAATATTTTGTGGTATCAGATCCCTAAAATAATGTAGCATGCTAAGCCAATTGGTTTGGGGTTTTACAAAATGAAGTTTATTGTAATAATTATGCTATATTTTATAAAATAAATGACGGCACAACGTTTATAGAAGTCCGAGTATTTTGATGAGAAAATTTCCTAACAAGTTGCAAAAATAGACTTCGCTGAGTTGTCATGTTTGTCTATTGCTGGGTAGAAAAGGCCGTCAAGACAGCAAATAAGGGGTTTTATTTTAAAAGAATTGACTTCTATTTGGTCACATTTCTTAAGTTTACATTATCTTAAAAGTTTTACTTATAATGTTGAGATTGACTGTGGTGCTAATTAGTGTAGCCATTTGGAATGCGAGGAGCACGGGATTGTGGTCCGAGTTACTATCGATCAGTTCAGACGCTAACCACAACTCTCTGATGGGGTTGGCAGCCCTGCGGTACATCCCCACCTCACACCCATTTGTTGTTGAAGTTTCACAGGGCCAAACACCTTGCACGTATAAGCTAGCACTTCAATAACAAGGGTTAGAAAGACGTGGAACAACATTGAAATATATTAACCTAAGAGAATCTGCAATGTGGTCTATGTTACCGTTTTTATGTAAGATATTATTGGTTATTAGAATCGATGTAATTAATTTTCTGAAATAACCTAGCATGGATTTTGGGTGTTCTGAAAATAGAAGAAGAAATAGCTCTTTCGTGGTGTATAAGCTAATAAATAAATCAAAACAAACGTAGTCGGTTTAATTGGAAGAGTTGGCAAAGAACTGACTTTCTGACCTTAAGTTCAATCTGGACCTATACCCGAGACAAGCTAAGAAAGAAACCTGAAGTAAACAAAAACCAGCATGTCTGTCTTACTCTTAAGTCATATGAATAATGTGCTAGAGCGAGACCTGTATTGGTTTTTGTTTACTTCAGGTTTCCTTCTTAGAACGACCAGACTTTAGGGCGATGTTATTAGTTATGTGTGCGTAAAGCCACAGTCCCATGTCAGAATATTTCCAGGCATGTAGGTTCTAATTCCAGGAGGACTTAATTTCGGCATATTATTCGTTAACTAATCATAACAACCAGCTGAAACAGGTAGTTTTTAAACTGTATTACCCATCAACTAAATTTCTTCATATTTCATAACACAAACGGGAAGATATACGGATAGAAGAATAGCAAACTGAATAAACATGTTACGGTGGACAATTTTTCCTGATTTATAATGAAGTACTGTACATTGAAGTCAAACATAAACAATGATCCGAAAAAAGTCTGTCCCTGAAGATGCAAGGCGAAGTTCGTGCATGAGTTTGTGTATCTGTGAAATATAAGTATGTGTATGAAGAAGAAAACAAAAGAGTACTTAAATCTGTTATTAAAGGTTGCTTCAGAAACACAAATATTTTAATATTTCACAACTAGCAAATAATATTATTATAGTCCATTAAAACATAAGGAAGGAAGCGTGTTAGGCAGTTTTTACTGTCTCTGAAGCAACCTTTGATAACAGAGTTATTACTCTTTTGTTTACTTCTTCACACACATACTTATATTTCACAGATTCACAAACCCATGCACGAACTTGATTTCCATCTTCATGGACAACATTACTTGTTATGGAAAAAAATGTAATTAAGAATAAAATTATATATCGTGCAATTTATATAAAAACGATGGTGTTAATAAACATAATGTTATAATTATTTTTCTGTGAAATAAATTATTATTTAAATAAAACTTCTAGCAGTTGAGTAAATAATCGCGGACGAAGAGCAGACACCTGCATGTATTAAAATAAAACACTTCTGTTGCTGAGATACAATTGCTCGCTAAGTGTGAAATATTAAAATAAAACACTTCTGTTGCTGAGATACAATTACTCACTAGCTGTGAAATATTAAAATAAAGCACCTATGTTACAAAGATACCATTTCTCACTAAGTGTGAAATATTGAAATAAAATACTTCTGTTGCTAAGATACCATTGCTCGCTAGTTGTTAAAATTAAAATAAAATACTTCTGTTGCTAAGATACAATTGCTCGCTAGTTGTTAAAAATTAAAATAAAATACTTCTGTTGCTAAGATACAATTGCTCGCTAGTTGTGAAATATTAAAGTAAAACACTTCTGTTGCTAAGATACAATTGTTCGCTAGTTGTGAAATATTAGAATAAAATACTTCTGATGCTAACAAACAATTGCTCGCTAGGTGTGAAATATTAAAATAAAATACTTCTGTTGCTAAGATACAATTGCTCGCTAGGTATGAAATATTAAAATAAAGCACCTGTGTTACTAACAAACAATTGCTCGCTAGGTGTGAAATATTAAAATAAAATACTTCTGTTGCTAAGATACAATTGCTCGCTAGTTGTTAAAAATTAAAATAAAATACTTCTGTTGCTAAGATACAATTGCTTGCTAGTTGTGAAATATTAAAGTAAAACACTTCTGATGTTTAGATACAATTGTTTGCTAGTTGTGAAATATTAAAATAAAATACTTCTGTTGCTAAGATACAATTGCTCGCTAGTTTGAAATATTAAAGTAAAACACTTCTGTTGCTAAGATACAATTGCTCGCTAGTTGTGAAATATTAAAATAAAGCACTTATGTTACTAAGATACAATAATTGCTCGCTAGTTGTGAAATATTAAAATAACGCACATCTGTTACTAAGATAGCATTGCTTGCCAAGTGTGAAATATTAAAATAAAATACTTCTGTTGCTAAGATACAACTGTTTGCTAGTTGTGAAATATTAAAATAAAATACTTCTGTTGCTAAGGAACAATTGCTCACTAAGCGTGAAATATTAAAATTTAATACTTCTCTAGCTAATGTACCATAATTACTAGCTAGGTGTGAAATGTTAAAGTAAAACAATTCTGTTGCCAAGATACAATTGCTCGCTAGTTGTAAACAATAAAAATAAAACACTTCTGTTGTAAAGTTACAATTATTCGCTAGCTGTGAAATAGTAAAATAAAGTACCTCTCTCACTAAGATACAATAGCTCGCTAAGTGTGAAATCTACCACAACCGGTAAATGAATCACACTTTTGAAAGCGAATACTGGGTCAATATGTACATGTGAGGTACGTTATCAATCGAAATATTTTTTCGCTTCGATGTCATTAATTTCCATACCGTTAAGTTATTATAAATGTTCTGGTTAAAATATTACAATGAAATGTTGTATTTTCAAGTCGAACAACGTTTCGTTTCGGTATCCAAATCCAAAGCAATTTAAATATTTATTTCGAGACTCTCAGAGGACTTTCTCTACCAAAACATGGATTTTTTAGTTAAAATCTGAGCACAGTATGAAGTAACAAGGGAGTACGTGGAAAAGCACGTTAGAAGAATGATATTACTTCCTCAGATAGGGATGGTTTTATTTGTACTATTTAGAGCCAAGGACATAAGCTGAACTCTTTGACGATCAGTGTGTAACAACTGAATTATTCAACCGGACGAAATCCCTTTAGATTGAGCATCAATCATGTCTAGCCTAAAATGGCTTTGCTTTTATTCGAACTATGCTCCATTGACTCACTTTCCTATGCATGGTATTTATAGTTCCAGTAAAGAGGAGATAGTATTAAACTTTCGTTTCAATACGATGTAGTCAGATGTAGTTCCTTATAATAATAAAATTTTGCATTAAGTAAGCACAGATGGAAAGGTGAACATGATTTATGTATACAGAACAGTAAATTTCAAGGATGAAGTGATAGGTTTTATTACCAGAAATATCACGTGACTAAACCGAAAGTAACACATAAAAAAAAACTGAAATTTTAAAGTTAGCATTACAAAGCATTCCTAATAAATAGGATTGTATTCCAATAAATTACAGTATATTATTACGCATTTGATGAATAGCAAACATTCAGTTCCTGGAATTATGCAAACACCAAGATGAATAGCAAACATTCATTTCCTGGAATTATGCAAACACCAAGATTTGTATAATAAATATTTACCATTATCTTTTATGGAATCAAATAGGGAGCAACGGAAATGTTTGGAGTTACTGACGGGAAAAAACGTTGAGGAAGGCATTGGGAAGTTTTTAATGAAGGCGAGACAGCTCAGGTTTGAAAAAGCGACAAATTGGAGAGCGGGTGTGGAGGGTGAGGAATAGATTTAGTTTGTTTGTGTTATTTTGTATTTATATTATTTCTTCTTTTTTGTGTGTTTTTGCGTAAGCATGTACGGTCCATGCAGACCCATGCGATTGTTTGCATTGGAATTTGTAAAAAGTTAATTATTGTAATAAACACTTACTTACTTATAATATCTCTAACACCAATGTACTGTACCTAAGAGTGAAATAAGTTTTAACTTAGTTTGGATGTTCAGTAATAATAATAATATTCAATAATAATAATAATAATAATAATAAAAAACCGATAATAATAATAATAATAATAATAATAATAATATACTTGCACAACTTTCTCTACCCCAAGCATGGGCAATACAATTTTCGCTCTTCATATTCTTAGTCTATATAGAATAAGAGGCAGTAATTATTCTTGGATGCATATTTAGTTGTTTTAGCCTCAAGATAAGGTCATTGTTCGTCTGGAAAGACTTGGGAGCTTGAGGTTGTGCAAAGAATACACAATATAACAATACCTTCCGCCTCACAAGACAAGTCAATAGAACATCGTAGCTACAAGTAAGTTTTCTTGTTGCTTTTACTTTTAAGTTGAAGATAATCCGATGCCTCGATCGGAATACAGAGTAGGGATTTAGGGAGTCAGGAGAATACTTAACCTTAAAACTCAGGACGCTGCATGGCTATTCGCATACTTCAACGATGTCTATGTAATCATAAGGTTTAGATTCCCGTATCATGAAAGGGAGGTCAGCGAAGAATCCCGCTGTTTTAATGACGTCAGTATATCAGACATCAGGTGGCAATGGCCTATACAACATATATGGGTTATCTCTATAGGTGTACAATTACATCATGAGAGATGTCAGCCATAATTCAAGTTGGATGCCATAACCTAGTTCACAGGTGAATGGAGTTTTGCCAGTCGCTACCGATAAGAACTCCATGGAAATCGGGTTTACATATTTCAAGGATTGAAAATGGTTTGAATGTACAATTTAGTGAAACACAATTCCAATTATAATATAAGAACTAAACGATCCATGTATAATTTTTATTATCTGTTTGTGTATAATTTGTTCGTTTGTCCATTTTTAGATTTTTTTTTCGATTCACGTTCCAAGCAAAGTTAAAAGTAATTTTGCAAAAAGTTTTCTGTGAACTAGAATAGGACAGCACATTATTTTTACCCCGAAAAAATATATTTTTCCAATTTCAAGGAGGAAAAGTAAGTAGCCTAATCATTGAAGCCATTTGATAAAAGCTATGAGCGGAAAACCTAGAAAGATCTTCATGAATTTGCTATCTTTAACAATTAACAAAGTAACGTTTTCTTACTGGCTTTGGGTTATGTTTTATAAGTTTTAACCACGTTTTTCAACACGTAGAACAGCAAATACCTCTGCCAAGATGTTATTTAATTTCTGTGGATTTTGGATCTTGGAATGGCCTGACATCATCTTATTCCTGTCATTCTTTCAACTCGCGGAAGTGATCGAGAAACCACTAGAGAATTATTATCCTTCCCTTGTTAACCCTGAAAAGTATCATCTCCTTCTTCTAGAATGCCATAAGAAAAAGAGGCATTTTTTTTGTTGCAAAAAGCTCTGTTTTGCATAAGCTACGACCCTTGCTTCAATTGAATATCGTTCAACCTTCAACCTTTGCTCTTTTGAAGGCGTAAAATCCTATTTATACTTGCATATATCATTCAGCTAGTGACACGAACGCACTAATAGTAAGGATTTCGCTCAGGCGAAAGTAGGTATCTTCGTTAATAGAAAAGTGTTTTAATAATTATCAAGGATATCTGCCAGTGATTTTATCAATGCAGACTTCAACTACTTACTGATAATAATTGCTGATCCTTCTAATGCAATGCACTCTGACTTGGTAAATTTGCTCAGTCTTGCTCATACAGATGTCCTACTTAGAATATAATTGAACTACCCGAATGAAAATACTGTTCCATAGTATGTGAAACCTTTGCATATGTCAGCATCAGCAGAACGGGAAATGCAGTGATAAATATTCAGCTAGAGGCACAACCATTAATCACCCATATTCATATGAGTTGCCGGTAGCCAATCTATCTTCAACCAATTCTCTTTCCGTTAATTATACAGTTGCTGCTATTTGTAGACGCCGGTGAAAAAGACAGATACCATTGCGATCTCTATATACTCATCGTTATTAAAACTGCTTGGACACGATACCTTTTATAAATCACGAAAATTGGGGTATACGCTACAAACCGTAGGCCTATGATATCCAACTGTAGGTTTGGTTCCCGGTGAGGTCAACATAATTTTTCAAGTACGAGGCGCGTCCACAAAGTAAGTTTCCCTGAGACCGTTTACAGAAACAGAACACAATTTCAAGGAAATATTTATTGCAACAGACACAGCCAGTGTTCAGCTATTTTTCAACATATCGCCACCGGAATCGAAACATTTTGTCTTACCATGGCACCATCTTTTGAACACCTGTGTCGTAGAAGTCTGCCACCTGGTATTTGAACCACTGTGTGACAAACATCTCCGCCTCTCTGTCATTCTCTGTCATTCTTTGTAATGTCTTTAGGTGTAGGATAAGATGGAAATCACTGGGAGCGAAGTCCGGGCTGTAGGGTGGATGTTTAAACACCTACTAGCAAGTCTCCTGCAGAAGTTAAAAGCAGAGATAAAAGTAGAAAACAAGACCTATGGAGGACATTTATTTGACTGTTTGGGGAAAATTTACTGCTAAATAATTTTTACTGGAATTTAGTATACATAATTTAACTTAATCAGTTTTAATTGATCACAATCTTGTCATATTTTGATTTACTGTATCTTAATACTTCTCTCAATAGTTAAACAGTAACAATTTAAGTGTAACGCATTTGAAGTGAATTAAAAAAAAATCATGATTGTAAAAATCATTAATATTTTACTTGAAATTACATTAATATGTGAAACTTGCAGTAATCCACTTCTGTGGCTTAGAGGATGTGTTCGCTATCCTCACGCAACAAGGCCAGGTTCGATTCCCGGTCGGAACAAGTTTCCTAGGTGGGGTTTTCCTCACGTGTGAGACAAATCTCGGGAAAGGAACTTCTGGTCCCCGGATATCATCAGTCCATCGTTGTCACTTTTATCTTATCTGCGCGGTTAGGAACGTGTGTGTGTGTGTGAATCTGGTGTGTCTCGTCCTATATGTTCGCGTTGTCTCGGAGGGAAGAAAGGATGCATGTGATGGGGTCCTCTAAGGTCAGGCCCCTACAATGGGAGAGATAAAAACGAGCTAAACAAAGGAAAATAAATTGCAATATCTTCATGCCCTAATAATTACAATGATGAGCATACAAACCAGGAAATTAAAAAAGATCTACAATAATGCCAACGAGCACCGTGTGCATGATACTGGCATTAATCTGTTTTCTGAATAAAATATGCATTTTTAAGCGAACACAACACTACACCCTAAAAGCGATCACATGTCATGCTGCTAGTGAAAGTATTAAGCTTCAAAGGATTTTTTAATTATCATGGGTTTGTTAGTGTTTAATGAGTCTAATGATTTCCACCATACTATGGTTTTAATTGGCGACACGAGATTTAATCTCTTCATCAACCCTCAAAGGATTCTAGCTGCAATAACAACGATATCTATAGCAAAGATTTTAAGGGGAGTAGGCACTTTTTATCTCCATCATGTTAAATTTGCCATTTTCTTTGTACTTTTTATCAAAAATTGTAAATAGTAGAACAATGAAATTTCGCCCACTTACATTTACACTCCTTAGCAACAAAGAGAAGTATCTTAAAATAGTGGTATATCGAATTTTAAAAAAGAATTACCATTATTTTGGCAAATTTTAGAAACGAAAAATCAATAATTAGTTCTAATATTGGTACCAGAAAGTTAAAACAGTGTAAAATCCTGCTAACATAACATAAACTTATAGGTAGACTGTTAAATTTTGAATGTTCTGGGATGAATAGTTTCTGAGGAAAGGTTATATAAAAAGTAAAGTTATGGGAAAACCGTTTTGAAGTCATACGTTACTGTTTGTTAATCACCACTCACCACAGGGTTTGAATTGTATATCGTAAATTCAATCCTTTGTTTATTTCACAAGAGCTACATAAGAAGGAATAGGTAATTATATATAACACAGAAAAGAAAAGAATAGGCATATAATACATAATACAAAGTAAGTAGATTATAGGCCTATAAGTTGTCTGTCATTAAAGCTGATATTTAGGACCTTTAAATAGGCATGCAGTTCAAAGTATATTTATATTTCCATAAAGGATACTTCATACTATGAAATTAAGCAATGAATTAAACATTGGTATTTTGACCCTTTTCAAGGTACCGGTACCGTGTGCCCTTACAAAATATAGATAATTTTTCGTGTATGGAGCTTTTACACACTTTACAGTCTTTATGGCCCAGCACTTCGGCCTAAATTGAAACACGATAATATAGCTCCTGAACCCGAAAACGATGTTTCGGAAAAATATCAGGGGTTCTCCTAATTTTTGGTGAGTCTAATTTGGTTATAATAGATAGCCTAATGAAGAAAAATTTTAACCATTAGACCTAAATGAATTTTACTAATTAAGTGAATTTTACTATTAAGTGAAATTAATAGCATATCACTGAGCTCTGCACGTAAATAAACTCTCTGTGTAAATAACAAAATAATACTGCGGTTCCAAAGCAGAAATGATCGATGCACTCACAACGCTACAACTTAGGAACATCACCCTCCTGTGTCTCTTATTGTGTCTGTCATACAGAACATCACCAAATGTAATTTTTTTTTTCAAGGTAACTTGAAAAGCTGACAATGTTATCCAATGCTTTATTATTTTCAGCCATCATACCAGAACCTTAATAGAGTCATAAATATGTCGAGTTACCCTAATGCTTGAATCAATGACATCGAAGTGGAAACCTTATACCCACTATAAAAGCTAGGGAAAGCTGATTTATCTGATGTAACTTGCTTACGTCGTTTACCTTTTAACGTAGTAGTAAAGTAGTAAATGATTTATTTGGGGGTACGCCGTAGCGTAGTGGTTGAGGCGCTGCGCTACAAACCGGAAGGTCGCGGGTTCGATTCCCGATGAGGTAGTTGAGACTTTTCAATTGGCCTAATCCTTCTGGTGGCACTATGGCCCTGGGGTCGACTCAGCCTCGAACAGAAATGAGTACCAGGAGCAATCCTGGGGGTAAAGGCGGCCGGTGCGTAAGGCTGACAACCTTACCACCTCCATGTGCCGAGTGTCCAAAAATCTGGGAGCCTCAACCTCCTGGAACCCTCTGGGCCTCCATGGCCTGTATAGGGATCACTTTACCTTTACGTTTTACCTTTTAAATGATTTATTTTGCCTGGCAGAGTTAAGGCCATAAGGCCTTCTCTTCCACTCAACCAGGTTAAAAATATGTACAGTGTAGATTTACATTAAAAAACAAAGTAATGGATAAGTGACTAATACTAATACTAAGGTTAAGGCTAATCATAATAATTAGTTAATTAAGTAACAAGTATAAGTTTCATAAAAAGCACAGGTTTCATCATAACTAAGAGTTAACAAAAAAATATTATAGCCTAAGAAAGGAAAATGTCAAATTAAATTATGATACTTTAAGTTTGTGCAATAAAATTGTAGGCAGTTATAAGAAGATTAAGTAATGCTAT
This sequence comes from Ectobius pallidus, assembly GCA_964059195.1. Taxonomy (NCBI): domain Eukaryota; kingdom Metazoa; phylum Arthropoda; class Insecta; order Blattodea; family Ectobiidae; genus Ectobius; species Ectobius pallidus. The sequence goes on along the minus strand of CAXKWD010000007.1, from coordinate 115,615,948 downwards.
GTACCGGTGCGGTAAGAAACCGTAATGTAGTGGTCTACTTGACTTCAGTGGTAGTTAAAATGAAACAAGTGAGATATTATTTCCGTAACCAGTACGCCATACCCTAGTTTGTCAGACTTTTGCATTGATTGCCAATGTGAGAAGAGAGCAGGGAGGGGATGTAGGGGGGTGTAATGACGAGTGTTCGAGTCGACGGAAACTCAAGTAGAATCTCATTAGTGTACATGACCATTTAAAACATCCAGTGGAAAAGAGAATCTATATTCTGGCGTGCAGGCATGGAAAAGATTCTGAAACTCTCTCACGCGGGATCTCATGTCAGCAGTCAATCTACAGAAATGAACAAAATGTAAGAGCAATTTTGCTGATCGAAAACAACCAAAGACGCGATTCCATGAAAAAGTTCACATCAACATATATCATATAGCTAGGGAACAATGTCTGTTTTCTTAAAAACGTGATTCCAAGAAAAAGTTCACGTCAACATGTGTCATATTTAAATGGTTAAAGAGCTACTTCTGTTTTTTTTAAAGACTCGATTCCATGAAAAATTCATAATTTGCAATGGCTTGAGAGTGATATCTGTTTTTTTAATTTCTCGATTCCATGAAAAAGTTCTCATCAACATGTGTCATATTTGCAATGGTCAGGAAACAATGTTTGTTTTCTTAAAAACGCGATTCCATGAAAAAGTTCACATAAACATATATCATATTTGCAATAGCAAGGGAACAATGTCTGTTTTCATAAAAACGTGATTCCAAGAAAAAGTTCACATCAACATGTGTCACATTTGCAATTTTAAAGACTCGATTCCATGAAAAATTGTACATCAACGTGTGTCATAATTTTCAATGGCTTGAGAGTAATATGTGTTTTTTAATGACGCGATTCCATGAAAAAGTTCTCATCAACATGTGTCATATTTGCAATGGTTAGGAAACAATGTTTGTTTTCTTGAAAACGCGATTCCATGAAAAATTTCACATCAGCATGCGTCATATTTGCAATGGCTTACAGAGCTACATCTGTGTATATTAAATACGCGATTCCATGAAAAAGTTCACATCAACAAGTGTCATATTTTCATTGGCTAGAGAGCGAGACGTATCTTTTGTCAAAATTAATCACAACAGCAAACAGGTTTCCCACTTTCATTTCTCATTGCAAACAGAGAAAAATTAATTGAAAGTTAATAACTAAAACAAAAAAAGAAGGTACTTGTAATAAGGAAAATTATATTACGCTACTTATAATTTAAAATGCATCGTGGAAAAATATTAAATAGAAGCAGTAAAAGGAGAGAAAAAGTTATTAACCGACAGAGTGGAGCGAAAAGGGTGTAACTGTCCCATAAAGAGGAAGATGAGATAGAAAAATCAACCTCCACTCTCAACTGGAGGCAATATTTCACATATTAGCTCCTACAAATATTAACTTCGATGATAATTATGCTAGTGACAACTTTGGTACACCATATGCGTAACTCATTTGGTGTTGTTGTTCAGAAAAGTTAACCTTACGCAAGTGCTGTGTTTGCTGCGTTCTCTATGAATAAACACTATGTTCATATTAGGTGGCGTAATAGTATTACTTCATCAGATGAATACATTAGATTTCATAATAATTAATTAATATTTGACATGCTCAGAAATATTCTCGATTGTAATTAATTATATCACTAATTTTGATGTATGCATTGGTGTTTAATAACTGTGATTAATGCTTAAGGCGTGAAGTAATTTGTAAACAACAAATTCAGCGGGAACCTGGTAGATTATATTGCATCTACTCATTAGTCAAACATAATATTTAAAATTAGCTTGCCAAGTCCGGAGGCAAATTTCGTGCGATTAATTTTCATAGTAACAAATAAACAGGTTGCAGTTCATAGAGTTTATCACTCTGTAACGAAAATCTGTAATAGTTAATTATGTTTTACTTGAAGAAAGAAAGAAAAATCAAGTGTTGACATTAAAGTGATTTGGTAGTGTATGGTTTGTTGTCCATTAATATTTTGTTGTTTATTTCATTCCGATTTCTGTGATATTTAAATTTTTATTAATTTAACTAATGAATTAGTTATATTAATGAATTGTCATTAATGTACCAAACAATAGAGGATACTAAGACACACTGTAAGTAAAAATGGAAGGTATTAATCATATAGGCCCTTACATATCTCCCAAATAAAATTTCGCTATTAACAAAGATAAACCAATCCTAGATTTCGAAAAATAAGAACGCACCCAAATCCCTAAGTAGAAAAAAAAATTGTGACAGTTTTGAAAAACATTTTTCGAAAATTTTGTTACTTGCGAATTAAAATCTCTAATGTTAAAATACCGCGAATGGACATGGCCACCCTACACGGTATCATCCGGCCTTGAGCCCCTCGGTCGGGTCATGGGCCTTCCCCCTTGGCTCTGTCCCAGGGCAGGACCGGCCTTCGGGCCGATCACTTCATCATCATCATGTTAAAATAACAGAATTTCATTTTCACTTTCTTTCAAATAGAAACAGTGCTCTTTAAACTTTAGGAATGAAGTTATACATTAAGACAATATTTTTAAGAATTTATTTTAAAGTATTTTTCAGGTCTTTAGTTCAGGCCTAAACAAATAATATACTGTGAAGTTTATAACAATCGGCACAATTGTCGACAGATTCGTTAGCAGTCAAGGGAATTAAATTGTTTCGAGAAATGACATATATCAGCTTTTACAGCAAACAATGTTCCTATTGACCCTTGCAAATATTGAAATATTTTCGAGCCTGGTAGAAACCAGTGTCATAGGTTTTCACGTTCTTTCAGTTTATTACATTCTTCCTTCTTTATCCAAAGGGTTATGCTTCCGTGTAGTGATTTCACCTTGTCTAATGTGGTATTTTGTAACTATTAATGGATTTTGGAGTTGGATGCTAATTATCTCATGTCCCCGACTCTGGGACCTCATTACTGGAGCGATTAGTAGTTGCTCCTGAGTTTCGGAATTCTGTTGCTGCCCTAATCGGTGTACAATACCCTCATATAGCGATGCACAATGAACCCAGGGAGTGGATTATAGAGTTTGCGGTGTAATCTACTACCGGTTATCCCTTGAAACCTGTTGTCTATAGATTACAATCAAGATTGTCCTTGATTCAGGGTTTCACTTGCATTCTGTTAGTAGATTTTTCCTATTAACCTATAACCTACTGTACAAATATTTAAATTCATGTCTTTCCAAAGAAAATAATATTCCAAGGATCTAGCAACCCTTTGTGTATCTTTTATTTGGAAATGAAAATTGTTACCGGATGTTTTCATACAGTATTTTCATCTATAGTTTCTATACAATTTATTTTGTTGTGAGTGCAGGTTAGAGGGATAACAAAATTATCGACTGTGCAAACTTCAGAAGTGTGAAAAATCTGTGCATTATAATATTTCTTAATTGAAATAAGTTAACTTTTAATTCTTTACCCATTAATTTTGTTAATAAAATGCATATTAAAATGGTAATAGCTGATTTTGATATAATGAGAATTATTAAAAACTATTTGACGCCCCTTGAAACATGTGGCGATATGTAATTCTTCCAAGACTTCGAAGTTCAGAAATCTCTTTTTATGTACCTATTTAAGCTAAGTTATGTTTAAGTAATTTTATAAAATAGCGTACTTAAGGAAAAAAGAAATACTTATTAAGAACGTAAATAATAAACAGACTATGGATTGATACTACCATTATATTATTTTTTTATATTTATACAAAGAACCTAAGATGCAAACATAAATATTCCCATATTTTACGAAAACGCGAGTAAAATACTCGTAATAAAGTACTCATCCATAAAGAATACGCCTAGCAGACTAGTCTATAAACTGGCCAGGAGACCTTCTTTCTGGATATATTGACCAGATCTACCTATACGAAAAAGAGGACAGTAGGGTGGGAAAATGATGATACTGGATATAAAATTAGGGCAAGCCTACAGGAAGCCCTAAAAATAGCTGATAAATAACACAGATGTGGATTTTAGAAACGCCAAAGTATATTAATAATGTTACCATGAGTACCGTAAACAAGAAATTAAACATTTTTAACAATTTCTAAATTTCAGATGTGAAAAACTAAGATATTCACTGATATTTCTCTGAGGATAATATCCCTTGCAGGAGTTAAGGTTTGTTCAAAATGTACTTCTAGAAATCCTATACTTCCATTTAAGCATTTTGTTAAGATGAACCTCAAACTCAAGCAATACCACCACCACAGAATGCAATATTGGAATTGAACAAAAATTCAGATGCGATAAGTTCAGTGTTCTCAAATATAGTTCAGAGAAAAATATCAGATTAGTAAGAATTGCCAACTTAAAATATTAATGAAAGAAGGAACGTGTAAAGTGTGCAAAGAACTTCACATATTTGTCCATACTGGAACAATCGATTGAAATATTACTATCGATGTTCTATGGTTTATGAGATGGAAATAATGATTAATGAATGAATATTGCTGTATGCTGATAAGAGCTTAGCTTGGACGACGAAGTTAGCAATTAATACAAAGAAGGACTTTTGGAAGACTAAAAATTTGTTCGTGGAAAGAGGACAGAGACGTAAAAAATGAGGGCATGTCCTCGAAACCCATATTTCTGGGCGACCTAAGGCTAAAACTCCATCTAATGATAATTCTAAATATCATAAAACTCCATCTCGAAAGAGGACAGAGACGTAAAAATGAGGGTATGTCCTCGAAAACCATATTTCTGGGCGACCTAAGGCTAAAACTCCATCTAATGATAATTCTAATTATCATAAAACTCCATCTCGAAAGAGGACAGAGACGTAAAAATGAGGGTATGTCCTCGAAAACCATATTTCTGGGCGACCTAAGGTTAAAACTCCAAACTAATGATAATTCTAATTATCATAAAACTCCATCTACCTTCCACGGCGACACAGAAATTATGGTGTAGCTTTCTATGCGACAAGACCGATGGGAGACGTCTAACACCTAAAATCTATTTAAAAATGTAGTGAAGAGGCTCGCTGTACTCAGCTTCCACGGGAAATTGTACGCAGAAAAGAGATGTCATGAATTGCGCACAATGAGTCAATATTTATTGACAATTTATCATGCCAATCATTTGATTCTACCCATCTAAGATCTGGACTTGTTTTATATAGGAATAGTTAAAGATCGGTTCGCTTCATAAAAATAAACATCGGTAGCAATAAACAAGACTAATAGCCTATTAAACTTTTGAAGACTGAACGCATTACGTGTGTCAGAACGTCACAGAAATGTTTTACAAAGAAAAACTCTCTTCAAATGCACTGAGCCAGAGTTCTGTTTGCCTGTTTCCAACTCTGCTAACTTATACTCGGGGGTCCAGCGTGTTTACTAACAGTTGCACGACACGTCCCTCCAAAATTTAAATATCCCCGCAGGGATAAGACGACACCGAAGAATTCGATTGTGCCAGGAACTCTAGTGGAAAGTAAACATTAGTGCTTCTTCGTACTGAGACTATCTGACATAAAGGAGTTTTCCTACAATGGTTCTGCGTAATCATGAAAAATTCATAGGAAAAAATATAAAATACAATTATAATAATTTTTATATAGGAACGATTTTTTCTGAAACGAATTTCTTTAACATCCACGCTAAACTTAGTGCAGTCATTTCTTGCGACAACTGCAAACACAAATTTAAAGTGTCTGGAGGGTTTGTTCTCAAGTTCTCAAATTTTCATCTGAAATGCCTGCTCCCAACCTTTATTTATTTAGTTTTTTAAACCGAAAATATCGACATAAATCGTTCTTTCGCCGGAACAGTCTGCCTCGTTCGCACCGATTTCTTCTCCCGCACTGTCGTTGCCCCGTCTAGTGCTGACGCTATATTGCACTTTACACTCTGTGAAGCGTTTCGGACGGCGCTGAACTAAACCATATAGGCTCCTTAACTTAGTGTAACTTGATGCTTAAACCTCGGGCGACATTTACCCTCAGGCCGGAAACCCTTGGGTGCAACACCGTCACCTTCGCTATAAACATATTCATTGCGCCTTTGATTTAATAACTAGTAACATTTTTTTCTTATGACTACTTACTTTTAATAGGGATGAGAGTTGATATAGAATATGCAAACTCAGCTTACCTGGAAAATAAAGAAAATAACATTAAGCAATCATAAATAACATACATCAATTTTCTTTTCAGTTAAAGAGTGTAGAAAACTATGAAGTTATAAAAATTATGAAATTTTCCGGTCTTGTTACACTTGGCCAGTCAACTTCCCTCTAAGTTTCATCTGCGGCTGCGGGAGACATCTTCATGAGCTGTAGAATTCTGATTCGCTGCAATAGCCTATATTGACTCTACTTATTTCGCAGCGAGCCAGAGGAAAAGACATAACTCTACAGCTTCTGAAGATGTTTGCTGCAGCCACAGATGAAATGTCAAAGAAAGTTGACCGACCATAGCTAATAAACTCGTAACATGTTCATACTACAGACTTGGGCCGTGAAAGTCTGCATCAATTCGTAAAAGACTAGCCGATACAATATTAAACAAACAAAAAATGTCGGGCTTGTAATGCACTATTTAAATTGCAAGGAAGTTCACAAGCCTTCAGAATGTCCATGATATAATGTGAAAAACAAGAATTTTCATCTTCCTCTATGAGAGTATTGTAAAACAAAGATTTCAATTTAATTGTTAATAGAAGCTACGGTAATATTAGAGTAGGATTATTTAGTGAAAAAATATATGAATCCCAAATGATAAGCGAAATGGAGAACCTGAGTTGATAAACTACGTTTTTTATATCAAGGTGAAAGGAGACACATTATTTTACAAGAATAAAAATCTACTCGTAAGCTTTTCACTACCCCTAACGTATAAATGCATCACTTCGAACAACTGTTTAAAGCAGAGATATAAAACAAATAGAGTAATGTGTTAAGTAAAATGTGAGGATTATTATCCACGTATTGAGTTTATTATTTATGGAAGCCAACAGTTCTATATATATATATATAAAATACTGATTCAAACTTAGAGCCTACTGATGATATAACTTGATAGTTACTTATACAACTAATTCAGCACTGAAAGGGTTAGTGAAGCACCTGGACACAGACAGGATGACACGCATAAGCATTTTCATGGTATTAAGAGTAATAAATTAACACATCTATAATAGAGCTAAAGCAATTCTCACTCATACTTCGTAATCTGTCCCCTGAACATTTATTGTATGACCGGTTGTGTTCATGAAATTTTTGAAAGTCTGGACATTTTGATTTTATGGAATTCGCAAGGTGGATAGTTTATCATTCTTTTTTATAGATATTCCTAATTGAACAGTTATTTCATACATATAACTTGAGACTTTCTCGACGCTGATAAAGGATGAGAGTTGGGTTTCCAGTCGGTGAATGGATTTATACTTCTTCCCAGAAGTTGGCTATAGAGCTTGTAGAATGAGGAATGTTTATTTTATTTCTTGTATGGTTATATATACATATATTTTGTATTTGAAGGCAACCCATAGTTATATGCGAAGATAAAATCTTAAAAATGTAAGTCATGTAATTACTTAAAACCGTAATTATTTCTTGAGAAATGAGAATTTATACCTGAGTTTGTCATTATTACCTGATTAGTTGAATTTTACTTAATTTTTCGGAGTTTTAATCATTGACTTTTAAAAACTTGCCGTTCATCAAAATGTATATTACAGTCTACTTTTGCAACCATGGAAATGCCTGAACTCTGTTGACCATCGCCAAGAAACCAAACAAAATAAGTTTCAATGAGGATGTTTGGTGTTTTCAAAACAGATAGACAATTAACTTGAATGTACATGCCTATAAATCCATTAACCCAACTGGAAGCCAGAGAGACTCTCATCCAGTTATTTCATAGCATATTTTCCTATAACTTAAGAAATCCGTTGCTTTGTAAATGGACTGAAATGATCAGAGCTACCACTCAGTGATTTTGTTCATGTGATTTCAGTTGTATATGTTTTTTCCTATAAGTTATAAACAGGTGAATGGAGGAAAGCAGTGTGTGTAATGAGAATTTACTGTGAACAGTCTAACGCTTCCTATATTCGCTAATTGTTTGATTTTGGAACGCAAATCGCCCATCTATGCGGACATCCTTCCTGCGAGTTCACAATGCAGGCAAACTACTCTGATGTACTCACTCGTATAAAATATAAAAATATTACTCAACCGCGTTACACATTATAGCTTTACGCCAAAATGCACACTTTTAGTGAGAGAAAACTTAGAGACATGTGGCACGCTTTGATAGCTATTATCTCGAATTACAACTTCATTAGTTTCATACAACTGATTGATTACCATTGCATCATATTAGTTGCTTAAAAATATTTTAAATCATAATATGCAGGGTGTTAATGAATAAAACCGAAATATCTTACCTGTGAATGCGGGAACATAGACAAATAAATTTATTAGGCGATTTTTGCTCTATGGCGAAAATGTGAATGCTACAGGGCATTAAAGTCATTACAATTTGGTGCTTATAAGTCAATAATTAAACAAAATAGGGTTAAAATTTTCATTAAATTGACTTCATGCCTTCTTAGTGATCGATAAAAACCTGATTCTTAATAATTCATCAACAGCTATATCATAATTTAGACTTTTCTTAATCTGCAAAATGTACACACTAATCACATGACTGGCCGCCACTGTATTAGTTATTTTATTCATAAATCCAGTGTTGACAACGAAGTTCCTTTGTTTTGCATTTTTTTTTCAGATCTTAGAAATCAGTGGCGGCCATACCCTGGGAAATTTTATGATGTAAATAGGAAAAATTGAATCCATAGAGCAAAAGATTTCTTAATGAAAGTTGCTTGTCTACGTCCCCTCTACACACAGGTAAAATATTTCGGTGTTATTCTTTAACACTCTGTATATTTATGAATATTCATAAACATTAAATATTCATTAAGTCGTATATGGAAAAAAGTATACTTGAAGACTTGAAAATCAATTATTTTTCTGTACAAGAGTTTAAAACATCGATATCGCTCCTTTTCTTCCGAAGCTTACTCCTGGCTTCATTAAGATTAACACACATTCTGAGATCAGATTGAGCAGAAGAGTATATATCCCCATAATATAAAGCCACATAGCTTAATCCCGGGGTTGAGTTCCGATAGTTACGATGCTCTTTAGTTAATTACTACAATTTGCTGGTGTGAACACTTGTAATGCGCAGAAACAGTCAGTAACCCTCAAAATATACAGAGCTGAAGTAGTATTACTGTGCAGATCTTAACAGTTTGTTCCTTTAGTAGAAACAATAAAAAATCATTTTTGTCCCAAGTGATTACATTTTTAAGAAAATGTTTTCTCCCTAAACTTTAGCAATGCTTTACTTCATAAGTATTATCCGAAATGTTCTACTTCTTTCACATTTGAATAATAAGCAATAAGAAATATTTTTTTCCATTTCGTTTTTTCAGTGAAGTTAGTAATTTTCGAGCAAATTAAATGCAAAGATTATTACGTGGACCACTTAATCCAAGAAATATGGCAACGTCAAGTAGTGCATTTATTTTGTACGAGTGACAGACAGGAATGAAAAGCGCTGTTGCAATTTTGTGGACACTAATAATCTAATTATCTCATTAATCAAGGACCTAATCACAGAAGGTATTTAGGTTTTATGTAAATTATAATGTTATCTACTGCCCGCTTTAATTTCCACAGTTATTTTCTTCCATCCTGTAGAAATCATATACTTAAGTCGTTTTTAATCAGTATAAATAAGCCCACAAGAAGTACACTCAGTTATATGGTTAGCTAGAACTTATTAACAAGAAAAAAGGAGTCAAACACCGTAACTTCCGCTTCGATTAGGTGTACATCACACGAAACACAACAACATATCTCTTATAAATGGGAAATTAAGATTGTATTATTTCGGAGAAAAATCGAGAGGAGAATGGGAGAGATAGAATGATTAAAAAATCCAGAGAAAGAAAGAACGATAGCGAGCGAGAGAAGGAATAGGGAAATGTAAGAGGAGGAATTAGTATTGGAATTTTGTACCGTATTGAATTTATTAATTTTATTCAGTTTCGAAGTGGGATAATAAGTATCTAGTGATCGTATTTTATATTTGGTGAAATCACAGAATATAGTACTCCCTGGATAATAAAGAAGTAGCTTTAATACATTAGTTATTCTTACCTTATTTGTTACCGGTATGTTGTTAATTTCTTGGAGTTTTATTCGCCTATTCTAGGCAATCTGTAAAGATGAGTTTAATGGAATTCACGTTACAGTCTTCTTAATTTCAGCGAATTTTTACAGTCATGGAAACGGCGGATCTCTGTTGGTCATCGCCAAGAAACCATACAATCAATATATATATATATATATATATATATATATATATATATATATATATATATATATATTATACACCGCCGTCTCGAGAATTACACTGCCTGTCCATGCTTAATTTTAACATGGAGTTCAGAGTATTATTAAATTGCCTAATTTGTCCAGTAGAGGCGACACAGCTCACACCCAGATAGCATGAAATTCCAGCATATTTCAGTTTCCGAGTTTATACTTCAGAGGGCAACACAGCATACGGTAATGTAAAGGGTATTGCAGCTGGGTGTGAAAGGTGCTGCCATCTGTAATGTCGCCGCGTACGCAAAATTAGCCGTATAGGACAGGCAGTGTATACACGAGTAATACAGTCTAGAAGGCAGTGATTTTATATTATATTAATACCTAAAAATGTATGAAAAAGTAATTGTAGCTGCATTGCTTGTTATCTAAACAAGAACTTAGAAACTTGACAGAAAAATTACATTGGCAGCATTGATACGGGCACTGATACGGGAACTAACGAGATGAATGATCTGAGTCAAGTAATTCTGGAAGAAACCCTATAGCCTGCACTACATGGCAGAATCAACTAGGGGTCCCGGCGTGACGAGCTATAAGCCCTTTCACCAGGAATTTATCAAGTTTCTGAACTGGTAGACAAATGCATCAGTATCGGCAGGAATTATATGAAAACAGGGGAATGATGCTCCTTCGTGCTCAATAAAGCTCGTTGTGGACGGCACTAGCATTAACAACCAATGGGAAAACTCGCATGAAATTAGAATCCGTATTGAGAAAACTAGAGCCGCGTTTTGTAAAATGGCTAATGTGTTCAAGAGCCATCACTTCTCATTCGAAACAAAATTAAGATTTCTACATTGCTACATGTTTTCCATCCTTTTCTATGGAGCTGAGACCTGGACTTTGACTGAGAGAACGGGAAAACGACTTGAGGCATTTGAAATGTGGGTGTACAGAAGAATGCTAGTACCATGGACAGATAAAATTACTAACAATGACATTCTCCACAAAATGAAGAAAGGAAAAGAAGTCCTAAATACAGTAAAATGCAGAAAGCTACAATATCTCGACCATATAATGAGGAATGGAAACAGGTATAAACTGCTGCAGAACATTCTTCATGGAAAGATCCCTGGTAAAAGAGAACGAAGAAGAAGAATAAGAATAAGAAGATCTTGGCTTGGAAACTTAAGGACATGGACTTCACATACGAGTGAGGAACTTTTTCGAACAAGCAAAAGTGATATAGATATGATGGTCACCAACATTCGGAACGGATAGGCACTAGAAGAAGAAGAAGTAGAGGGCACACTATTCCTCGGAGATAATAAAAACACGTCTTCTTTATTACTAAAATGATATACCTTTTTTGCGTCATGAAGGACCGTTATTATCCAGTGGGAGAGTTACATTCCAATGAGGGAGAGCGAGATAAAAAATAGAAAAGAAACAAAGAAATACAGAGTTGACGGGGCTGCATTCGTTCTGGAAATAACAAAGCAATCTTGTACGAATGAAGCCAGGTTGTCTTAAACTCTCCTGTTCTATTTGTTTAATCTGTTAAATTCTGTGGTGAGTAAGAGTAGCAACACATCTTGCTGTAATTTGATAAGAGGCTTGTTGAAAGCTTCAGCTAGAAACCCACAGAGGTAGATATAATCTGATCTCAAAGGAAATCAAGCAGCGGGATATCAAACGTGCAGTTCTTCTCTCTCGTACAACACAACCGTGTGATTGATTGTTTCCAAGCGTTATAGTAGAATCGATATCTCTAAATGTTCACAGTCGATTTATTCTGCTCCTCTGCATTAAAAGACGATATTGGTAAACTGCTTAAAGTTATCTTCGAATATAATATATATTATATATATATATATATATATATATATATATATATATATATATATATTTATTAGGGATGGGTCGATACCAGATTTTCTCGATACTCGATACCGATACATGATTTTTTTCTCGATACTCGATACCTTCAACATTTCCAGTTTCAATAAATAGGCACATTAAAAATTAAAATTTGAGAGAACTGTGTAATACCAACTAAATTAATTAAGTCTGCATATTTAATGAGACAAAATTTAATATCATCAGTAGCCTATGATTATTTTTAAACTCTACATTAAAACTAAAATTAGTTTTTTAAACAGTCCAATTACAAATTATTGTTAAAAAATACTAGCATTCTCACTTAATTGCAGAATTGCAGAATTACAAAAGTATCGAAAAAGTATCGAGCGAGTTTTCTGAAGTATCGTTGGATGCCGATACCATGCAAGTATCGAGAGTATCGAGGTATCGAAAGTATCGAGGACCCATCTTTAAAATATATATATATATATATATGTTTTTTTCGTATTTCAATGTTAATATAACATACATTCGTTTACTTTGAGACTTTAACCTCTACCTTTGTAATCTAAGCTTTTGTTATTTTTCAATGTATCATCGCTGTATTTTGCTAATTGCAATGTTATTCTTCTTTATACTCTTACTGTTTCACATTTATCTGACTATAATGTTTATATATTATTTACATAAACATAAATCGATTAAATGTTTTAATGGCGTCTGTAGCTGTTAATTTTAACATTTTTCGCTGCATTAATGAATGCTATTCTTTTAAGGGATGATCAAAATGGTGTGAGAGCGTCCCCTTGTCCGGAAACTTAAAATTTTGCTTAGCTCTATTTAATTAATGTAAACCGAAATATAAGTTTAAATTTAATTTTAATATCTCCTGTTGTTTTTTAGATATTTCATTTAATAGACTTTTAAAATAAAAACTAAGATATATTTCCTCCGCCAAATATGAACATGATTTTTTATATGAGATTCTTTGATTCTTATTTACAAATTTAACGATGGAATTTTTAATATTGTGTATACTTTTTGTTTAAACAATATTTTGCCCAGAAAAATGAAAAGTTTAAAACTTACCTACGAGTATACTAAATATTAGGACTATTTTAAAAGAAGTAAGATCTATACAGAAAAACTTATTCACATTGAAAAGTGAAAGCATTTCACATCTATATTTCTATTTTTGTGGGTGAAGTCAGATTTTGAATGTGGCAAGATAACAAGCAAAATTGAAACTGAGAAAACAGGTGATTAAAATTTTCTTGCACTGGCAGCTGGAAGCGCACTGATGTTTAAAAATGGTATCAGGAGTAGCCGTTCCATGCATCCAAACAGCATAAAATTTTGCAGTGTTATACTTTATAAAATATGCCCAATATCTCATAATGAAATTAAAAACTCGCATTTTACTAATGGCTATATCAACACTTTTGTCTCCCTTTAATTGTATGAAATCTGCTTTCCTTGATTTGTGTGGGAATGTTGAAATTTCTTACTTTGTATTCGAAAAACTCACATTTATTATTCTGTCTCATGCTGGCAATCAGGAAAACGAGGTAGGGTTTTCAATATTAAATTAATGACATATCAGTTCTTTAATTGTTTTAATGTTTAGTTCTGATAAGGAATTTTTTAGACAGTCAAAGGTAAAAGAAGCACTTCTAAAGGTAGACGATATTAAATAAAAGAGAAGATTCACAATAAAAAATCTTAACGTAGTGTGAGGTTCGCATAAGTCGCTGACTACAGCGATGGAAATTGCATTTCATAGTTCAACAACGTTGGCATTTAATAATAGTAATCAACTCTTGTAAACATTATAAATACACAACCTCAACAGCATGACATAGTAGACTCGTCCTCAGCGAGCATCTTACATCTGATGCTACTAGTTTAAAATCTTTAAAGATCGTTGGGAACTAAAAAAATAATATAATACTTTTACGTAAGATATCTTGAATATTACCCTAAATTTCAGCAAATAATACTTAAGTAAATAGATGTTTATTAATACGTCGTGTTGTGTGAACAGAAAACAGGCACATAGATTATACGTCATGAATGCCGTCTAATAGTAGGCCTACATGTGTAAATTTAAAATGCTATTCAAGTCAGTTCTTTCAATACATTTTATTAATTACATTATTAATTATATGATTAGTTAAATAGTCATTATATATGCAACTTATGATTTAGAACTCCCTAGATAAATTTCCGAGCCACCCGGCGATTTACAAGTCACTTATGGCAGTAGGCCTACCTATGATAACTCGCCATTAGGCCTGAAAATGGACTTGGAACTCTTTCTCCTCTTTCTATTGACCTTGACAGAATAGACCTACTTGCAGTAACTTATATAGGCAGTGCATAAAACGTTATTAGCCGAGGAGGAATCGTTTTTCGGAAAGAACACGAGCGTAAAACAGCAGAGAATAGAAGAGTCGGGTGTCAGTATAAATCGATGACAAAGTCATGAAGTGAAACGACGCTTGGCGAGAGATGTCACGGGCAGCATGTAAAGGGCGGAAAAGAGGGAAATGTTACCTAACGTGCCAAACAAAATGCAAATTCAGCAAATCTCCTGTACAGAAAAGAGAAGAGTTCATATATTGAAGTTACTAAATGTTTATTAAAGGTATGCTTTACGTTATGAATTCCCTGAATCTCACCAAATTTAACTCATTTAATAAATGAATGTCTGGAAATGTATAATTCAGAAATGCGATTAGCAGAGCATTTAATTTTAGACCTGCAACTTCAGAAACAGCAGACTTTTATTAACCACAGGAACACAGATGACATAAGTGGGTCTTGCGTACACTCAGTGAACATAACACACCATAAAAGTATCTGAGTTCGAAGGCATAAATTGCATACAGCACATAAAGGCTACAGTTTACTTTTGATACATGTTCTATATTGTTGTGAAAAAAACTAATAAAGCATGTGTTTCAGGCAAGCAATAGCATAATTTAATCTCCACAAACCCAGCAACGTGGGGGGGGGGGGCGAGGGCTAGAAGGGACCCACACGTCGAGGAATTTTCGGGTATTTTGAATCGCGCGCCTAAATCTGAGATGTATTCGTATTAGGAACAAGCTTACCAGACCTATGCATTGCATTTCTTTTATTCCTCCAACTTCCTGTTACTGTATCTACTGCTGAAATATCCTTTGTAGAGTTGAAATCAGTTGAGAACTATTAAGAATTGCCTTGAGTCAACAAAGGCTTAGTGCAGTCAGTGTGTTGAGAATTGAGTTTGGAAAGGCAAGGGAATTATGCTTTATACAGTAATTGAATTATCTGTCTCTAAAAATGGCAGAAGGCAAAAACAATGAGACAAAATGCAATTTTTCTGAAAATAAATACCTTGGCTACGAGTTAAAAACAAAAATACAAATACAGAATTTTAAAGCTTTTAGGAACACGTATTGAATAAAAATATTCTTCTGTGTGCATTAAAAAGGAACTGGATGTCCAAAATATTTTTCTGGAGGTCCAGCTACAAAGAGTTACGCCATTTTATCCAAGACATATGTTTTTTGTTTTTTAAATTTGATTCAGTTTTATATTAATGTGAGGGACATATCCAACGCGCACAAACTGTTCGGACACCGAGCAGTTCTTCTGTAAAACTGTATAAGGAAACATCTATAATTGACTACGAGAGAGTGCCTTTATTTCCCGGAAAAAAAATAAAAAAAATAAAACTTAAATAATGAATTAATAGTATATTAGGGAATGAGCCTATAGTATTCATTGAGACAAGAGTTGTTTATGAAGCCAGCGGAGCATAAATACAGACGTAACAAAACTGACGAAAACTGGAAAACATACGGAAAAATTATGAATTAAAAACACAAACACGATATGTAAAGCTAAATTTCAACACGAAAATAACCGAATTGGTTCAGCTTCTAATTCACTTCATCTGTGGAAAAATGTACGTTCAATGTGAACTGGGCACAATAAGAAATCAGGCATAGAACATTTTCATTTAAAAAAACACTAATACTGAAATAAATTATGAATGCCAGCAGCTACTCGTGCCTTAATTCCAAGTAAAGCATGTCTCCCTTCTATGGTAAATTTGTTTTCCTTGCAGTATAAACTTATTCTACGGTCTCGCTGTTCAAAATATGCAATTCAAATTTCTTTTAAAAGTTGCTTTTTCTCTCGCTCACAGTAAATTAGATTATGTTAAATCTTGAACATACACAGCTTTTTAAACTGTTCTGATAAACTTTCATACCAAAATACACAGGACCACACAATAAATAGTTTTTTATGGCGTGCTTAACTTGTTAAACGTAAAATCATTACCAGTACTAAGCCTATATGTGACATAATATCTAGAGTGATAGCGAAAAACCGAATATGTCAAAATATCAAAATTTCAAGAAAGACAAAAAACAATTTATTTCCACAGCACTGTTACACTATTTAGATCAGCCCACCCATATATTTTACTTAGTATAAGATACTGTTTAAAAATATCTAGTGGACTGAACTTAAAATTGTAACAATGCTGTGGAAATAAATTGTTATTTGACTCTCCTAAAACTTTCGTATTTTGACTTATTCACTTTTTCCCTATCGCGCTTTATTGCAGCAGAACACACGAAAACAAAATATAAACTTTTATATTGCTCAATAACATTAGATTGGTTATCTTTTGGGCCCGCCACCACCCCGAAGTACTCCAGCCATACACCATCCCTCCGGTCCCAACACCTTTTCGGCGAGTTTATTCCATCGGTCCTGTCCGGTTCTGCTGTTTCCTAAGTACAAGAACATGACTGGTGATTTAACTGTTTGATGCCATAATTTCCGATGGTAAAGTTTTTATCCTATATCTGTCTGCTGTCGCCCGGGAGTCAAGTCTCCGAACTGCTATTCACCTAATTTAACATTCCTTGTAAGCAGACAAGCGTTCCGAAACTCATCATACACCACATTTTTGTCCTGGAGCACAGGTCATCGAACTAGTTCAATACATGTTTTATTTGTTCTTCTTCCCCTTCGTGTTATCTCTCCACTGCTGCCAGTGCTATTGAATTTCTCAAATAGTAGCAAACTTGTTTCTAGAAAGTCTCGGAAAATTCAGCCCCTCTTAGCACAAGGTAAACTAAATTTATATAGCTCTACCATGACACATTCGTTAGATAAGTGTTTTAGTTTTCTGGCGTCAATGCTAAAGGAAAATCGCACTTCTCACAAGACGTGAGTGTCTTTACTGTCCCGTAACATGAATTGGAACAACTTCCTATTTTTAGGTACAATAAAGTGGTCTCCATTTAAAAAATATACGTACACTATTAATAAATTATGGATTTATAAGCTTATTTGACTTCACCGAAGAGAAAATCAATAGTTCATTATGCAACGAGCCTATAATGTCATTTATTAAGGTGCAAATATTGTATGAAACGAGCAAAGCGAGTGTCTTAATTTCCCATTATAGGCAAGTTGCATTCGACTATTTTTATTCCACTATAATAAAATGTTTAAGTTTTGAGATTTGACATCAATAAAAAAAGGATGACTGCGGCAATCACCTGTTAGTAAGTTCTCTTAATTCTTGTCTTCAACGATAGATAGCAGGTCATGACGTCCGGTTAAGTCGAAGCTGTTTTCTTGAATCGAACAAATTTTTACAAGCGGAAATGAACTCAGTTTAGTACCATATAATATTAAAAATTTCACGAACATAGTTGATTTTATTTAAATACATTGTGTTTATTATACTGTTTGATTTGTTGCTCTCAAGGCTTCAAGAACGTCCGTGTGCGATAGTAATCGATACCACACCTGTGTTATAATGGAAATGTATATCATTATGTCAAATGCACTAAGCGTATTATAGTATGGTCGAACACAAAACAATTTCTATTTCATAAGTTCTTTTTAGAACATGCGGTATATAAAAGCTAGCACAATGATGACTCAGCTTATAAGCCTTGTGACCCTTTAAACGAAGAGAAGCTATATCGTACCATTTCTAGAGTCATGATCAAAGACACTTCTGTGTTCTGTACAAGTGACTTTGCAGATGTCTTTTGTTTCTTGACTAGAGCACTCTCCAGAAATGAGATCGTTTCTTGGACGGAGACGAGTTGTGATGTTTAGTGACTTGCTAAACAGACCCGATGCACAAAGAAATAATGTGAAGAAAACAATACAGTGAACGAAACATGGAAATACAGTAAAAGAGTGATTATAAAATAATTTGGAAACCCCAAATAAAAGTGAAGCATTTGAATTAAGGCAAGCCAATATTTATAAATAAGGGGCGGATTTCTATGACCTAAAAAAATAAAATATATGCATGCATTTATGACCCAAAAAAACATTAAAATATGACCAATAACATTTAAAATATGAGTTTACCACTTACACATTGTGTATATTTTTTTAAAGTTTCATTACAATTCATTTTATTAAAATATAATGTTAATTATTTAAAAATCTGTAAATTCTCAAAAAGTATCATTATAATGCAAAATTTACAAAATATGATATGAAACTTCAAAATTTCTTTAATACGCACATAAATATGCCAAAAATATGACTTAAATATGCATATTCATACTAAATATGCTAGCATATATATGCATTTATATGCACAATAAAAGCCGTTCCATTTTCACCAGGATGCTTGAAATCGGGTTTAAATTAGTTGGAAACCTGAAATAATGCAAAGGGGAAAAATATGGCATGTCATAGAAATCTGCCCCTATTTATAAATCATAATTCCTAGATCCAGATAGATAGATATTTTATTCCAAAAGACCAAATGGTCAAAGGAAAGCCAATTACAATAACAGACAAGTAACAGATTTATCTGACTTCAAATTATAAAGCTAAGCAAAAAGCCATGGCTATGGTATCACTACATTGAAAGGCCCAGGAAAAAAAATTGAAAATTGAATGTTTATTTTATCGATCGAGCCCAACGGTACCTGACAGTGTGTATTTAAACTCCTTCATAAGTAAAATAACGCACGTCTTTAGAGACGTTTATGTTTTTATGTTTTAAGATTTCGTTATGAAGAATAATTTTAGTTCTCAGAGTATCTGTCTTTAAAATTCATAATTTCCGTGTTTTCTTTTTCTTGATAACTGAATTGGATAGACTTCCGTAGTTTGACTTCAGTAATTAATACGTGATCAAAAGCCTTTATTTTGTTTTGTTTTTTTGTTTGTTTTTGTTGTTGATTTTCTTTTTGGCTTTTCTGATTCTTTCCGCCCATTTGCTTTAACGTTCGCTCCTTGGCCAATCCGTTCGGTTGGCCCTACGGTATCAGGAATAAATTACATTATATAATATTATACTACTAAGCTTACTATTACTACTACTCCTAATAATAATAATGATAATGATAATAATAAAACAATATTATTCAATATATTATATATTGTTTACAATAATAATGGCATGGTTTGTTGACTTGTCTCTTTCTTCTAAGGATTTTCTTAAATAGTTTCTTCTTAGGGTCTTCGGCTTTTAGTCTTTTCACAGCACTAATTTATAAATGCGTCGCCTAAAAAATGTATAATAGCAGAGATACAAGGTTACTAAAGTAATGCTTTATGTAAAACGTGAAAGCTTTTTATTCGTATGTTATATTTTTAATTCAAGGAATCCAGCAATTCGACTGAAATTTTCTTTATTGATCTAAAACTTAGAGTCCACTGATGATTTTACTTCATAACTGCCTTATTAACAGTATATAAATTCTGCTCTAAAAGGCTTAAGTTCAGTTTCAAAATAGTCAAGCACAGTCAAGCATCTTATTGTAGAAAATTATAAATTTCTATATTGTCTTCATTCATACATTGTTTAACTGTTTTGTTGTTGTTGTTGTTAATGCTGGATCAGTTTGGTCACATACACATTTTGTAGACTGTAGTAAACAGATGTCCTCCTGCTTTCCGTTCTTATTATTTTTATGATTTCGATCTTACTTTGTAGTCTATGCTTAAGATATATTTGAAAAATAAATGGAACTAATTAGGAAATATTCGTTGCAACTTTGTCATATTGCAATAAAAAAAAAAAAGACAGCAGAAGATAATTTCTTGGATTGTAAAATTATTACTGAAGTAGGACTTGAGAGAAAAACAGTCAACTTTTTGAAGTAAAACTTCTTTAGTGGCGGTAGAGGGTAAATCTGGAAAATCAGTCACACTAAAACCGTCACGAAATCAGTCACACTCTTACTTGTTTCGGTGCGGACTGCACAGAAAACAATCAACTCAATGATTAGGAGTACTCAAAGGAAATTTTTCAGACCTTACTTCCTCAATGGCAATAGACAATTCCTAAGCAATCAAAAGGTATATTATCGATTTTATGGAACCCAGAGGTTCATTACCGCGCAAATCCAAAATTAAAAAATACCAATTTCCAGAATTTAAAAAAACAAAATTAAAAATTATAACATCCAAAAATCCAAAACTTAATAAATAATAAAATAAAAAATTTAAAAATAAAAAAATAAACAATTCAAAGATCGAAAATTAAAAAAATCCAAAATTAAAAATTCAAAGATAAAAAATTAAAAAGTTCAAAATCCAAAATTAAAAAAGTCCAAAACCCAATATTAAAAAGTCCAATAATGCAAAATTGAAAAAATCCAATAATCAATAGTTGAAAAAAAAAAAATAATAAAGTTTTACTTCTGTCGCGTGGCGTTCCACGCACTCTTTTTTTTTTTTTTACTGCCCGAATGTGTTCCCAATTGACGTGAATTACAAAGTGGTATATATCTTGTATTTGCGAGTAATTCAAGCTGCGTGAAGTAATGTAGCCCTACAGTAAAAAGGAAGAATGTATTCGGCTCACGATGTATTGCAGGAAGTTTCTGGGAATCGAGGTGTATTGTGCACTCCTTGCTTGTTACGCCGAGTGCATTTCTAATTCCCTGCCCCATTCATTTGCAGTTTTACACCCTACTATTTATTTTAACATACATTTCGGTGGCGTATCTCCATTTCATGATTAAAATTAAAATGTGCAAAGAAATTCCAGGCGTTTACAGTAAAACTGAAGTATTTAAAACCGAGAATAGGAACTGAAATTAGATGGCAAAGAAATAGAACTTCTTCATTTCTCTAAGTAATGATTTACCGTTTTTCTACCTGTCCCCTTGTAATATGCGGAGTATATTTGTAAATATGGGAGTATGTTTATATTCCACTTCCACGGGGAAGATAGAAAAACTTAAGAACATAATGACTTAGAGAAATGAAGAATGGCTGTTTCTTTGTCAGCGAATTTAGGGAGAAAAAGCTTACAATTTACACTTCAATGCGTGGTGTCGCGTTTAAATACTTCAATTTTACTGAAATTAATGAATGGCATTCCTTTTTTGTTCATTCCAATTTTCTGTACGTAGAACAAGTCAACTGTTAAGTCTTCTTGTATTAACTTAGACATAGCATATTGATGCTGCATGAATTTTTTATTTATACTCCTTTGAACATCGAGGTCATATCAGGAGTTCAGGTTCTGTGTGTATACGTGTACGCCATGTAACTATTCATGTAATTACAACTGGTGTGTTTATGACATTTGTTAATTTCAACTGACATTCTATTTTAATGAATACGATGCATAATGAAATAGTGGCAATGAGTCTTGGTAAATAAGAATCAAAATCGGCATTTGCCTTTTTGACTGGAGAAGTCATGAAAAAAAAACCAAGTCAGATTGACTGGCCACCAGATTTGAAGCCGGGAACACCGAATGTGAGTCCAAGAAACTACCATCTCGGCCACATCGCTCGGTGCGATTATGTCCAGAGTTATTTACCTACGAAATGTTGTCCCTAAATTATTGAAATATGTTTACTACGTAATAGCTAGGGACCGGATTCTTAGGTTTTTACCTATTTTTTCCTTTCTTCCAAAACAAAAAGCGCTCATACACTTTTTCGAATCATGTCCGTAGGATTCACCCACATTAATTCTGTGGCACCTAAAAATGCCTAAATGGGGTATAAAAACCTAAATATACCTAAACGGGATATAAAACCTAAAATGTCCAATTTAGGCTACTTTTTTTGTATTCTTTGCTTGTCAGTTGAGGAATCGATATTTTGCGGAGAGAACCATTTTTGTCTGGTTGAAATTAATACCACCCGCGTTTCGTTCAACCCATTGTCGTCTAGGATGGACAGTATCAAGAGAGGAAGTGTAGAGTACTGGCGTATTCCTTTTAAAATATTCGTACGAACAACCATTGTTGCCGTGTATGAACAAGGGTATAGAATTCTGTGTTTTAAAGCGTTTGTTTGCATTTAGTACTGTCTTGTTATTCACACTGAGTGGTCACACTGTGTTTTAAGAAGACGTGTTAATGATGTATTGAATTCTATGTAGCACATTCAAATTCATTAAACCAATTATTCTACCCGATAACGATAATTTGGATTAAAAAACCTAAAAAAAAAAAACTATTTCACCTAATGAAAAACCTAAAACAATGTTTTTAAAAACCTAAAAATCCGGTCCCTAGTAATAGCATTACACTTTTTGGATAAAATTCACCATATTGTAACATAAAATATTACTCTATTAGTACTCCATTAATATTATAATCTCCGCTTTTACACCTTTTTTCTCAGTGTCGCATATATACGTCAGTAGGCCTAGCAGATTAAAATATGAACTGATTTCAGAAATATATTACTGAAGATATTTTTGTGAGGATGTAATAATTTCCAATAAACAGGGGAGAAAATAAGTGAATAAAATAAAGTTATAATGTTTCTAAAAAAATCTGCACTTTACTACTTAAGCAGAATATTTTGGAAAAATTAAAATATTTGGTACCATATAAGCCAATAAACCATATGATGAACGATTGCCGTCTTCAAGATGCATGAGGACAGTGGTGAAGGGAAAGGCAAAAACAGAGTTATCGTGTGTCAATGAAGCTTTGTCATCATTTGCCAATATTGCAGGCCAGAGTCTGGTTCAAGTCAATTACGTTACGTAATTCGAACCCGGTCCGCTGAGTGAGAGGAGCGAACATATCCCGTAGACTTATCCGGAAGAACAAGGAGAATAAATTTTGTTTACGAATGTTTACAATTATTTTAACGTCATCCTTATTCTATATAGTGCATAGGCCTACAATAACCCATTGACAATCATGGAACTTATGGATCTTGGTGACAAAATTTTTAACCAATGTATAGGTATGTTTCTCCTTGGCATCAGTAACGTTTATTCAAGTCGCCACTGGTACTCTTTCCTGATATGAACTATGTTATTGCATTAAATATGTTGCTTCGCCCACCAGTTTCTGTTACATTGTTTTTTTTTTTTTTTTGCATGAAGTCGGAGTTTTGCATGGCCTTCTTTTCTTTACATGGAAAAGACATTAAGATTGCAGGTGAGGCAACTCCTGGATAACCGTATCAAGCGAGGGTAGCTTGGTGCAGTCAGTAAATTTCACTTAACTCCGGCCTGGATAAATGATGCATGCCCATCCTTCCTCCTGAATAACCAATGCGACACCCAATTAATCTGATTTTCTTTCGATCAATACTGGAGAGAATTGCTTTATATTCTTTTTGTTTGTTATTATAAATATGACGAAACAGTATCTTGCAATAGGCTTATAAGATATTTAAAAAAAATACACACTCACTTAGGCCTACACCATAAATTTCGATACAGTATAAAAGAAAAGATGTTTATGAAGTTCATTTACTTATAAAATATCTATAAAATTTTCTGTAAGTTCTATTTACGAAATAAATGTACATATAAACTATCTATACTATTAATTTTCTGTAGTATCTTCTCTGTGCTTCGACACAAAAATTGTACAGATACTTTATTATGTAGTAGGCCTATGTAAATTGACTTCATAAATGTATTTTAAATTTATTTTATTCTAGACTATATAAGATTATATATGTATGCATAAGGTTTTTGACATAGCATCTAGGAATATCGTACATTTTCTAACATTATACAAATATTTACAAAAATACTTATTAGATAGTTGGCCTATTAGATGGCCAAAAATATAATAAGTTACGGTATAATTCGAAACAAAAGGCTCGAGCTGAAACTGCAATTTGACAAGTGTGAGATATCGTACAATGCACCCAATAACATACATATTTTCAGAAGACACTGTTGCAATCAAGCATTTACTAAAGTTTAAATTTTGTCTTTCATAAATCATAATAAGATGTCACTGTTTCATAGGCCTATCATTTTATTATTTCATTTATAATGAAATGCAAATATTGCCCTAAAATACTTCATTGTAAAGTAAAGCTTGTCGAAATGGAGATTAAATAATAATATTATCAGGTAAACTGATGTAACAAAGTGCCAGAATGCTTTTGTTTAATCAGTGATAATTATGATATGCAGAAAATAAGTTATTTTCGGTTTCCGATAGATTCAATAAGCAGGGCATACGGAAAGACAAAGGTCTAGTTTGATAAGCATATGTGAAGGAATATGTGGGTAGTGTTATTTGTCATAGCTAACTGTATTGCAACTTCCAAAGCCGTATATGAACACTGTAAAACAATATGTTGTAATGAGAACTATAATTGCATTACTCAAATCTATTTACCAGCAGGATCATGTGTTAATTGTGCTTAAAATGGATCTTCGTTTACTGCTTCTGTTCAGTGTACTTGAAAATATAAAATGTGTTCAAAACGATTATTGGTATTGCTCTTGAAATAGTATCTAAGACAATAGCTAATCTCTTGAATAGTGTTTCAGCCGGGACCTACTTAGATGTAAATAGAAGTAACATTTCAGCAAAACAGTAAGCTGTTTATAACGTACTGGTCATATTGATGAGGTAATAACATTCTTATAAACTGTGGTTTATTATCAGTAAAATTTATGATTAAAAGAACGCACGGTACAATGCAGGAAATAGCTCTAAACACCATGCTGGGAAAGGTATTTTAAGAACTTCATACACTTCTTGTACTTCGTGTGTAGATTACAGTCTTTGCGCTCATAAAGCTTTCTACTTATATTGCTGTTCTAAGTACAAAACACCAACTGCATCAATCACTTAATGCAGGAAACGTGTAAGTTTTCTTGAATGGTCTTGATATTAGATTCTAGCAGAATGTAAGACATTCCACTCATGAAACTAAGCTTTAGAGATAACATTTTTATTAACAATATACCAAATGCCCATTGGCTGGTTTCTAAAGAAAGAGCATAAGGAATTAAGGTTAACCCTTAAAGGATACCCTTATTTGAATTCACGCCAACGCTACACAGCAATAAATTTGTTTCTTATTTAATTAAACGTTTTTACAAAATGATAATACACAATAATATTCTGGATCCATGTTGATGTGCCTATAGGCCTATGAAGAGTAGATCTAGTACATAGTATGTAGTAGAAAAAACCTCATGCGATGAAATCACATGATATTCTCTACCCTTATCACATACAATGCGATTTTCTAACTTCACATTAAAATATAGTTACAAATAAAGATTTTTAAGTAGTCGTGCCAGTCGTTGCATGCTCGATCTCTATCTAAAGTACTATTCAAATAATTCAATTACAATGTATTTTATCAATTGCGCGTTAATTACCTATGACATTACCTATGACTGGACCTAGAATTTCAGGATCGAAATTAATAAAGGGTGTCTACTCGAAATATTCTAATTTTATATTGTTCACAATGAAAAAAAAAAGATAGGAGAATTTTATCCCCAAACGTAAGTCATAGGCCTATTATGTGTTAAGTTTGCAAAAAAAAAAAAAATCACATGTGCTGCTGCAGTTACTATAAGAATTTCAAATGAGTATTAACAGGTGTCTACACCGAAATGGCCGAAATTTGGGGCATTTTTAGTAATATGAAATACTTTTTTTAGGTCTGACCTGTCTGTTGGGTAGAACAGGGGATTTTAGCATAGACTGACAACAACGCCAAACGCACCAAATGTTAGTTTCGAGAAAATTTCAATTTCAACTCGTTGTTGTACCCAACGGAAAAAAGTCAGACCTGAAAAGAAAATGCATTTACTATTCTAGCCTCAAAATTAAAGCATTTCAGTGTAGACACGCTGTACTTTCTTTAAAGAGGACACCCTGTACTTTCTTTATAGAGGATGTGAAAGTGTCGTAAGCGAAAGTAGCTCTATGTAATAGTAAAACTGTGACAAAGCCCCCTGTGCTTAAACAGTGCTGTTCATGTCACCCTTCTGAGTTAAACAAAAGAAACTTCAAAACAATGATGATAAGGGTCAGTTTCGCGCTCATCCTCGTTTATTACAGTGAAGGACAGTGACTCATGAGCTTGGATTGTCCGAGCTTCGAGTTGAAAGTAATTAAGAGTTATAAAACAGCTTCAAGCCATTAATTTTGTGATGCTGAAGATCCAGGTCATTACAGGAAGATGTCTTTATCTTTTTTTCTCTCTGTGTGACATCAAAGGGATGCTGCAGTCTCATTTTCCTATCAGATCTCGCCGAATCTTGCCAGGAGTATCCTTCCTTTACCAGACCGTAAATATTAGCTTAAAGGGAATTTTGGTATCTTTTCCTTAAGTATTAATTCTAAAAATACCTATTTTATCCTCTTCTTCATTCTGTAATAATTAATAATGTCTGGCTTCGCAACCACTGAGGCTGCTTGCTTACAATAGAGAACAAAATTTTCGTTTGTCCTTTTGACCTAACTGTTTGAACATGGATAAGACTGTCATATTACTTTTATTTCTATTCAAAAGACTCTTTGACATTAGGATAAAGGGAACAAAAGCATATATTTTAAAGTTTTATCCTTCTTATAAATTTCAACAGCACTGATGCAAGATTATAATCTTCGTCATAACATCACTGGCCGTAGAACTGAATGCTGTAAGTAGCTTAGTAAATATATTGCACTATCTCATTGCGGTTGTAAGCTACTGATTTAATTTTTGGCATTATTGGTAAAGAACAACAGGTCTATCTTAATTTTTCGTTAAAAAAGAACCAGCGTAACACGTACTGTATCCCAGTATCTAGATGCCATCAGCCCGGTCAAAGGGAGGACCGGTTTAAGAGCCCCGCAGCACCCGCTCGGCTGGGAGGTGTTTAAATATTCACCTTAAAGCCCGGACCTCGCTCCCAGTGATTTCCATCTTTTCCTATACTTCACGAAATTAGAAAGAATGGCAGAGAATGGCAGACAGGCGAAGGTGGATGTCACACTGTGGTTCAAATCCCAGACGGCACATTTCTATGACAAAGGTATTCAAAAGTTGGTGCCACGGTAAGACAAATGTTTCAATTCCGGTGGCGAATATGTTGAAAATAGCTGAACACTGGGTGTGTCTGTTGCAATAAATATTTCCTTGAAATTGTGTTTTGTTTTTGTAAATGGTCCCAGAGAAACTTACTTTATGGACGCGCCTCGTATTATGTTTCAAGAATATCCTCTCAAAATTTTATGGCCGAATTCCGTCTGTAAACGCCTTCTAAAAATTAAATACCCAATGCATGTACTCTTCCAATGTCCCTTTGAATAAACAGTAAAAAGAAAAAAAAGTTCAACTTTAAACGCTTTTCCTCGTTAGTTACGTTTTTCATTGTATATGAACCCCTTTCTCACAAAATTTTCAAGATAAATGCATAAAACTCTGCACACTTATTGTGAGCGAACATTTTTTTCTAGGAACAGAATTTGGATATAGTCATTTTTAATTTTTTGCATTAGTAAGAGGGCCGATTCTTAATACAAAGTTTGGTATCGGGTCTTAAATTCCTGGAAAAAAAGGAATGGAATTTAAAACATGCCTCTACGGAATGTTATAATGATCCTTTTGAAGTAAGCTGGTCAAGTTTCACAGCGATCCATTAAATAGTTTCCATAGAAAAGGTGCATAAGTGCAGCGATTAAATTAATAAAAAATATATAATCAAAATACTAGACCTAATGGCACATCTTTTAATAAAATGGTGTATTATTAATATTGCATATCAGGTATGAGTAAAACATTTAAAGACTACGCTGCAATACTTGAGGAGATATGAGCGATTTTCTAAACTCTACATTGTGGCCTACGTCTTCCCATAAGAAAAGTGAATGAAATAGTGAATTTTTTAAATTTGGATATTCTCTTACATGAATAATGGGCGAGAGAACTAACACTGTTACGGTGATCGGTCTCTATGACCGGTAACGGCCGCACGCTGTGGTCGGTAGAAGTCCGGTTGCCTCATTTTGGTTCGTACTGGGTATGAATTAGGATGATCGCAATCTATGATTGATAAAATTGTTATTTTATTCTTTACAAATATCTTACGTTGTTTTGTTATTCAACCTGCGTGCAAAAGTATTTTTAAGTTAATTAAAAAATCCAAACAGAGTGCTTCAATAATTTAGAGAATTCAGAGAACTGGCTGAATGGAAATATAATATGACATGAACAGCCAACCCATCACATGAAGGACTGCCCCAATGTTCTCCCTTCCGATATACGAGTACATAGTGCACATACGTGTACTGCACCAAATTCTATTATATTTTGGCATTCTATCATTACAAAAGCTATTTCAACATACTGGAATTACAAGCTGTAAGTAAACTATGCTTAAATGCAATTTCCTGGATCCATTACAAACATAGTGCACATAGGATGCTACGGGAATGCATTTAATAGACTCATAAGATACTAATAAACTATCAACCTTTAAAATAGCTGTGAGGAATACGGCCTAAAAGAGGAATAATAATAAAATTATTCAAATCACAATGCAAACATCGCAAGTTACCCTGATGTTATGTGTCCGTTGACTTAAAACATAATTTTCTCTTGCTTGACCACCTGCGTGGTCTCGTGGTTACGGAGGCCTGGGTTCGATCCCCGGTACCTCCTCAGGTGAAACTGGGTGCACTCAGCCTCGTGAAACAAAATGAGTGACTTGATTGATAAGTGGCGGCTCCGGTCACGAAAACCATCATTAACGGCCCACATGCTCCACAATCCTGCCATCTACCTATGGTAGATGATGCAGCGGTTGGATGGTAGGCCTAGTCCCTCCCGGGATGTAGCGCCACCAATATTTAGTTTTTAGTTCTCTTGCGAGGAAAAAAAGACTATGGATACAGAACGAATGAGACATGTTGTGTAATACTAAACAAATTGATAGTAATTTAAATGTAACTAAGCCTTTCTGAACAGGGACTGTAGAAAATTCGATTTAAAATTAATGAGATAAATCACGAAAGCTCGCAGAGTCAGGGGTAGAGAAGTATTAACGTACTAACCCGAACATGGGTTATACATTGTAGGACTAATAGCCTAGTTAAATTAGACAAAGAAATGATTGAGTGAAAAAATCCCCTAGTTTTGAAATGTGGTATGGTTGCTTGTTGGTACCTACACTACATCATTTTAAAAATCCCGGATGGTGGGAGCTGTTACGGACATGTATAACATAGAAAAACATAGAAAACCTGCCTACAAATCACTCGATTTGTCTAATTTCACTGGACTGCTACATGAAATGCCTGCTTTCGATTCGATTCTTAGACTAATATTATACTATGAGGTTCTCGATATTTCCTATTCAATTTAAGCCAACAGTAATAAATAAGAAATGAAGTGAATAATTATGCATTAATATCGTCATTGATGTAGTATATTTTTTTTATAGTTATACACTTGTTTATATACGGTATGTTTGTAAATTTTTCCCGCTCTTACTTATATTACTTACAATTAGATTTGGTTGAAGTACTCTTCTATTTGAGCTTAAATATTTATGTAACGTCTCATGTAATTTTAGCCTATGTTCTTTGCGACTAAATTGGTTATTTTCATTTCATTAAACTATAGATTAGTTTAAATATATATTTTGCGTATTCTAGTAAACATTCGTTTGCAATAATAATAATAATAATAATAATAATAATAATAATAAGACCCTAATGAAGAGACTGAAAGACTTGAAGATCACAGAGTACGTGAGGGATTGTATGCAAAAAGCGGTCATCTTGAGTACTACATCCATTGTCCGCAGTATACTAAACATTTCTGTTTAAATTTAACGGTGTCATCTTGCTAAAAGCCGATGACATCGTTTTAATACCTGTAAAAGCAGTGGAATGAATAAATAATAATAATAATGTTCACGTTTTCACTAGAAAATGCAGGTTACTGAAATAGGAATTCAAGGATATGAGGAGATATAGGTCGAAATTTGCAGACCTGCCCATGAGCAAAACAATAAATAATACTCCGTTGTATACAAATGAGTAACAGTGCAAAGGTTCGTTCGGTTTAACCCCGAAATATAAATTGTGTTAAGATACTATATAATTATGATCTAGATTTAGTTTCTACCTAGTTTTAAGTTCAGCTGTTTAAAATTCTTTAATTAGCCTACTTCTAGAGATGATTGGATGAGATTTTGTGCAAATTGTATATTACGGAAATTGTTCATACTCGGGTGTTTATATAATTATATAATGAACCTCAAAATAAATGAAGAGCCTAATGTACGTGACTCCTGTCGAAACTAATATGGATCTGATTGCTAGGATTGTAACAACCGCTGACGATGTGCTCCAAACTACTGAGATGCTGGAGCATGTGCGACTGAGCCACCGGAGACCTTGGATTACTTATATGAAAAACACTCAGAAAACATTCCTGAATAACTTGCGAAAGTTTTTCGTTAGAGTTCAGATACACCCTTTATAATATAACCCTATTAAAATATGCACAATTCAATTAATAAGTACATATATAAATAAACAACACACACTAATTCAGCTATGTCCAATACTTCAAATGATTAAATAGTAGTTTGTATTGTGACAAGTTGTCAACTAATTGTAAAAGATTGTTTAAAAGAAATTAAATATTTTGGAAGTATTTCACCGACTGTAACATTGACGGTTGTAATAAACAACAGTCAAACTTCAACAAAATTGTTTGTTAGTAGAAAAGCTAGTTAATCGAATTGCTAAAACGCAGGGAACCAAAACCAATAAAAGTGGGGCCGGAAATTTATATTATGTCAATAAATTCCGGATATTTCCGTCAACTTCTTCATGTTAGAATGACAGCCGATGGCAGTAGTTTGATTTTGTTGTTGTTGTGGAAACTAAAATATTAAAATTAATTAAAGTAGCAATTTTTCAAAATTAAATCTTTAGTTCCAATTTAGAATTCTCGTCGCCAATGACGATCTGGGGACCGGATATTTCGTGCACTTATTAGGGGAAAAGAAAATAGGTCCTATAGATAGGATGAAAAATTAAGTTCAGCCGGTTAGGTTATATGTCACCACCAACAGCTCTGAAATCGTACTCACAATCATTGATTCAAAGAACGAAGAACTGTATTCGCGATATAAAGATTGTGAGGACCAAGCTTGGATGTGCTTGTCTCTTGAAAACGAATAATGAAAGTCGCCACTATACGAAGTCTTTACTTAAGGTTGTGGGGTCCCTCTGGGAGACATGCGGTCCTGATTGAACAAGAGACAGAGTGAATGAGACAGAATCTAATTAGTGGAAACGTCATCGATCACGCTAGAGTTGGGATTCCGGCCATTTAATCTGGAATTTCAATACTATAACCGGGAATTTCCTATAATTAGCTAATTAATATTATTAGATAATTGTGCATTTCACTGTTTCCAATTAAGTCAATGAATTAAATATTGAAAGAGTCCTAGTATTTTATTTTATAAATATTATAACCTTCATGATAAGTCTGTAAAATAAATATTATACTTCTCTTTTCTTTCTATGCAACTTTAGGCCTACACCTATAGCATAAGAATTTTACGATCCTACACTTTTAGGTGAATTTAGTTGTATTGAAACAGCTGGAAATCAACCAAGAAACACAAATTTGTCTCAGAAACTCTAATGTAGAACGAGAGGACTTCCATGGGTGTGAAAACCTATTCTCGGTGCTCTTTCCGGCCTACAGCTGGATATAAGTTAGCAGCCATTAAGGATGACCAAGGATGTTGCTGTGGATACTACCATACATCTTATAAATTATATAATATTTTTTTCATCCCAAAAGCAAACACTGACTCCCATAATAATTCTCCTCTTTATAACGTGCTCCGTCTATACGATCGTTTGCACAAAACGGACAATATAGATATATTTAATACTAACAATAAGAAATTTAAAAGAATCTGTGATCAAAATTTGAAAACTTTAAAATTGTAATTATTAAAATATGCTCCGTGTCTTTTTATTTATGTAAATCTTTCTCTTATACATATTTTTCCCCTCCACAACTATTATAGGCCTATTATTTATGTTTTTAATTTGTTCCCTTCATTGTGCATTTTTAATATTGTACGTGTTTCTTGTTTTTTTAGTTGTAGTTTAGTTTAAATATTTTTAGGATTACATGAAATATCAATTATTAGTGTTGTAGTGTTGTAATATTAGTCTTAGTGTTGTTGTAAGACCATTTTATAAAACTGGTACAATTAGTGTAAGAGAATATTGTAATTGGGCAATGAGAAAGTTACATTCTCAGCATAATAATAAATAGTAATAATAAATAATAATAACAATAATAATAATATAGTTATATAGTACTTCTGTTGTGAGCATCCTTTTCTTAACTAACACAATGCAGCAATGAGTAAGCAATCAGTGGGTAAGATTTTTACCGAATGATAAAGCATGCCCAATTTACGTTAAAACACATTGTTTGCTTAAAATTTTCGTATATATAATTTTAAAAAATTTACACTAAACTAACCACATGGAATTCACCCTGCATAATAATAAAGTCAGTCTCCGTGACAATACTATTGTTTTGGGATAATGCATGGTGGTGGGGTTTGACGTACCATCAATCAAAGTAGAGAAGAAGATAAATTATTATTTCCTATAAATCAATAATAGTGACAGAAATCTACATAAATGAAACTCTGATGTGATGCACTAATATATATTTCTAAATCTTTGGTACGGACAATATTATATTTTTCTCGTTTCATATTTTGGTATAGAATAAGAGATACTGTTTTGCGGGAAATGCACAAGGGGAATGCTAAATGAGAAACAAAAAGTCAAGATAATTGTATTCTGACATGAAATATTGTATACAAGGGGGTATAGTAAACTGTATTCACAGTAATTTTAATATAAACGCTATTTGCTACTTTGTGCATACGCTTTGCTCGATTTAGCAGAAAATTATGAAATATGCCAATTTTATTATTACTATTATTATGACTACTATAATTACATCATTATTTTTTATTGTATTTCCTTTTTGAAACACTCTCAAAATTGTGTTCTATTACAATCTGTGTTATATAGCAGGTCTGTCTGAATTAATGAAAAGCGCCAATACCACAGTAATTTGTTTAGTGGTTAATATTCACCACAGAAACTTTATCAATTCATCGGTGTAGCACATTAATACTGGAATATGGTAATTATTGGTACATTACATTTCCCTGGGGTTCTGTTTGTACACATAGAGGAGAGCTGAATTTTTTAAGCATTCATATTTTGATTGGAATGTAATGAAGTACCGGTAATGATCAGACTGATGTGTATAGATAAAACAGTACAATTTTTATCAATATATTTTTTTTTACAAATTGTATTATTATGAAAACAATAGTGCACACAAATCATAGAAAACTTTAAAACGAAAATTAACAATTCTTTTGTTTAATAAAAATTAAATCAAACGTTTGCGGTAAATATTCAAATTTTCGTTGAATATCCCCTAACAGGTATATAATAATAATAATAATAATAATAATAATAATGTTGTTTCATATCGAAAACCACTCATAATTTTAACTTATACCAAAGCATGTTAAATGTATTGGTGATATTCTGTTGAATATTTAAGTCAAGTGAAGTTTTAAGAAATACACTTTAATAAAGTTCTAGTCTGAATTTTTTCATCGCAGTTAAATGATATGATCTGATTTATAGAAGAATAAATTTAACATCTACCTAATGTAAATTCGCTGGGCTGTGTATTCGTTATCACCACCTGATCCAACCAGTGATTGTGAATAAGTAATTCTTGGTTGGAGGAAATTACGGTCCAAGTTTAGTGATAATGAATGTGTCGACATGCTGCTTACCACATACAAGGTGGACAGCGGGTATAGCCTACGAGATTTAAGAATATTATAGGAGAAAAATTCCTCCGGCACTGGGACTTGAACCCAGGATCTTTGGCTATTCGCGCCAATGCTCTACCAACTGAGCTAAGCCGGAGCTCAATTCACAGCGCCAGATGGAACTTCCCTCCTATGACTGATTGCCCTAATGGTCTACCTCACAGACAGACAAGTTATGTCATATGCAGTACTGTGAGGCACACTAAGTAGTGATTTTTGTGACCGGGCTCCCACTGTTATTGTACAGTTAACATTCAAGATAGATATACAAGCATTCATGTTGGACACTACATGAGAATATTAAAGGAGAAAAATTCCTCCGAGCAAGAGTCCATGTTACAAGACAAGAGACAAAAGTATCTTTAGAAAACGTTCTGATTCCATTTTACCATAGGTAATCCCATGAGAGTTGGATTTATTAAGACTATTCTATGAATAAAAATGTAAAGGATTATACAAATAATAATTACTTTCGTGCTTTGTTGTATAAAAACAAAACTAACAACTCCGAGATCACGGCATACTATGAATCAACCATCCATGAATCGATTCGAGTTACCATGTTGTGACAATGCTACCAATGGTGCTTATAAGACATAGTTAACTTCATTCAGGTTAGTTAATAGCAGAACAGAATAAAAGCACACCAACTGACTTGCACCGAATCGAAATTGTGTTTTAATCAATGTACATTGCTATTATTTCAATTTTCAAACGAGTTATGTTGTATAAAATAGCTTCTTTTCGTGCTGCTTAATGGCAGCAATCACTGCACACTGATGCTTATGTGCTCAGTAACGAGCAGACGATTTTATCTGATAAAATAGCATCCTCATATTAATAGCAAGCATTTTATAAGATAAACGATCGTGATTGATCGAGGAATTTCTAAATGGTATTGGTCATATGAGTGGAATAGTCACCACAAATCCCACATGGATTGGTCGGATTCCAACGAGAACCTCTGTGGTGGAAAACGAACGATCAAACCACTCGGCCATACTAATGGAAAGCAATATGTATATAAATACCAACTGTGTATTAATTTCGACTATTCCACTCATACGCCCCGTGTTTGATATTGACCAATAACTTTTAGCAATTCCTCGGATATAGACCAATCACGGCCGTTTATCTTACAATAGCCTGTTCTTGTATGAATTCTGATGATATTTTATCGGGTAAAACCGTCTGCTCGATATTGGACACGAAAGCATCAGTGTGCAGTGAATAATACGTCATATGTTGCCATTAAACAGCATGAAAACAGATTATTTTATACAACATAACTTGTTTGGAAATTGAAATAATAAAAATGTACATCGATTAAGAACACAATTTCGATTCGGTGCAAGCCAGTTCGTATGCTTTTATTCTGTTCTGCTGTTAGCTTACCTGAATAATGTTAACTATAGCTTATATGCACCATTGGTAGCACTGATTACCTCATGGTAGCTCGAATCGATTCACGGATGGTTGATTCACAGTATGCTGTGATCTCACAACTGTTAGTTTTGTTTTTATACAACAAAGCACGAAAGTAATTATTATTTATATAATCCGTTACATTTTATTCGTGGAATAGTCTCAATAAATCCAGCTCGAATTGACGAGTTGCATCAGATAAACTCGTCACCTCTCGTGGGATTACCTGTGATAAACAAGCTTTCAAATTATTTATTTTCTTTTTATACCCGAAACTATTATTTACAGGTGTGAGAGGTGATATATGTTCTACATATGCACTAAAGTAACATCGGTAAAGTTGTGGGAAGTTTAGTTAAGCACACTGCCTTCTAGACTGTGTCACTCGTGTTTACTCGTGTATACACTGCCTGTCCAATACGGCTAATTTTGCGTACTCGGCGACATTACAGATAGCAGCACCATTCACACCCAGATTGCTTCTTGTTTTTTGCTACGACATTGTTGATTATGTAGTGCTGTCACCGCCGTCTCGTAATATAGTAAAATTCTCTTGGGAAATATACCCTAAAAATGTTCTCAAAGCATAAATTGAATGTTTAAACTTGTATTATTCTAGATACCGGTACTTAATTACTATGAATAAAATTTACTATCTATACGTCTAATTAATTTATATTTATTTGAATTATTGCTCCAAAATTCCATTTCAAGGTAAGTGTCATATACTGGAATAATATTATGTTCTAAACAAATAACACAAGTATCTGTGTCTGTTTAATGCTTATTTTGACGCAGCAAACGCATAGAAGCAATGTACGGTAATGTATAGGGCAATGCCTTCTAGACTCTGTTACTCGTGTATTCTCGAGACGGGGGTTGTATAGGTGGCGGTTATTGCTGCAATCTGGGTGTGAATTGTGTCGCCTCTACTGGAGAAATTATGCAATTGAGCAATACTCTAAACTCCATGTTAAAATAAAGCATAGGACATGCAGTGTAATTCTCGAGACGGCGGTGGTTAAGCATGATCGTAATACTAACTCTATAATTTAATTATTTTTTATTACTTTATGAAAATCCAAATATAGATTTACGCACTGTTTGTTAGGAGATACGAAGTGATATTCCAGTGGAGAGCGCGAGGTTTAAAGAGACTTGTGCAATTTGAATGTAAAATCACATCACCAGGAACTCTTGAGTTCTTTTTTTGTACAACAAATACGCTTATTTGAAATGATCTGATATTCATAGAAACAACTTTCCAGTTGTTATTCAGTTATTCAGTCTAGTTACTCAGTCACAAAAACATGCAGACCAACAAACATAGAATGTTACTTCCACAGCACAGACTTTGATATTACCTTTGTATAACATCATTCACTAACTCTCAGGAAATGAATTAATCGAACTTCCCCTTAGGATTCATACCGTACGACCTAAATCAATAGACGTATGGAAGAGCAGATAAACATCTATTTGTAGGCAGGCCCCGATTTCAAGTACTTTGAACCTAAGGCAAAACTTTGTATAACCGTCCCTTTCATTTTTATACTTTTACTCCCCTCCCCCCACAAAGTTCTTGTTTTAGCGTTAAGGTTTGGTTTTACCCAAGTATTAACCAATAGCATTCCAATAGTAATCCTAGGCTACACAACAAAAATTAAAATAATTCTTCTAAAAGAAAACAATTATATTTTGGCGAAAAATGCATTATTACTATTGTAATTTCATGTATTAAAAAATTGTCTAAAACTAAAAAAATATTTGTAAAATGTAATAAAGCCAGTGTTTTAAAATTTAACAAAAATGTTTAATATATTTGATAATTTAAAACATGTAGGCCTACTAAATGTATTATAGGTATATTAAAACCAATATTTTTAGAATAAAAATGTTATTGCCTTATTTCTAATTTACAATGAGAATCTAAAACTCAATCTGACATGTTTCATTAATTCAAGTTTAATTCTTTTAAATTAATTTTCCATACTATTTATTCTACAATTTTTTTTTCTGAATTCTCTTGAGGTAGAATATTTTGTTTATAATATAATTTTTAATATTATAAACAAACATTTACCCCCTCAAAAATTTGCCCCTTTCTCGGTTTGCCGATGGGCAAATTCCCAGTCTGCCCATTTACAAATCAGGGCTTCTTTGTTGGAAAGTTTATTGCTGATAATGCTTAAGATTTCAGTTCTGGCAATATAAATCTGCTTAACATTTTAACAGCTAGGCCTACTGTAGTTTAAATTCATAATCTCAAGAAATGTTTAAAAGCAAAGATGTAAGATTAATAGAGTAATGTTTTATGTGAGGATTTTTGTTCATCTGTTACAGCATGCATGTCATTTACGGAAACCAGGTATTCCATTGAAATTTTATCTATCGATTTTAAACTTAAGAGCCCACTGGTATTTTTGCCTGAAGACTGCTTTATTCCAGTAAATCTCAGCTCTGAAAGGGTTAATCGGTCACATAAAAAACAGAACAAAGAAAGCATTTACTCTAGACAATGGTAAAACAGATGGGGGATACACAAAATAATCAGATATCTGTAAAACTGGAATGGATAATGATAATAATAACGTAAGCGATTTATAGAGTATATGCTGTAGAGTTATGTTACACTGCACTGGAGCCTAACATAGTCTATATATGCACAACTACTGTAGGCCTAGATATAAATGTATGAAGCTAGGCTTTTTTGTGTGTTCTTGATATTTATCGTAACCACATAGGTAGGCCAGAAAGCCCATATACCAGTGAATGTTTAATACTTATCGAATATTGGACTATAATTGTAAACACGAGAAAGAAAGAAGACAGTCGGTTATGTGCTAAATCGTGGAAAGAGGGGTGTGGAAAATAATCCCTACTATTAAGAGAATGTGTCGCTACACATTATAATATTGAAAAAGCAATTAGGAATGCAATATTTTTATAAAAAATCATAGTTGTACACGTTCTGTGGAAACTATAAATGGAAATGACTATTATACCCATGCCTATACAAGCATCATATTTAGTCTCAAGTAATGTCCATGCTTATGGTGAGTTCACTCATTAAAAATGAAATAACAATATTGTAAATGGATCAGCAGCACTGCACGTACAGAGATTACTGGAAGGCCTTCCGCCATATGTCATAAAACCTGCAGAAACAGTTCATATTTTTCAAGCCGTTTTCTAGATTAGAAGCTTTAGTGAGACAGTATATGGCGTCCACGTGGAAAGAATGGATATAAAATCGGATGAGATACTTAGCCTGCTCATATAATGAATATGCACTCAACGTTTATGGTTTATAAAATTTAAAACACGTAGGATTCACGGAACTGAAAACGAGTCACAATATCTTCGTAGCCTCCTAGTGTCAGTAACAATAACTTTATCATCTTCTTTAACGATGGGATATAAAAACTAATACGAGTAAAACTCACATTATTTACAATTTGATTGATGCCCGAATGCAAACGAGTTGGAAGATATTATCTTTATCCTCCTCTTTCTACCGGGTGTCGATGAACGTGTGAAATAGCTATTTATGTATCAAGAACGCAAAATAACGCTTTAGCGGACGAATCTAGTATAGCAGCCGAGGCGAAAGCCGAGGCTGAAATACTGGAAGAGTCCGATAAAGTTTTTGCGTACGTGGTGCATACAATATTTTTTAGTAATAGCTCTCTAAATTATATGAAATGAAACAAAAATACCGTATATAATTAATTGTAATGAAAGGTAGTCTACCATATTCTCACGGCCCTCTCAAACGCAAGACAACAATGAACCGTACGAAATGCGGTAGGCTATGAATGCGTTATATGAGTCGCTGATTTGTAAACAATAATAAATACGAACTAGTATTTATGAAAAGCTTGTGAAAATATGTATTATAATCCCGAGGAAATTTCACTCCAAGTCAAAAACATTGTATTGGAGCTGGTGCCAGCAACATCACGGCAGAAGGAATAGGGAATATATTGCAATTAAATGCTGGTGCATCCAGGTAAGTATGTGAACGAAGATGTGAAAAGTTGTTGGCTTATATTTGTTGTCGTGTGATGAAGTGGGCTACCGTGTTTTGCGAAAAATCCTGGTAAAGTTTCTGATTATCATAAATAAACGTGTTGGCTTAAATTTGTTGTTTTATGACCAATTATATGCGTAAATCCATGTTAAAGTTGGTGTGACTGGCCAATGCCGTCTGGGTTTTGTTTATAGATTGCCATGACGACTTTAAAGGACAAGGCCGCTAAAACTGCATTTTGAATGCAATTTGAATGCACTTTTATGCAATTTTAGCGGCCTTGTCCTTTAAAATGCAATTTTTCGGCTTGTTACCAGTCCGATAAGCAGCTGTTTTAGAGAGCGTGTACTAAAAAAGTATAAACATTCTTGTGCACAAACTAACTAAAAATTAAAAAAAAATCCCTTTAGGCAGGCCTACAGGCTGAGGTACCCCCCAAAACTCCGAATCGTTGGTGTCACTGTGAACTCCATAGGAAATACTTTAATTTATTCAAACAAAGTTTCCCTCTATACTTCATAGGGGCCGAGATATAAATTTTTCAAAATTTCAACCCCCTCCCCCGACCTCCCCTGGGGCCAATTTTGCTCATTAACGAACTTGTCCGAATTATTGGGACTAGAAATAACATAATAAAGTTTGGTTTAAATATCTTCAAAATTACGGCTGCTAGCGTGTAAAGATATATATAAATATCACAATTTCTTTTTTTTGAACGGGCGGTGGTTTCGTACTTAGGGAGGCATGAAACGTAAAGATATGAAAGAATTTTTCGAAAGTCATGACATGGTATCGATTGCAATAGGTAGATTTTTCTTCGAAATCTACCTAAAAATACATGAACTCCATTAGGCTATAAATTACAACCGATGAAAAAAATTACTGCTTGAAATTGCAATAATTATTGATCTTGCATTGCCGGCTAAGAATGAATACAGAATTTCCCAATGCTTACAACAAAGAAGCAGATTTTACCGCCAGGTTTTAAAATCGACAGCTCATAGGTTTAGTTGTTCGTTAGCTCATGAGTTGTAGCCTAAATGCTGATGACGTGGTAGAAGTTTTTTTGAACATTTAGGCTATCTACAATAACATGTTAAAATGTTACAAAACCATGTAATGACACTTTAAACAATAGTGTTCACATTTTGGAAGGGAAATAATTTAAAACACATTTACTGTTACAGTACCTGTAATTATAAA
Source organism: Ectobius pallidus (assembly GCA_964059195.1). Taxonomy (NCBI): domain Eukaryota; kingdom Metazoa; phylum Arthropoda; class Insecta; order Blattodea; family Ectobiidae; genus Ectobius; species Ectobius pallidus. The sequence continues at coordinate 115,574,857 of CAXKWD010000007.1, read as the reverse complement.
TAACCATTTAGCTACTTACTCTAATTATACTCGTATCAGAAGGAAGAATGATGTCACTCACCTAGAAAAGAAGAAAATAAACTTATCAGTCATATTGCTAAATTGATTATAAATTTAATTAAGTTACATCAGTAACATTGTATTTACTTTTAGGGAAACCGTACATGAAAACTGAAATTCTGTGCGCATGTTCATGAACAATAATATTTTGACTAGTTTCATTCAGATTACGCTATGACGAAAACACATTTTATAAGAAATAAACGTTATAAATACCTTCACTGCACTAAAGAGAGTTCTCAAACACGCGCAGAGATTGCTCAAAGGCATATAACATAAAATCTGCTCATTTTTCACAATGTTTTCTAGATTAAGTTTTAGATATCCATTATATGGAGTCCTCGTGGATAGCATGGCTATAAAATTATAAGAAGTACTGAACCTCCTTGTAATTATCTATTATATAAAGTTTGATGTCCGACTTGTTTTCAGTCGTCTGACACTGCAATGAGTTCCACATGTTGCAAGTCATATGACGTAACTACTGCGTCTATTGTAGAAAACGCTTATTCACGTAGAATTTCGTAGGTGTTCGGACTAATGGAACAACATGGATGCCGTCCATATTCATAAATGATGATGAAAGTAAGTTTTTTCTTTATAGTTCCCGGACGATATCTGTGCCGATTGCCTAAGCCATTGCATTACGTTTTCGTGGGGACTGTAGCGTCGATTGGCCTGCTAACTATCTCTCTCGCACAACAGTACTGTACCTCCCTTTCCATTTGTAAAGGCCAAGCTACCTCTCTCTCTCGCACAATAGCATGTCTCTCTCTAGAGAGTAACGGTCTCATCGGCACAGATTTCGTGCGAGATCTTTAGCTTAAAGGCTTTGATAGTACTAACAATAACTAGCGTTATTAATATTGTACTTATTACTATACGAGATTTATAAAGCTTCACCACACATAAAATTATACATTATTTTCGGATCCCTTCTTCCTCATATGCAGCTTATATGCTGTATTCTATGAATGGTCAAAGAAGCTACCCGTATGGAGATATCACAGTGGTCGAAAACATAAAAAAAGGCTGAATTTCCATGCATTCTTACGCCAAAATGGTCACTGATTCATGAGCTCTGAATTTTCATTGGTCATTCGAGTATCAATAAGGTTGCTCATTCATTGAGATCGGAGGAATCGTCCAATTCGTCATCTATATAGAAGATGATATTGAAAGCTTTTCCAGAGCCACTATTATATCGTCAGCAGAGCTCATTGAATTATGAACATTTAACTACAATTGGGTTTCCACCCGGTAGAAATAAGCCTTATGCTTATTAATTATTTACTAAAACTACTTATCAGTACTAAAATCTAATTATAAGCTAACTTAATACTATTTAAATCTAAATATTTACACAATGACCGGGATGTATATGCTTACAACGTAACTGTATGCAATGTAGTATATGACGCGGGAACAAGGGTCGGGAGGTGAAAATACGAAAATAGTACACTTGAAGGACAAATCGACTCACGAATCAAGTTTTAATCTTTGGATTAGGCCTTACAGCCTCTTCTGGTCTCTCTTAGAAACCGACCTAGCTATTTCTTCTTTGGTTTCCATCTTTCACTTCTGCCTTGTGGGCTAAAGGAGACTAATTTTTGGGGGGAGGGGAAAGGCAGAATGTATTAATCTGCCAATCGCAGGATATGATTATAATATTTATTTTAAAAGCCTTCTAATTTCTTGTTTAAACTAAATATATTCAATTCTTCTTTGATATTTGGGATGCATAGATTACATCGTTCTGCATTTCGAAACTTATTTTCTGTTGTTTTGAATCTGAGAGGTGATTCTAAATGGATTTTGTGACCTGAATTCGAAAATAATATCCATTTTGCCTCATCACGTCAGGTTCTCAAAGGATTAACGAATAACTAGAAATGAAATTAAAGCTTTGTGAAACGTCATAAAATTATTTTCAACAAGAATTTTGTGAGAAAAACTCGGCCACAATTTGCTATTTGCCACTAATTAATAACTAATTAATAGTAATTAATAATTATAAGCACATTTATAACCTTACCTCAATATTGCACTTCAAGTTTTCTTAATTTTGCAGGCTGTTTAAGAAACCAATGTAATATGTCGTATGAGTACGGAAAATATTGAAACATTTTACGAAAATATTGAAAATATAATTTGTAGAATTTTGAATTGTGAAAAATCATGAATAACTAGAAATGAAATTATAGCTTTGTGTAACGTCATAAAATTATTTTCAACAAGAATTTTGTTAGAAAAACTCGGCCACAATTTGCTATTTGCCAGTAATTAATCATTAATTAATAGTAATTAATAATTATAAGCACATTTATAACCTTACCTCAATATTGCACTTCAAATTTTCTTAATTTTGCAGGCTGTTTAAGAAACCAATGTAATATGTCGTCTGTTTGAGTATGAAAAATATTGAAACATTTTACGAAAAATATTGAAAATATAACATTTTGAATTGTGAAAAATTCTGACGTGGTACGCGAAAATGGATTTCATTTCTGTAATCAGTGTGAAATTGTGATTCAGAAACGCTATTTATTTCAAAACAACAAAATCCATGCAGATCGGTGTTATCTGTTCTTGTAAGACAAAATGGTGTTGTTTTCTTTGTTGCGAAACAACCCTGTAGGGGTGCACTGAAAACAAAACAAATTCTCATCTTAAACAATCCGTGTTTTGTTTTCATTTCAGCAATCGCATTCGATATCTCGGGGGCTTAGAATGTTAATCACAAGCGTTGCTATGCAATCGAGAGCCTTTTGTGATTCTAGACATCTTCATAATGAAGGGAAATATTATCCTGTAAATTCCATGGCTTTGAAAACTGGAAAACAGAGAAGCGATATCAGTACAGCAGTAGAACGCGCGTTTAATAAGAACATTGGTATTTCTTTTATTAAAGAAACTCATCAGCATGCTCCATTAATAATATTACATGCATTACAATACTTAGTCTCAAGTTTGATAATTACAATATTACATAAATAACACATAATCTAGAAAAAATGAAATAAAGTACCAACGAAAATAATTAAATAATAATACATTAATTTTAGTCATGTTAGACTATATTACATGGTACAGATTTTGTTGGCACGCTTTTAGGTTATGTATAATATGATCCGTGCTGAAGGTACTCCTTTATATTGCTGCGAATCTACATGACATAAATACGTCTGAGGTGATTCAAGAATTTTGTTGTTTGTTCGTTTAACAAAAAATTAATAGTCCTTTACGATGTAAGACTTATATAGGACTTAACAGGCAAGCACGAAGTAAACAAAATGAGCGCAAGCGACGTTTTATGTTATGTAGAATCGTAAATTTTAAAACTAAAATAATTGCAGTTCGCTTGTGCTTAGAATAGCAATGGAAAATCTTTTTATAATTTCGTAATGTAGTGGAATTTAGTCTCTTTTGGTTGGTAACAATTTGTTTGAAACAAATCACTATCTGAAACAACTGAACATCATAAACAATTGCGTAAAAGACTGACCTATTTTTAAAGAAGATGTATAATTATCTTGAAGTTATAGAAAAGCAATAAGGACTAATACTGACAAATTCTTCGTCATGATAAGGAATACTGCAGACTTTGGATGGAGAGAAATTAATTTCTTAAGTAATGTTTTGAACGAAAATAGATATTGTGCTAGCTTCCGTTTGTGTTTGGACCAAATATTTATTGCCGAAATAGTTATATTATTTTAATTTGCAAATGACGAAAATAATATTAGTAGGAATAACAGTATATGAAGTGAATAAAATAAAGGAAATGGATAATTATTTATTTGTACGAAAGAGAAGAGAAATACAGTGACATCTGGCGATATCTTCAATAATCTCCATAACGTGCTAATGCCTTTTTCTTTGCCCTTAACGGGCTCAGCTCGTAAACTGGAACATTACATAACCGGGAAGAATTCTGTTAATTATGGGTGGCGTGCACCATCCAGGAGTAAACCAAACTAAAGTAGTAAATTTAAGACGGAGACCTGGAGTATACAAGAACCAGTACATCTGTCTCACTCTTTAAGTCATACGAGTAATGTGCTAGAGTGAGACAGACAAACCGGTTTTTGTTGAGTCAGGTTCCCGTCCTAGATTTACTACTTTAGTGCTTCTCTTTTAGTAACTTACTCTTTTAGTTGGTGTTGGAGAGCTCAATTGATAGTTACTTCTTTAGTTGTAACTAAAGTAGTAAACGATTTTTACTAAAGAAGTAGTCGAATTCTGCGCAGAACAGAGCAGAAACGTTAGTGCAGCGCAGCAGAACACGTGCATTTCAATTGCCAGTATTATTCAAGTGCCAGATAATGAAAAGGAAAGGTTCGCTGAAACAATGAATATGAATTTGGGTTGTTCCAAATATTACTAATGACAATCTTCATGTTTTAAAATAGGTCTAATAGTAATGTTTTATTCATTACTAATTTTCATTCCTCCAATTGAATATTTTCAGTTTAGTATACTGTGATTACAATTTTTGTGCAAACTATTTCTGTAGTATAATGCAAACAATTGAAATTTCCAGTTGATTTTCATAATTGATTCACTGTCAATATTATAATTATTTCTCTCATAATAATAATAAAGTTCTAAAATATATTAAAATATTTATACTTCCTAAAGTTACATATTCTTCCCCAAAAACGATAAATAAATTATTCTACAGTTGTTTATCATAAATCCCACTATAATGAATTATTAATACGTATTGACTGTTACACAATATTAATAAGAAGTATTACACAAAATCATGAAAAAGAGGGGGATAAAAAGGATAACAAAACTAATAAGGGACATTATGTTTCTGTCCTTTTTCAAATGCACAGAACATTTACTTAAAAAATATTACCGTATAAAAATAATAATATTACAACTGAGAAATGTAATATTTAAACAAAAAATGGCGGTACAATATTTCGGAAGCTATGAACTCCAATAATAATTATGTAGATGGTTGTGTGTTTAAAAATAATTTCAGTGACTACTTCTCTAGATCCTGTGCAGCTTCAACCTCCAGTGCCCCTCCTTAAAATTTTCTTTCGGCACTCATGTTGGCATTTTTTTTCTATATAGTTTATAATGCTTCTCACTTTCCTGTCCACAGGGTTAATTAAAATAGTTAGCAGCATACTATAGACCTGCAGCATCTGCTATAGTTTATTCCCAAACATGAAAGTCTCGTCTCACTCCACCATTCAAGACTTGGGGAGTCTTTAAGGAATGGTTTTACAATGTGTCCCCTTCTCAATGTACGCTAATCCCAGAGTCAGTCAAATTTTCTTCCGATGTGGCCTGTTTGGACATTTTTACACCTGGGTCAGAAAAAAGGACATATTATTCATTAACACTGCGGGTGCAACTATTGAACTTTTAGCTCTTATAATTATTATTATAATTCTGGCATTCGCAATGTTGTGCGTTAAGTTAAGCTATAGAAGTGTAATGTAATAAAATTAATTTACAATAATTACATTAAATCGTTTAACAATGAGAATCACCTATTGTTCAGTAATCTCTATGGTTAAGTAACAGGTGGAAGTGTTTTCTGGATAGCTCCAAGAACGGAGGCTTTCATTTATTGGAATATCTGTATCCATAGGATTAGCTTGAAATACATCGTCGTTTTCTAACCCAAAGTTAGGGAGAACTGCAGCATCTAAAGGCCGATCCAGCTAGGAAGATATTTGAGACCACATGCGCTCCTTGTACCGTGCAATGCAAACGTCCCTTCCACTCACTCTCCCCCTCACCTTTGGTGGACGTCTTCCTAGTTGGATCGCTCCCCGCAATGATATTTCCACATTTGACTTGCTGAAATCACATGGATGTAGTGAGAATCTGACATCGTTTCTTCCAAACGCCAAAATTTCATGTAAGGATTTATGAGCTTAATTATTTACGTTATTAAATGCCCTACTAGGTATGATTTATTAAATCACCTGCCACAACTCTCATTTTTGGTATACAACCTTCTTCATCTCAATAACTTATCCTCAGTTTAACTATGTAATCCATTTAATGTGATATGTAACTCATAACTCACGCAAATGCCACAGAACACACTTACTACACAACTTTACTCCACCCCCTGAGTAGGAGTAAATATTGGCCTTATTTACTCCACAACTTACTACGTTAGTAACGTACTCCGTGTTGGTGCTCTCCACCACTTGTGGAGTAAGTTCATTTACTCTGGGAGTAAACAAAATATTTACTTCTTTAGTACATTGGTTGAAGGTCGCCGAGTTTAGTTTACTCCTGGTTGGTGCACGCCGTCCTTACTAAAAGAGTACGGTTACTAAAAGAGTAGCTTACTAAAGTAATTAGAACTAAAGAAGTAAGGTTTACTAAAAGAGTAAATGGCATGAGTTTGGTGCACGCCACCCTATGTGTACGATTCAATATAATATAGAGTATAATGACACTATGGAGCAAAGTTATAAGTTACAGTATGTATCAACTTTACCGGTATCCTAAAAATGCAGTGGAACCATGGAGTCTGGTTAAAGTTGAATAACCTTTTACAACTCAAATATTCAAGGTTCCCTCGTAGTTGATTGCTGACAGCTCTCTTAATTCCTATGTTTGCAAACTATGTACGAAGTATGCAAACACTTCTTGTACGCCATTAGGGAAAACGTAAGGTTCAAATTATTCGGATTTCAAATAAAAACCGTTACAGCCAGTTTCATAAAATAAATATCGCATAAACTATTCTTTATTTACAGTCGTTGGCGTGAAATAAAATGTAAAGTGCTATTTTCTAAATTAATTGTGGTAATACTGGATGTACCATGCACACGATACTTTCAAAATTACGTTTGCCTGTCTTTGATCTTAAGCATTCAGAAATCACAAGGGAACTGTCGGCCTGTGAAGCGAAAATACTGTATGTGAATTGGGCTTAGGGCTGCAGGGGGTGTGTCTGAACGAGGTTGACCGCTGCCCAATAGGATGCGAGCATTTAAACCAAGATCACATACGTAACCAAGGTTACATTATCGATCCCCATCTTTTTCTCAGGACATGTGGAACGGATAGTACTGTCTGGCGGCGAGCTGAAGGCCGAGCTAGCGTTCCCCCACTACCTTACCATGCGGTTGCATTTACTGTCTATGTCTTTCCCCCACTAATGCCACTAGCTCGGCCTTCCGCTCACCGCTAGACAGTAGCTGCATGTTCTCATACCGTTGGGTCGTGTGCCACATATGAATTTCGGAAACTTTTGGGTAGCACCATGTAAATACAAGTGACTACGTCTCAATATTGTACGTTCAATTTTTCTATCTGTCTGTGATATCAAAACTAAAGAAACAAAACTGAACAGTCAGAGCATTTAAATAAAAAATGACAATATTCAAAACAAAGGAAACGAGAAGTAACAGAATATTACATGAGATCTGAAGGGTTTTCTTTCGCAAGTAATATCATGAAGACATCTGGAGGTAAGAAAGAAAACAAAAGGCAGTAAAAGTAATAACAGCTGTATAGAAAGTTTCTTGGAAAGAAGCTAGAATTATTATTATTATGTTTCTGTGAGGAATGTGTCTTGTCTACCGTGACCCCTGGAGCTCGAGATGATGAGGTAGTTCGGGATGGGAATAACGGAATGAGTATCTCTCTTTATGTCGTTTTAGATGTAGCCAATTCTAACACAAAGTCAGCTGAGCACATGTGACAGAGCTATAGTAGATTCAATAACCTGCCCATTATATGAAACAAGACATCCGGAAAGGCCTTTTCTAGAAACCAAGATATTGATACTAACATAAAAAGCTAGTACTGGAGTTACCAACATCTGTCAGTCTGTATCTTACTTTTACACTAAAAAATTACCCCAAAACAGAGCGGTATTTTGTATAGGCATAGATTTTACACTTGGAAAAATCCGTTCTGAAATTTTTTGCCTTGTCAAGATGGTGGCACTTGCCATAATAACCGAATTACATTCCTTGCCGACATTCAGCTTCACCTTAGCCAAACTGTTCGTCAACATGATTTAGGAAACCACTTGCAGTATTTAAAATTAAAATTTCTACAAGAAAGTGTCATAGTATTTTTCAATATCTTATATGGTTATCGAAAGAAGACAGTTTGGATGGCATGCAGTTAATAATTGATTTAGGTTCCTTTCCGATATTTCTCTGCGTTTCAAAAACATGTTCAAAGCAGGAGGCATAGTAGTATTTCTGGACAGTCTAAATATCGTCTGTACGAAATATTTTTGTAAAATCATTTCAATTATTTAAATCTCTATCTCTATATATATAAAAGGCTTTGTCCTGACTGACTGAATGAATGACTGACTGACTGATTGACTGAATGACAGGAATCAACGTACAGCCTAAACTATAACAGGTAGAGACTTGGAATTTTGACAGTACCTTCGTTGCATAATGTAGGTGCTCACTAAGAAAGGATTTTGAAAAATTCTGATTCTAAATGCCAAAAATTAAATGTTTTTGAAAATACTTAATCCCTTTTTACATATAATTATCAATTCCAAATCACAGAATATATTGTTGCCAAATGGTATCAGGTGGGCTTGGAAAAAACAAATGAAATGCACTTTTGACAAACAAGAGAAGTTATCAAAATAATTCATGTTATAAATAAATATTACAGAATGAAATCCACTAAAATAATGGAATCACATAACTTTCTCTACCCTGGACATAGAGAAAACAAAACGAGGTATGGTAATGTGTATATTATTATATTATATCGCAGGTTTTTGGAGAGAAAAGTATGAAAGTGATAATGCTTCCTGTTTAATTTCATCTCCAAAACGGTTTTATGGTAACATAAGGTACAATTTTATGTTACTGGAATTTCTGTTTCTTCTTATTTAAACCTCCACCAGGCTTGCTGTGCACTGTACAAGCGATGGGATGCAAAATTCTAGATCCTCTATGAGCCATAAAAAACTATATCAAGCGTTTTCTGAGGGAATAGTTTGAGTGTAATAAGTCGTTCTTCCTATTTCAAATTATAAATGCCTATATAAGGACCTAGAATTTAAAATTGAAAATCCTTCATAAGTTAATTTCCAATTACAAAATACAAAACCCGGGCGACGCCGGGTCTTTTAAGCTAGTATTGTATAAGCATGTGTACAAAGGCCTACATATTATCTTTCCTACTGACTCTTCACCTAACTATTCAGAAACGAGCCACCACTGATGAAAAGATTTAGACTTCGCAATGGTAAAAAAAAATCATGTAATGATTTTCATTTAATAAATCTAATTTCACATAATTTCATTTAATTTATTTTAATAATCCTGTTATTTATTTCCTGCCGAGTTTATGGAGTACAAACTATTTAATTAGGACTACAAAGCATAACTGAATGGATGACTATAAAAAGTGCTAAAAAATAAATATTTAGCTAATTTGAGCTAAATTAAAGTTGTGGGCGTAGACAAAACATATTAAAAGAATAAAACAGATTTAAATGCTTTTCCTCTTTTATAAACCGTACATATAAATGTAAATATACGTATATTTGAGGATGTAAATATATTTTATGCTTAGTACACAAGGAGAAATTCCTATACGGAAAGCTGTGCATAAGATAAACATAACGTGTATGACAATTTTAGTTGTAACAGAAATTCTAAAACTTGGTGTGTTGGAGAAACTCATGGTGATAAGACTTCACTGCATCAGTTAGTAGCCGATATTACATAGAAATCAAGATAAACATTTCAGTGACATTTCGTGCAGTCGAAGTTTTCCATGCAGGATGGATTATTGACTATAATGGAACACGTGCTGCTTGCACGTGGTAAGAAGTTTAAGGAATTTTTGAGTTCATTGACTTCTAAAATTTGAACGTGACACCTTTTGTGTGGTATCGATTATTATCGAACACGGAACGACCTTGAAATCTTCAGAGCTGCAAACGAAAATGCGTAATTAAACAACCTGTATTTAAAATAAAATCAGTTCTGTTTGTTTTAATTTAAAATTAAATCAGGTTTGTTCATTTTCATTTTAATGTTATACTACTGCCCATTCCAGATGTATTGAGAAAAGAAGTAAACAGTGGCTGGTAACGGGAGAAAAGCGCAAAACTGAAGTTGAAATTTATAGAAATAAATAAGACCAAAATGCTATTTTAGAAATTAATTATGGTAATGTTGAACATACCCTGCACACAGTACTTTCAAAATTACGTTCACTTTCCTTCGATCTTAGACATTCACTTAATCTCAAGAGAACTGTCGACCTGTGAAGCGAAGCAATGTGAACTGAGCTTAATGTTGCAGGGGGTGTGTCTGCACAAGGTCGGGCGCTGTCCAATAGGGTATAAGCTTTCAAACCAAGGTCGCATACCCACGTTATCGATCCGCAATCATTTTCTCTCAAACCATCTGGAATGGACAATACATTGAATTTATTTCCTGTATTTTAATATACGTTGTTTGACATTATTGCACAAGGGAAGCGCTGCAAGCCTGCATGTCTTGCAGCCTGACATCTATCGGAAAAGATAAGAACTACAACAGCTTATGGCGAGAGATGTCTGCTTAATCAAGTACGAGGTGTTAGTAAACAAAAAAACTTAAACATTTAAATATGGTCAAACAAAAAAAGTAGCATGGAACTTGCCTAAAATGGCAATTAAAAGACTCGTATGGAAATTATGAAAGTAGTTTTGCTATTTTCGTAAAAACATACTCGTGTCTTAATTAATTCCAATGTAAATGTGGTTGCTTAATGTAGGCCTACTTTTCTTCACTAATATTTCATATTCTACCCCTTGACTCTTCGAACAAAAGCTCCCATATTTTAAGATAAGTCATTTGCAGACATTCTTGGATAAGAAATTGTCTTCTGTATTTCAGTGTGGAATCTTAATTAGAACGTCATGCTTATCTGTATTTGCTCATTGTCAGAATTTTATAACTTCACTAATATTATTTACAAGAATTTATTACAAGTAATTTCCTATCCCACCCTGGATATTGCTCGGGTATTACTTAATCATGCTGCTAGTTTGAGAAATTAACAAATTTTAGTGTCTGGTTCAGAGTGTAATCGTTTCTTCTTTGCCAAAATAATTTTCTTGATCTAGAATGATTGAGAACTAGAATCATTTTAGAATGATTTAAATCTATATTGAAGTGTTAAGGGATTCTGCGTAGTCATGGTATTGTATAGGCCTATAGTCTTATTTTTACTATTCCTAAATCCACTTCTTAAACAGTAAACAAAATTATAGAAAATAGTTAACAGGCAACTCTACTTTTCACTCTTTTGATTTTCGTGTTTGTTAACAGGCAGGCAATACACAACAGATATTAGCCTATATAGAAAGTTTCCGCTAAAAACTATGAGAACGAAGTTTGGTTTATCTACTGTTTATTTGAAGGCAGATAAGGGCTTATTTATGAAAGTCGTCCTATCTCAATGAATGACTTTTACGATGTTTCGGATAAATCTGGTGTTGAGAATCAGGCGTGAAATGAAAAGGCAATGTAGTGAAATCTCACATAGTTCACACCTCTAAGCGGTCAAGAAATGGTTATAAAAGCTAAGGCAGCTGTAACGTATGAAGTTAGATGCTTTTATCACATCTCAAGACTTCCCATAAAAGAGAAGATGATAAAAGGGATTTATACTAGTCACGAAGAACTGTCTTCAGGGGGTTCTCAGAAATGTCCTTATCATGAATTTTATGTGCTGGTTCTGCTGTAAACGTTTGTTCCCATGTTGACAAGCATTGATGGCCTATCTTTCCCATATTTTGATACTTTAAGATTGCATTAAAAAATATGATATTTTTTCCCATTCGTTCCATGGACAAAGTGGAATTATTCCAATGAACTATACTCACTTTTTACTTCAATTATATTTCTATTTATTTATTTATTTATTTATTCATTTTAAAATGACATTAAAACATACTTAATATACAAAGACCTGAAACCCCGAAAAAGCAGGAGCTCGTGCTAGGGGGCAGTTCCATGCTTATATTTACATGTGTTATATTATTTACTAAACAGACAAAAAAGAAAAGACAAAAGCTGAGAGTACAGGCATGACTCAAATGAAATAAAAATAATTATAATAATGAAAAATAAATTATTACGCAAGTAGTAAGTACCAAAATATAAAACCTATTTTTAAAGGGATGAAAATCCAAGTTAAATTCACTATTAATTCACAAACTTACGTAGAATAAAATATATTCTAGTTATGTCGCTTATGATTACAGTGTTTCCTTTATAAACCATTAACTGATTTTAACTAGTTACTTATTTTTTAATACATCGATTTTCAAACACGAATTTAGATTCATAAGCTTACTGGAAGTGAAACTAATTTTTAAAATATTTTCTACGGTTTTCGTTTCCTCGTGGTGGATTTCTGGGGCGTTTTGGGTTCTCCTTATTCCGCCCTTATTCACATTGCCGATTCTTTCGATTGTGAATATATTTTAGTTCAATATATGCAAAATTCTTGTGAAATTCTTATTTTCAATTCTGAAAAAATATAATTTTGATTAATACTGTGCAAGATTGAAGCTTGAGTTATATCGCTTGAGTTCCGAGTAGAGCCTCTGATTGTCCTCTAAGGACAACTCGATTGGCGTCCTAGCATTAAGCGTTCACATTATGTATATTGCTGTCCTGGTTAAAATAATTACCTTTTCTTCTATTTAGTTAATTATTAATCTTTCAGTTGTGCCAGTTGTGTTGAAATAATTGTATGCATTCTGTGCTTCTTTCGGCGTAACTAACTTCACCTGGTGTAGAACACATACTGAATTTATATTCAGCAAAAATAAACCTCATTTAACGTAAATTATATTTAATGTATTCTTCCAGGAGAGAATAGTGGCAGAATTAGCTAGAGGAAATAGAAGAGAGCTTTTATTTTGGCGTTAGATTAAATTAGCATAAGAATAGACTTTTCTAATTGGCACAGACGAAATAGGAAATCCCGTTTACTCAAAGATGCATTTATTTTTCTTCTTTACTTGTAATTTTGTGCTTGCCAAAAAGAAAGGAAGTTGCTATTTTGCACGGTAACTATTACGAGCATTTAACTTTTTCATCTTCACACGCACTCAAATACTCACAAGCACAAGTATTTTTCGTTCTCTCAATCTCTCTCTCTCTCTTCTCTCCCCCCTCTCTCTCTCTCTCTCTCTCTCCCCCCCCTATATCTGTATTTTTCCTTCATCCTCGCTCATTCACATGCTTCTAGGTTCAAAATGAACTTCACTCTTTTTTAAACAGTATCTTAAGGTTCTCTAGGAGGAAGAATCCTTTAGAATTTTTTTTTAGAAGAGAGAATCCTGGAACATCACTACGTGTATTAGGATCCCCTAAGACATCAAAAAGGGTGACACGATACATCGTGGTACACAGTAGATAGACCTAAATCTCGAACAATTTTTTAATCTCCCAAAAGCGCCTTAAATATTACAATCTTTAGGATCGAAGGTATAGCAATATCTCTTTTGATTATCATTCTTTTGACTTAACATAACCCAGCACGTATAATAGAAGATCATAAAAGTTCAACTCCAACTAATGATGTACAATTAACTGATGACAAGAGCTTACTGGAATAATGATTTTAGAGAACATTATTTTGTAGGTGTAAACAAGGAACAACACCTAACCATGGGATTATAATTTAAGGGATCAACGGAGTTTTACTCTTCAATTTTATTGAACTCATTGATCAGATAATTTCAATAACACACGTCATTTCCTGAATACTTGGAATATAAGGGGAACACAAGTAATTTATATAAAAAGGAGAAAAGGAAAAGAAAAATCTTCAACTAGTCTGTTCATGATTTATAGCTATTTAACCCGGGGTACCTTCCTTACAAACTATTGCTATAACCGATCATTAATTAAAACTTACAGTAGGCCTATCCGTCTGATTCTGTTGAAGTGAAATTCTTATCAATTTCGACTCCACTTATTCTTTAAAGAAAACTTACTCTCAGTCTTAATATTATCTTAATCATGAGCAGGGTGGTGATAAGGCCTCCGCAAGCCAGTATATTATCTTGAACATATATATTTTTAATTTTATATATTTTAAAAGAAATTGAATATAAGTGCTGCCACTTGATGCACGTGCGTTTTATTTAAAGATACAGCTCACTCAATTGTAGACTAATATTAAATATCACGCAAATAGGAAAACCCAGTTTATACTGTTTATAAACTTAAGCCTGCCAGACAATAGAATTCGATCTCCACGAGGCCAGACTAGCGGACCGATATGGGTCTACGGAATTAAGGTCTGGATCCATAATTCAGTATGTTTAAAAGAGAAGTAATTATTAAAAAATTGTTAAGGTAAGGCATTATGGCCCTTACAATGTGTAAAATAATAACTTAATAAACTCATTCGTTAGGTGACAACACAATAATTTATCTGCTTATTCAACAGTAGTGGGCTAACTGTTATCATAATTATTGAGTGAATAAGGAAAGTATTAATAATACGATTAATTAGTATGTATTGTAATGTAACGGGCCTATAATGACATTTATTAAAGTACGAGTATGCCTGCGCTCGTTTCATAATTTTCAAACGAGTGTCTTGATCCCATTATAAAAAAGTTGCAAAAGACTGTTTTTGTTCGACCATAATTAAATGTCTAAGGATTGATCTGAACTCAATTTAGTATAATATTAAAATTAACACGAACAGGACAGATTTTATTTTAAATACAGGTTGAATTCCTGCTTTCACGGCTTGAAAATTGTTCCGTGTTCGTTAACTATCGATACCAAACCGGTGTTATAATGAAATTCTCTATTTTAAAGGATAAAATTATGACACTGTTACGCCACATATAATAACCGTATTATACGAGTATGGTCGAGCCAAAAATAATTTATCCTTAAGTTTTCTGACGTCCTAAAAATACCGGCAATTGTGGAGCCTCAATATATTACTTAAAACTACAGCAACAATAACGAACTATAATTATGATTATGATAATAATAATAATATTAATAATAATAATATTAATAATAATAAATTCAACAGTTTTGAATCGCAATCATATAATAAGTACTGTCCTTATTGTTTTGTATAGTAAAGACTATTATAAAGACAATTAGGACAGGAGCCTTACAGGAGGAGCTAGAATTATTAGCATCACCACCATGACGCTGCGTATTATTTTTAATATTAAGAGAAATAATTTTTTTCTGAGGTTTATGCAGGGTTGCTCATGAAACCATATTGTAGAGTGGAACAAGAAGATGAGCATATGGAGAAGTAATACAACGCAACATGTCACCTGAGGGGGTCATTGATACGCTAACCATGAACAACTGACGCAGCTACACTCAAATGTTTTTTTGAAATAAAATTAATAGTTACCTAAACAAAAACAACATTCGTACGTGGTACTATATTATTTTGAAATAAAAAAGGCAGGTTATCGTATTTCTCTTTCTGCCAAAGAAGAGAACGCTCTATAGCTACACTACAGTTATGTTTACAGTAAACCAATGTCATTTTTCACTTCTCAAAACATATAATTCATATACTGGTAGAAATATAATGTTCTCTATTCTACTGAATTCAAATAATAGCAGCTGTAGGCATTCTCTATTATTCAAACAACGAAGCACTTTATTATAAATACTGAGGTACAACAAAATATACTAGATGTCCATCTGGGACAGCTTTTTTTTTTAATACGGTATTATTCTATCCAGCCCTTTAGTAGGAAAGTGAACTTTTCTCATACGGTATTGTGTAAAACGTCTATAGAATATTGCAGGTACTACAGTAGAACCCCAAATATCCGAGTCTCAATTAACCGACAATCCCCTGCTATCCAAGACATATTTAACCTTTTAACTGCTATGGCCGTTACTGTTACAGCGGAGGAAATTTGCTCACATTTGGCCACTTACGTCAGTTATAATTATAAAATATATTTATATTCGATCTTAAAAAGTGCAGATTATTAACACAAATGCCACTTTTGAAAAACACGTTTACTATTGAGATTAGTGACGGCTATAGCGAATAAAATGTTAAAAAACTAATTTAAATGTAAAGAATATAATAAATAAATAAAACATTTCCATGCACTGTCAAGTTTTAAAATATGCACAACGAAAAGGGGAAAACACTACAAATATGCACTATCGATATTCCAATGTATATTTTATTATCGGTGGCATAGTAGCCTACTACTAACAGTGTTTCCAAATTATCAATAATGATGCTCATATCGGTCAACTGTTTTTGTAAGCAGAAAATGACGTGTCACATGAAGTGGCAGGTACAAACTTATATGATAGTATTTAAGACAAAGTGAGGACAAATTCTTTGTCTTCAACATTTTCATTGCAAATTGCTTTTTTTAAAAAAAATTTTTAATGGAGCACATGAATCCGTAATCAGGATTTCCATTGACAACTTGGTCCAGTTGTACATTTAGCGGCCATAGTCATGTTTATAGCATGCAGTCATAAAGTAAAAAAGCAATGTAATTATTGCTCTTTTATTTGTTAACTTTTTTAATTTGTAATTATTGTAATTGAGTGTGTGTTGTTTTAATTTATTTGTCTTAGTGTTATTTCGTTGTTCTTAATTTGATTGTCAAAGAGTCTACTATGTAATTTTTTTAGTTTAGTAGACTTAAAATAAAATAAAATAAAGTAACCACAACCCCATATACAGAACCTAAAGAATTTTTCAGGTCTCCAATAAACCCTAGGGAGTCAACAAATGGCAGGCCAAAAATTTCCAACTCATTCATTCCTGTAAAATACGAAAGAAATACCGAAATACCCCGAAATAGGGCTTTAATTATGTATACAAAAGATAGGAAATGCTATGTAGGCCTACTAAGTAGGATATGGTTGGATTGGACAGCCCTTGTGATCTCCCAAGCCCTTATTGCTGCATTATATAGGCTACAGAAGCGAAGTTTTTCAGCTATGCGCCATTATTGCCTTATCATTTATGATACCTGCTTCAGGGCCTCATATTAGAAAAAGGGATATGATTTATTGCAAGTGGTTTGTTACAGCACGCAGGTTCTGCCACAGAAATTTCAAGGCACAGTATGTTTGGGTATAAAGAATCTGATAATTACCATATTAATGTGAAGTAAATACTGGGTTCGATATTTTGCAGTTATTCTTTTTGTTGTAACATCCCTTTTGAATATTATGTTACCCGTGTAATCCGCACAACATGTAGTAGTAGTAAACGACTCAGTTTTGTTAACCCTAGAAAGGCTGCCCTTTATCACAAACATTTTCACTGCTACTGACGTATAAACGCGTCATCAAAAAATTATGTAAGATCAAAAATACAAAATAAGTAAAGTAACGTTTAATGTTAAAATGTGAATATTTTTATTATCACGTTATGATTGTCATATATAGAAACCAGTTATTCTAATTAAATTTTTCTTCGAATTCAAGCTTAAAATTCCCTGATGTTTTTATCTGAAGACTACCTTATTATTATTATTATTATTATTATTATTATTATTATTATTATTATTATTGTTATTATTATTATTATTATTTTATTTTATTTGATGACTTCCTAAATTCAGCTCTGAAAGGAATAATAAGATAATTAGATGTTCATGCTCCACCTATAATAAATATAGGAGTGAATATAACATACATTTTTCACTATTTTTGATGTGTTCTATAAGTGTAATGTTTGTTGTATTATGTTTTCATAATAATATTGCCAACAGGTGCAATGTCTTTTAAAATTCGACAGTATTTCCCTTTTGAAAAATTATTTTATAGTGTTTTATATTTCTTAAAGAAAAATAACTTTAAACAGTGTTTTGCATTGGGGTAATGTTTTTTCATTAGAATTGCATGTAAAGAAGAAGGTAAGTTAGTAAAATAGTTATCTATCTTCTGGGCGTGCCGTATATTATTTGGATAACAGGAAATCGTTAAAACGTGTTGAAAGCTTCTTTCATTACCATTTCTATGATTTCCACTTTAAAGTCAATGCTTAGATCTGTACTAATAATCTGATTCCTACCTAAAATCTAACAAAACATTGTGATTGAATAAAATTGGTATCTTAATAAACACCCTGTCAGTCAATCCCTTTTTGTTAAAAGAATAGCGGTCACTAGCTTCAAAAACAGTTTTATTATTATTAACATTATTAAATTATTATAGGAGGGTAGAGCATTAACATTCATTCTGACGGTAGACTTAAGGTACCCCCCCCCCTTTTTTTTTTTTTTTTTTTTTTTTTTAAATGTATAACATGTCCACCGCTGTGGCTCAGGGGATGCGTTCAATCCTCTCACGCAGCGGGCCCGGGTTCGATTCCTGGTCGGGACAAGTTACCTAGGTGGGGTTTTTTCTGGGGTTTTTCCTCACCTTTGAGACAAATGTCGGGTAACTTTAGGCCCTTGTGGTCCCCAGATATCATCTGGCCGTCATTATCATCTTCATCCCATTCTCGCCTTGTTTGGAGTGAGTGTGTGTGTGAATGGTGTGTCTCGTCCTATGTGTTCGTGTTGTCTCGGAGGTGGCCCCGGCATTGGGCTGATCGCTCATCCGGGGAGGCCCTCCATGTCCTTGTCTGGTCAAAAAAGTATGTATGTGATCCAAAGATAATCCCTCTCCCGACAGGTCGCGGCCCTGTAAGGCCCGGGCGGCTTGGGTCGCTTAAATCCTAAAAAAGGGAGAGGTTAAACTACGAGAAAGAAAGAAAGAAAGAAAGAATGTATAACATCAACATGTTCCATTACAATAGAAATACAACATGTTTTGGTGTAATCCTTATGTTGTTAATTAATACAATATTATGTTTCAATATGGCTTAGTTTCTAGTTTTGTTCCACTTTATCTATAGTAATTTACAAATTGACAGATATCAGTCTCATACTTATTAGTTATGTACTACATCTACTATATCCCTATCCTAGTCCGTATATTTACTTATCTATTTATTTGAAATCCATTGATCTATTTATTTTAAGTCCATTGCTTTAATAAATGTATTAAAGTCTTTTAGGTATTTTATGACTAAATCATTATATATATCTAGGTGGCCACTGTCCTCTGTTTCGAATTATGCTGGCCTTTAGTTGAGCTCGTTCTCTGTTGTACCTCGAACATTCCAGCAGAAGGTGGTCAGTCGTCTCTTCTCCTTCGTTGCAGGGACAAGTGGAATCTTGCGTTATTTTAAATCTATGAAAATAGGCTTTTATTGGTCCATGTCCGGTGAACATAGTAGTAAGACCTACTGTAGGATAAATCTTGGAGGATAGCCTTTGCACCACACTCGGAAAGTATTTCTTCGTTTCTTGACCCTTAGTTGTGGCTTGCCATTCAGTGTCCCATATTGCATAACTCTCCTCTTTTAACGTTTTTAATACATTACTCTTCGGGACTTGATTGTATGACAGTGAGCTAGAACTTCTTGCAGCATTTTTGGCGAGGCGATCAGCAATTAAGGTACCCCTAATTTTCTTTATACCAGTCTTTACTATACAAAACAATAAGGACAGTACTTATTATATTATTGCGATTCAAAATTGTTGAATTTATTATTATCATCATAATTATAGTTCTTTATTGTTGCTGTGGTTTTAAGTAACATATTACAGAACCGATAAATTATAGTGTTTTTAAGGGATGGCTCATGCCTACCATGTTAAATTATGCTATATGAAAGATTCCTATGTCTGTACAGTTCAACATACATTACTGCTTTCAGATGTCAAATATTCCCGCTTACCCAGTCTATGGTAATTGATCAGTAGTTGAATGGTGTAAGTATTGAATAATTCATCTTTCCATTGGAGTGTACTATCTACTCTGCAAAGTTAGACTATGGGTCTGCATTACCATCTGCCGACAATTCCTCCCGATACGTAACTTCCAGATAGCATAACTGGAATATGTCTTGTAATACCACCGTGGAATTGCTATCGGGAAGAACTCAGTAAAATTTTGTAAAACGATCCTTAGCTCGTTGAACAAAGAGGCGTGTTTGTTGTCGTTCGATAGGTGCGGCAGCTCGTATTTGTATTTCTACAATTAAATTACACAAGAACCTATCGTTTTAAGCGCCTGAATGTATTGGTGAAGTTCTATTTTATTCACATGTGAGTCTAAAACGGCACTTTTGTGTAAGTTAAATTTTCCAGCATCAATTCTGAAACTCATGTGGCTTTGAAGCTTCGGAGTGCTGCCATCTTGTTTCCACCAAGCTTCCCTAACTGGCAGTTGGTAGTTTATCAGTCACTCCATCCTCCTGCTAGCTTATCTGGAAGTTGTCTTTCCAGACAGAGTTTGTCAGGAGTTCATAGTACGCAATTCTTGGCAAACTTCCAGTTCTCTATCTGGCAGATAAACATGATATCAGGTAGTCGTCTTAAAGACCCTATGTCTATCATCCATGACTTCTAGTTGGTACTGTCACTGAGTTAGAGTTACTGTTGGAGCACAAAGGAAGTTTGCATGTTTTAAATTAGACTAAATAATTTTCCTGTATTAACTGAAGTTTTAGTTGAGAGCTTCTTTTAAGTAAACATAGCACTGGAAGTGTGAACATTAAATAAGTCCCACTTTATGCTTTAATTAAATAGTCAATTACAAGTTCTCTTCCCTCTTCACACCAAGTGGATGACTTGTACAAAGCATTTTTATTCTGAAGAATTTTCTCTTTAAAGTTTATCCAAGTCATCAGAGGAGTATCTTAGCTTAATATTAAGAGGTGAGAAGCGGAGATAAACAAAAGACAATCTTGAAAAGAGAGTGCAGAGTAAGGAGCTGGGTGTAAAGAGAGGAAATTAAATAGCAAAAGACCTAAAGGATTACACAAAAAGTTCTTGTGATGAAAAGTTTTCGAACAGTTACATAACCTGAGAGATCTGAAAGAGTTGACGTCACAAAGTAGATACATCGATTGTTTCTTACGAGCATATAGTAGCCAGTCGAATACAAGGTGCAAGCTGCAAAGGAAATGAGGTGGGCGGGACCGTCAATACGTAGACTCTACAAACAAAAGACTGTCATGCAGGCTTTAATGACAAAGAGGGCTACAATAAACCTAAGCCGGAGAGTTATTAGTGACTTCCTAAAGAATACTGATGTTTCAGGAAGCGAAAATCATTATTCTATTAAAGAGATGGAATAGTAAAAACTGACAAAGACAAAAAGAATTATAGTAATGTTTAAGTTAGATCCAAAACCGTTGTTTAAAATATGAATGGTGCATATTTTCCTCAGAGATAAATGCCAACACCATTTTTCTTCAAGAAGGGTAGTAAAGCCGTTGGTTCCATGCTGTAGATATAATAAGAAACTAGAAGTTTTTGAAACGACGTCATATAAAAAATGGAGGGTCTTTCATGTTCAACCGGTTCCCTTCTTGGCTCTTCCATAGGCACAGGTCTGCCCTTTATTACTACGAGTGTCTATGGCTCAAACTGCGGTTAATCAACGCCATATCTAATAAGTTAAATAAATGTTAAAGTTCATGAATTAGTTTTTCGGCAAATCTGCAATAATACATTTCATTTTTCCTACTTACGTGTATTACATTTATATTTAGGGAATTTTGACGTTATTTCGCGCCTTTATATGCTGACTACTTAAAGCTGTATAATCTGAAACTATCCTTAGTTTGTTATTAATAAGTTTTACAACATTATTGACACCTATATACACAATAAACTATATATATTTTTTTGTAACTGCCATTACTATGAAACATCAATGTTAGCATTCAACTCCACAGCTTTTGAAATAAAACAACTCCACAGCTTTTGAAATAAAACAACTACCTTCCCCTCGTGAGGGTAGGCTACCGGTTCGGAGACTACGAATTGCAGAATTCAAAACACACAACATAGGGAACTAAAATATAAAAGCAAGTTAATGATTTATGTATCCTTAGAGAAGGGTAACAATTTCTTCCCAGCAATATGCACAGTTGGTAAAACCAATATGAAACGACAAGGGAGCGGGAGGGAAATGTATATAAATGTGACGTCAGATTGGCTACGCGGTGTAAGTAAGGGAGATCGAATTTATGTGGCTTCAGATATGGAAGACTAAGGGAATTCAAGAACAAGTTTATGAACGAGAAAGTAAAAATTTCAAGCATAGACAAAACTTTGTAATGGCGCAATGCATGAAGAGCGAAGGATGCAAGAGTTAATAATGAAAAAAGACCTAATTGGAACGAGACAAATACGCTATACTGAATTAGCTTATGCTTAAAGGTGAAGTGAAAATCGACGGTATAATCATGTAGTCCCTTAAATATTTCACTGATTTGAAAGTTTGAAACACACTTTTCCAAGCTTCCTAGGAAATGAAATAATGATTTTAAATTATCTTGATCATTTAAGAGAGCTAAAAAAATCACGAAACTTATGCAAATATAAGATATTGGAAATGAGGGAAAATCGAGGCCCAGCTTTAGAAATTCCAATTTATGTCATAAGGAATTAAGTATGGTTTATACTGCCGATGCTGTTACAGGTTCATTCGAAGCAGAAGAAGTCTCTCAACTGAACCTGCGAAGGGAAATATTTCTGCAATTATACAGAATGCCCCAGAATTCAACCGAAGAAATGGGAGGGATTGTAGAGTGGACTCAGATAAACATTTTAATGTAGGGAACTTGTGGTCTACGGGTTCAAAATAAAACAAAATAGCGTAAAATGTATGAAGGTTCTCCACCTAACTGACTGGACGTACAACTGACATAGTGAAAACAGATGGCAATGTGTCGCAGAAAAAAAAGATATGTAAACAATAATACGAGAACCCCATAAAATACAGAAGAGTTTATAGTCTGCTAAGAGCAAATAATTCTACAGAATAGGGTCGTCAGTTACTTATATCGTTTTCCTCTGAAGTTAAATTGTTGCCAGATGCACGTACCAACCCAAACACAATATTGAAATGCAACTGAGTGTATATATTCTGAATTTAAACTGTACACTAATAATAAAACGTAAAGAAAAACCCTAATTTGTTATTAGTAGGGCCCGGATTCTGCAGCTGTCTATTCACAGTGTTTGTTCCAGCAACAGTATTCTAAAGTTGATTGATTAATTGAAAAAACGTTCTTGTTGAGTTTGTGGTGGAGTTGGAAACGACAGGGGTAGTTCTAAAACTAAGCAAAAAGTATTTCTGAAGTTTTGTGGTTCACAGCCATGAAAAAGTAAAAATAAAATAAATTAATACATTTTTACACGATTATTGTACTTATTAAAGTGAAACTAAAAAATCGTATATAAATGGTACAAAACTAAAATAAAACTATTTTAATATGCTTAAAAAACTGAAAGAGGGTTTAAAAAACCCCAAAATCCGGGCCCTAGTAGTTAGTAATTTAGATACAAAACATAATGAAGCTAAGTTAATGAATTAAATTTGAGCCAATAAGGGTGGGATAGAGTGAAAATATACTTTTGAACCACGTTATACCCTCATTAATTTTTAAACGAAACTAGAAGAGGAAGAATTCTTTGTGTGTAACTATAATAAAATTGCAGGAGTAACAGTTAATTGTTAATTGTTACCAAAACAAGAAAGCCCATAATTTTCAAAATACTGTTCAATGAGTGTTAAAAATTAATTTTCCCTTGAGACGACAGTGGAACGAGGATAATGAAGAGAAATCATATTACTTAATAATTGTTTATCAGTAAAAATATGCTGCGAATACCGTAAGTTCCTTCTATCAAAATGTTTGTCTGAGTCCACTCTACAATCCTCCTAAGTTTTTTTTTATTTTTTTATTTCTTTTTATTTTTATATTCAGGGACACTCTGTATAACGAAAGTTTCATACCCAAGCATTTGGTTCTCTAACTAATATAAGCATAATGAACACTTGAGTAAGTTACAAGACTTTTAAGAAATTCAAGAGTTTTGAATAGCCTCTCAAGTTGTGTAGAGAGAAAGAGACAGAGAGAGAAGGAAAAGAGAATTTAGAGTATATTAAGTTATGGTAAGAAAGCAAACAAGATGCAATCTTCCCTAAACTCATGCAGTCAATTAAATTGAATTTTCTTTCCGTTGCCTAGTAAATAATCAGGTTAAGTTAAAGTTAGCAGATTTTCAACATCTTGTGGCAATCTTCATATGAATATTTTATAACTTTCATAGTTTGCATTTACAAACCATACTACATGAGTTATATAACTTTAAAAAGATAAAATTTTCCGCATTTAAATTCACAGCGAAAAGTTAAGTAATTCGAGTGATTAGGTATAGAATTATTAACATGAAACTTTCATAAAAATCCAGCTAATAAGATATTATTAATAGTGCTGAACCTTATGAAATATTACCTAGTCTATAACGTATACTGTGGATGCTTCAAAGAAACGTTAAGAAATTGAAACATAATATCACTATGTCAACCGAGCACGAGCAGTCTTGCTCATTCGGGTGTAGGCTATCACTAAATGTTAATATTTCTTGTTGATAGAATAATAAATTATAAATTATGTAAGAAATAGACTATATTTCTTTTTCTCTTTTTTAAATAGTATTTGTAGTTACTTTTGAAATTGTATTTGTTCTGTTTTATTTTACTTGCATAAATAAATAAATTTTACTTGCATAATAAATAAAAAGTTTTGTTTGTTTTGTTTTGTTTTTTTTGTTTTTTTTTTTGTTTTTTGTTTTTTGTTTGTTTTTGTTATTATAAGGAAAGTTGATTAGGATGAAGATAGTGATAGTGTTGGACGGTATCTGCGGTTAAATCAGACTTACGATGAACAAATTACGGTTTCCAAAATCCTTCTATTTTTAATTATGCTTATTTTATCTATATTATAAAGGTAAGTTTATACTAGGGTATAGTTGAACCAATAAGATCCTATCAGTTTTAAATACCAAAACTTAAATTGGATTCTTTTGTCGCAAATAATACACCCGGTCCGCAGAAATTCTCTGAAGGCAATCCATACAATTGAAACATCTTTTCGTGACATCTAATTAACTTGCTAATAAAAAAAACTAATTGTCAAACTTATAACTCCAGGTATTTCCAAAGTGACGTCAATTTTGTCATCGGCAAATCACATGACGTCATGAGAGAAACTGCCAGAATTCTGACGTTCAGTGTTTGTGAACCTGCCAGGGAAACCGGACCATAAGTCGGTGTAAAATGTCGATTTTTAGATTTTGACACCATCTATGTTTAATGTTTTTGTTTTACTTTCTTTTTTAGTTAAGCACATTATACACTCTATTTCTTTGTCTCTCCTCTTTCTTCACTTTGATATTTTTGAAACGGCACCCGAGCACGAGCAGTCTTGCTCATTCGGGTGTATTACTAAATGTAATACCTCTTGTAATATCTCTTGTAATAAATAAATAAATAAATAAAATAAAATCTATTGGTTTCATTCTGGTGCTACATTCTCTGATCACAACAAATATAAAGACAGAAATGTCAGCCATAGTATTTTCAGTTTGACAAGAGGTCTGCTCTTTTAGAAACCCATCCTTAAGTCGCAATAAAAATTTAAGATGGTCCCTAATGTTTTCTTTCTTCTTGAAAAATTTTTTTATACGGGCAGCAGAAACACTTTCTATGCTATAGTACTGTAGTTGGACATTCTGTTAGTGTGTGACAGACTTTGAGATTGTTTTTTTTAACAATAAAGTTTCAAATGCAAAGTTTTTGAGATAGAGGTATAATTTCTTCTTTAGAATGTGCAGAGTTTTATGCTGAAGTTGAATCCATTGAAATCGGACAATTTATTTTTCCTTGGCAGGATCACACTTACCGGTCATGAAACCCACCATTAACGGATGTGGGCGTCGGCATGCTGACCACATGCCCCCCAACCCTGCCATCTGCCTGTGGTAGATGACGCAGCGGTCGGGTGGTAGGCCAAATCCCTCAAGGGATGTAGCGCCACGGAGTTTAGTTTAGTTTTAGGGTCACACTTAACTACTGAGAAGGCCCTGTTTTAGTTACTTTTTATAGGTAGGTGCTATTTTGTCTCTTAGTATTTCATTATTGATTATTATTATTATAATTCATGTATACACGAGTAGTGTTTGAATATTCAGAAATGGTACATATTTGCACTACAAAGAATGCAATAATGTATAATGAAATACACCATGTTGTTTTTTAAAAGCATGTCGCAATATACTTTTATTAATCCTCTAATGTTGCGGGATTTGGTTTTAAATTTCAAAGAGAGGGTTGCGTTATTAACAATTAAATATGTAAGAGAGCACGCATTGTATAATATGTATTCATTAGAATCCTACACAGTTTTTCATAAAAACACATTTCCCGGAAAGATTACATTAAATCTCACATGCGGCTTTGTTAATAAAACCCGTTATGTGAACGCATTATTTAATTCTAGAAACAGTGTTTCACAGAAAGCCTCACTGGCTTCCATTTAGGTTTATCGGACTATATTACTTGCACTCCTGATGTGGAATGTGTTGCTAAAGGCAATAGCAGCATTCTGTTTAATCAATCTTATTTTCTAACGAGAAGGCAAGGCGATTAAAACGTTCTAAAGGGTGGTTTTCGCAATAAAACCAAAACAATTTCTACCGACAGAGTTTGGTTGTTTGACTTATTAAGTTCTAAACTAAATCTCGCAAATGAATATTGTTTTCTGCAAATAATTACAATATCATGCCAGGGAAATCCGACCACAAGTAGGTAAACACATTTCTGCGTAACAGTAGAAAACAGCTGTTAGGATGTAAAATATCGAGTTTTAGATTTTGACGCCATCTATTGGTTTCATTCTATTCTCTGAGCACAACAAACATGTAGACAGTATTGCCAACCATACGATTTTAAGTTTGAAAAGAGGTCTGTACTTTAATAAACCCATTCGCAATGACAATTCAACATGGCCCTAACGTTTCCTTTGTTATTCGTGACAGAAACATTAATTACAAACAACTTCTGTTGTTGTAGTAATGTAGTTGGACATTCTGTTAGTGTGTAACTGACTTTGAGCACGGTATTACAGTCTTGTAAAAATGATGATCAAAACATGGGAAAATTTTTTTATCTTTGGAGACCAATAGCCGTAAATCATACTTTTTGAACAATAAAGTTTCCAAGATCATAATAGGATACATTTTTGAGCTAGAGGTATAATTTCTTTTTTTTTTTTTTTAGAATGCTTGAAATTTTATGTTGGCGTTGAATTCATTCAAATCAGAAAATATATTTTTCCGACTAATGGTGGGGTTTCCCTGGCAGGGTCAAATATAGAACCATGTTATTGTTAAGCCTCACTATTACGAATGAATTGTTTTTTCTGCACTGTATAGCATGAACAATGTGCTCTCTTTTATTTATTCGTTACACTATGTCAGAGACTTGAGTGAAGTGTCGAACCTATGGGGTCGAGATGGGAGTTTAACCTGTTTTCATTGTCATTAATACCTGCTTTTGATGTAGGTCTATGTGTATATAAGTAATATGTTATTTACTGTTTGTTCAATATAATGATAAACTGTAGGCCTATCTTAAAGAAAATATCTGCCTCATTTACACTTGTTATAAAAAAGAATAATTAAACAAATTATTTAAAAGCTGTAAGATCCATATGAAGTTAACAAAGTCCACATTTTGAATTTGTTAAAGTGACGTTTATTAGTTTTCATTTAATATTATGTCGATAAGCCAGAAATATTGTAATTTTCTCAAATGTAAAGGGGGCCCTCAGAGGCCCATTGCTTTTAGATTTTATTTATTTGTCGTAAATACTTGGAATATACATCCTAAAAGTATAATAATTATTGCCATTCTGCTCATGAAACACGAAGACAGTTTTAAAATATTTCCAGTAAAATAAAGGAAATGACTAAATTAGTAATGGCTAAATGATTAAAATTGTGATCCTGAGAGGAATAGAACAAAGTATTTTATTTACATTCAAAAATTCATTTTTAATTCGATCCATACTGGTATTAAAAGACATCTCGAGATTTGTTTGGGGAGATTTTATTTTACATAAATAGGAAATGTGGTGCTGGAGACAGATAGAAAATATAAAGTGGATGGACATGGTGACAAACGAAGAGGTTCTGAGTAGAGTGGGTGAGAAGAAGTCAATCATACACACAATTCGTCAGAGGAAAGCAAACTGGGTTGGGCACATTCTCAGAAGGAACTGCTTATTACATGATGTCGTAGAAGGAAGATTGGAGGGTACAACTAGACTTGGAAGAAGAAGAATTCAGCTGTTGGACGATTTAAGGGAAAAGCGGAAATATTGGATGCTGAAGGTGGAAGCAGAGGATAGACAGTTTTGGAAAACAAAATTCGCGTACCAAGTTTGAAAACCTGCCGGAAGGCAGAATACTTACTACTACTACTAGGATAATTATTTTAAAGAATGATTTATATGTGATGATCAGTGAGCTATAACAAAAACAAACTATTACATTATGCGAGTCAGTTGGAGAATTTTAATGTTGTATCGGAAAGTTGCCATGGTACCTGTTGGACGTCTTCATTAGACTTGAACTTCTGCCCTCCAAGGTGCTCTTTTAATGGACCAAAGATGTGGAAATCTGATGGTGACAATTCTGGCGAGTATGGCGGATGTGGGAGGTACTTGAAGCGAATGCCATCGATGGTTTTCATGTGAAATCTGATTGAGACGTCCAATTGGAGGTGCACGAATGGCCACAGCGTCAACCAAAATAATTTTTCTCACGCGGTATCGAAGCACTTCCTAGCCAATGGCATAAGTGAATTGAACTGGGAGGGGACTAAGTAGAAAAATAATGTACATGCAAGAATTCTTCCTGCAGTAAAATAGTAAAAAAAAATTGTGGTTTTCATTTGATTTTCCCTCGTAACTTGCTAGCGAAAATTGCTTTTTTTATTCAGATGCAACTGGTAAAAATAAAAGCAAAATATTCGTTTGGAAGTGGAATGAAAGCATTTTAAACCACTGACAAATCGTAAATGTTATGCAATGCCGTCTTTACTGCTTCCTACTTTCCCTGATCCAGGTAAAAAGTACGTGGAGAAGAACTGCATCACAGCCTCTTCTTAACAAGAATGAAATGTTTTGGTATGATACAGACTCGAGAGAGATAAAATAAAGAGAAAAAGATTATGTCGAGTGCCTCTCAAGAGATTTGTTAATAACAAACGAGACCAGATGCAATGATCTGGCTGTTGTCACTGTAGCTATCCTGTTCTCTCCTCCATTTTCATTTTATTTTCTCTTAACTTCACTCTTCCATTGTTTCCTTCTCTATCTTTCTAATCCTGTTTTTCTTACTCCCCTCTCTCTCACTCACTCGCTCAAATGCACTCATACCCACACACATACATACTTTATCATTCCATCGCAAGATATTCTGCTTAAAATAATCTCTACAAATGATCTTCTGTAGGGGCCCCATAGAAATTAAACTGAACACAAAGTCTACAAAAGAAAGATATACGAAGTAGAAAAACTGTTTCTTTTTATAAATATGTAAGTGGACTATATGAATCCAAAACAAACTACAAAATAAACCGGGAGGTAAACAAAATCTTACTACAGGATTTCACTGTGAATACAACAGAGTGAAACAATAATGAGATTGCAACCATCTAGAGACGCCTTAATCACTAACTGGAAAGAATAAACTTTATCCTTTCCTCGCCTGCTTGTGTGTTTCTTGCCTTTGTGTCCGCCTGTTGTTCTCATGTCAGCCTATAAACTTAAGGTCAGTCTGGTACTAACAGTAGCAGTTCAAATGTCATCCAGAAGTCCACTACTAATGTCATATTATGAACAGGGAGAAGCTGTTTTTATGCACGGCGAGTTGAACCGAACAGGGTAAGCAAAAGGTCATTAAAAAAGAATGGAACTGTCAGAAATACGGTAAAATGTTTGTAATCCCGAGAATGTGGGAATAATCTTTTCATCCAGATTAGCTTAAGTTAATTATATCCCGAAATAATATATATGTTTAAGCCCATTTTTCTGCAAAAAATATTAAGTCAAGAATAAATCTAACCTACGTAATTTTGTATTAACTCGTAATACTTCTTTTCGAAATAATAGACTGAAAAATAGCCCTGACCAAGCTCTTGTAAAACATATGTTCTCTTAGTTTCCTCAAACAAATTTTACCTTAATTAAGTGTATTGACATGGTCCAGATTTATAATATTTAACTACTTTGTGAAAGAAATTAAAATTAAATTATAACAATTTAGAAGGTCTTAATGTTTTGTTCTTATATGTAACTTTCATTAAAATTTCAAATTGTGTGATATTTCTTACTTTTAGTTAGATAATGAAAATAACATTTAAAATTACTAATCACTAAAAGTTCTTTAATTTTCTCACCGTACGTCAAATGCACTATCATCGCCAAGCAGGGTACAACAGATACTGATAACAAATAAAATGAGCGATATAAGCCAGTGCTCTGCAGGATAGAACAAACTGAAACAACCTTATCGACTCAGGAACTTAATCTCCCGCTGGTGATTTTTGTGGCAATTAACATATACCGCAGAAACCATACCTAGAATTGACCGCAGGTGATTTTATGGAATTGACACATCCCGATATTTTAACAAACTGTATCTGATCGGGTTTTATGGCAATTCACCTACATCCTAGTGCAATAATGTGCAACATTTACTTCGTGTGTCTTGTGTTAGACGTTCTACTTTTAATTAGGGATGGGTAGATACCAGATTTTCTCGATACTCGATACCGATACATCATTTTTTTCCTTCGATTCTCGATACCGTCAACATTTCCAGTTTCAGTAAATAGGTACATTAAAATTAAAAGTTGAAAGAACTGTGTAATACCAACTAAATTAATTAAGTGTGCAATTTAATGAGACAAAATTTAATATCATCAGTAGCCTATAATTATTTTTAAACTCTACATTAAAACTAAAATTAGTTTTTTTAAAACAGTCCATTTACAAGTTTTTGTTCAAAAATACTAGCATTCTCACTTAATTGCTGAATTGCAGAATTACCAAAGTATCGAAAAAGTACCGAGCGAGTTTTCTGAAGTATCGCTCGATGCCGATACCGCTCGAGAGTATCGAGGTATCTAAAGTATCGAGAGTATCGAGGTAACTAAAGTATCGAGAGTATCGAGGTATCTAAAGTATCGAGAGTATCGAGGTATCTAAAGTATCGAGGACCCATCCCTACTTTTAATTGAAACTGTTTACAAATTATTAATGAGACTGCTTGCATTTTGTCCCTGTTCTGTTCAGCTCTCTAGTTTCTGTAGAAACTGAGAGCAAAAGGCAAATTTCATCGTCACTTTGAAATTCTCCTCCACATAAGATCGTTATCTATCTTCATTACATAATCTCATAATGGAGGAAAGTCTTAACTTAGTTTTCTTTCCTCATTAATGACGCATTATATTACTTAGGAAATAGGCTTGTGTGTGTGTATGCATGTATGTGTTCTTAATGGCATTCTCCTGCTGCAAAATGAGTGCACCACCTCCTCTATTTCCAGCAACTGGTACGACGAAATATAACGGAACTAAACCAATAATAGGAGAGTGATTGTGCATTCAGAAAGTATTCCTTCCTATAATATGTATTTTGCAAATTTTATGCACTGGGAAAATGGGCTGAAATGTTTTAATTAAAAACAGACATTAGTTTGTTAACTTGTTTGTATGTACGGGTAAGGTTTTGTTACTGTAAGCTACTTTCCTAAACATTAATTTATAAATTATGTAGTAGAATATTTCAGAAGACACTTTGTTCTGTTTGGAAATCTTAGTATAACGGACTTATTGAATAATTAAAAACACATTTAAACTAATTAAGAAAGATTCATTACAGTTTTACAGGATAGTGAATTACTTTTAACATCAGTAGCTCCAAACAGATGTAACATCTTACTAAGAAGGATGGGCAAATATGTCATTTTTGAAAGTGAGGGACCATTTTGAAATTTTGAAATATAAAAATGAAAGGGCAGGATATGGAATGTATGTTTGATGCGGGT
The DNA here is from genome assembly GCA_964059195.1 of Ectobius pallidus. NCBI lineage: Eukaryota > Metazoa > Arthropoda > Insecta > Blattodea > Ectobiidae > Ectobius > Ectobius pallidus. Next base: position 115,542,789 of record CAXKWD010000007.1, on the reverse strand, counting down.
TAGGGGTACTAGATGTAGTATAGAATAGGTAAGCAGACACCCATAAAGATGCATACATGACGGCATCGTGCCATTCTAGTGTATTGCAATAGTTGGAAGCATGAAAGCACGCCCTAACCTACAAAACTCACGAAGTTTAGTACGAAGGGTCCTTATTCCCTAGAAATAGTCTAGATAAATAAAACAAAATGGATACGCGTAAAGTACCCCCTGTTTAATATTTACAGAAAACCCAATGTATCCAGATTGGGTGGGTTATCGCAGTGCTACCATTTTTTGAGCATAAGTAATTAAAAACAATATTAATTAATGGTAAGAAAATATCACATAAATAAACACTAGTAAATGCTTTGTAAAATATCACCAAGGTGATGTTTGAATGTAATTACAATTTCACTAGTAGCACTGATGGTTTGAAACAAAAATACTGGTTTTTCTTGTTATGGAAATTTTACAAATACCACACAAATAACCGAGAATTTCACGAAATTAAACCCTTTCATACGAGGAAACTTTGCATTCATAATTTCACCATATATTTAACTCTTTCATTACGAATAATTATTATTCACAAGAAGCCCAAGAAATTCCAGGAATCTCGCTAGATAAAACGAACGCGCCAGAGATGAATCACAATGGCTTTTGAATTAAAAATATAATTAAGTTTTGTTCTCAGTACTGTGAATGTGGATTACCATGACTGTTGGCTCTAAACTACCTACCGTCAGTGGTTTGCACAAAAATTAATAGGCTACCTTACCTGGATGTGAAAATGTTAATTAAAACCTAAAGTTCTGTCTTTATATGAAGTCTAAATAAAAATTAAAAGAGGTGTCCTTGTATTTAATTGTTTTATGAATTAGACTGTTTGTGTAGCAGAGATACGTACATACCCGTTCCTTGTATAATGAAGATATAATGAATTTTAGCATTTTTACAGATGGTTCTCGCTTTGAGGACACAGTAACAGGAGATGACAAAGAGGGATGTACTTTTGTTGTATATGTTACCAACAATGTTTGATATGAACTATGTAAAATGACTAGGCACTGTATAGAATGCCAAAAATGACTGGGTAAGGTATGAGACAAATTATTTTACACTTTTTTTAGTATTGGTGAAAATTAAGCAACATTTCGTTTTAGTAATTTAATATTTTTATCATAGGTAATCCCACGACAGTTGGATTTACAGTAGACTATTCCAATAAAAATGTAACGGATTATATAAATAATAATTACTTTCGTGCTTTATTGCATAAAAACAAAACTAACAGCTCCGAGATCACGGCATACTATGAATCAACCATTCTTGAATCGATTCGAGTTACCATGTCCATGTTGTGACCAGTGCTACCAATTGTACATATAAGACAAAGTTAACTTTTCAGGTAAGCTAAAAGCAGAACACTATAAAGCATGCGAACTGGCTTGCACCGAAATGAAACTGTGTTTTAACCGTTGAACATTTATATTATTTCAATTTCCAAACAAGTTATGTTATATAAAGTAATCTGTTTTCGTAATGTATAATGGCAAATATGACGTATTAATCACTGCACACTGATGCTTTCGTGCCCGGTAACGAGCAGACGGTTTTAACCGATAAAATGCCATCCTCGCGATTCCTACAAGAATATTGTAAGATAAACGGCCGTGATTGGTCTACATCCGAGGAATTGCTAAACTTTATTGGTCAATATCAAACATGGGGCGTATGAGCGGAATTGTGATAAGTAATCCCACGAGAGGTTACGAGTATATCGATATATTTGCGAGAATGAAGTTCGAGCAAATTTATCTGATGAAACTCGTAAGCGAAAGCCATCTGAAAAAAAAGTGTTAAAATTCATTATTATTATTATTATTATTATTATTATTATTTTTATTATTATTACTCCCTTTCAGAGTCCGTGTTGCAGGGAAAAACCTGGGAGGTTCAAAATAAATGTACAGCAATGTAAATTTACTATGTCATTACTTAGTGATCCTATCAGCTCGTAAGTTGGCAACATCACACAAAACTGACGTTGTGGCGTGTTTCATCTTTCATTTTACTGCCAACTATAATATTAGCCATTCTGCAGACAATCTTCTAGACTCAGGCCTCAATGCGTAATTATTATTTCGCTGCTCCTGAAATATGTGCGGATAATATAGAAAATTATCAGGTCTTACTTCAAGCATAATTAAGACTATTTACAATATTTTGATCCCGATGGAAAGTTATAAAATATTAAATGTAAGCGTAAATATCTCAACGTTTGCAGTGAATTTCAGTAAAGTATAAAAATATGACATCCAAAGCATTCTACCTTCTGGGATTAGAATAGGATAATACGTGGTGTAGGACGATTCTATTATTAGAAACACAATTAAAGTAATTGTTCTTGTACTACAGTTTCATGTCTTCAGGCCATCAGAGAAACGCTTCTTGCCAACTTAAAGCTGAGCTGCCTCAAGGAAAGAACAATAGAGTGAGTGATCCTTTAAACCCCCCCCCACTTTCAACGAATGAGATAATGTTGTATCTGGAAAGACTGGCCAAACGTATAACTGAAGAGGGAAAACTGGAGCTTTGCTCAGTCCATCACAATTAAAAAACGCCAAATTAAGTTTTTAAAATTTTACAAATTTTAGCCACCGAAGAGGCTAATTACGGTTAAATTAGTCAAATACCTCACAACACGATGTATTTACTACGTCAGAGTGAAATGTGTTGGCGGTTATTTTAGAAAAAATGAATAGAAAATGTAATCTTGTGAGATACCACTCTCTCTACCTCTTTCCCTCTCTCCCTCCCTCTCTTCCTCTTTCTATTATTTTGGCAGCGATTGAGAAAGCTATGAATTTATGTGCTATTTAAGCATGTCCTACAAATGTGATACAAACAGTTTAAGTTATATTCCAGTTATGCATTTTGGAATGCCAAAGTCAATTCATCAAAACATTTGCCCTGTGTTCTATGATCAAGAGAACGCGACGCGATGATCTTAGAACAATGCGAAATCGGTTTTTGGACCGGAGAAGTAGTCTATGGCTTAGGTAATCCGGGGATGGAAGGCGGGGGAAAAAAAAAAGTATTTTGGAAGTCAGTATCGCACGGAAAATACAATCGAGAAAGATAGCTTAGAGCAATAATAAGTACTGTCCGTGAATAGGTACCGATTACCTATTTCCGGTCATTTTACACGACCTTCGTAATATATTTTATAGCAGCAATTAAACTGAAGCATGCTTGCAAAACACATATATTAGGATTATAGCCTGTTCTTCCAACGCTATAAGTCGTCGCCAGTCCAGATACAGTACTTGGTGTAGCCCCTGTAACGGTTTTAAGTTGAATCGTCCGACAAAAGCCACCTACCCTACTTCCTTCTACCTGTAGAATCTATAGTAGGGGTAGAGGAAGTAACTTGATCCTAATATCGTTTATAAATAGTTATATTAGCAAATTCTATCTCCGATTCTTACTCAACTAGTTACTCTGCAAATGTTTGTGTAAATATGATTTCCAAGGCTCAAGAAATACGTTATATTGTTCCCAGTGAAGAATGTTATGCCATACATACGAACAGTATTACAGTTGCAGCGAACTATAGGATTGGTTTTAATTATTTATGGACCAAAGAGGAAGTAGACGTAATGACGGTCACGTGACAGCCGTGTTGGCTGAACTTAAGCTATACTTATTTCGTCACCGTACAGTGGTATCCTCTATGTTTGTCCCTATTATTAACTCAAAGACTAATACTTCTGTAATACCTGAGGGTAAAGGTTACCAATAATTACAGAAAACAAGTAAGATTCCTTGGCAATCAACCTGTAATAAAAAATGTTAAATACCTACCAGTATCTAACATATTCGATCCCAAGCAGCTTTCCTCTATTCAAAGTATATAACCACTTCACAGGCCTACCAAAAAATCGGTGTATTTATAAGATCGATAATTCACTATGTTTTCTCTGCATATTATTGGACGCATTTTTGTCTTATGCTATAATATAGGCAGATCAATTGTATTATTATTCTATTGCTAGTATTTTGTATGATTATGTATGATATCTATTGTATTTGTATTTTTGTAGATTTCTTTTAACGTATTTTGTATTTATCCTGGTTGAGTGGAAGATAAGGCCTTATGACCTTAACTCTGCCAGGCGAAATAAAACATTATTATTATTGTATTAATTTTATTACGAAAGTTGTTTCTGCTTCTGCATCATCGATATTTAATAGCTTTGTGTTGAAGTAATGTTTCACTTATATATTAATATTTAGTTTGATTGCGACTTTTCTCACATCTGAAATCAATACGTATGACAAAAAATTGGTGTTATTAGCTGTTTATTTTATTGAAATTATTTAACAGTTTTATTAAGTAGGCCTATAAATACTAATGTAACTTTAAATGAGATTCTTAAATACTCTGCGCGACTAACAAAGCCCTTTGAGTTTTCTTATAAAATGAATTTATATTTCTATGAACGCATGCGGAAAAGTTTCAACTAACTCTAGTTCGGCCTTTCAGAATGATGTGAAACTGGCATGCGGAATTACACAACAAAAATGGAAAATTAAAGTGTCTTTGTAGCTATATGGGATTTATACGAAATAAACAATAACAGAATGAAGGTAAGCGTTCTTTTTCTTTTCTTAAAACCTTCTCTACCTGCAGGTTGTTACACAAACACTAGCTTATACAAGTTAATACAGACTTGATAATTCTTGAATTTATATTTCATTTGTGGGCTAAATTTTGAAACTGGACTTCTGTAAGGCACTGTTGACTACCATATAAAAGACAACTGAAGAATTTCCTTGAAGATACTTACCAAAGTAGTTTTAGTCCATTTGCATGATGCAATCACTTCCACAAAATCTGAAAAACGAAAAAGAGGCATTAATTTAGCCTATACTCTAGAACGCATTACTAGATACAGGTTACCCCATAGAACATAATACTATCGAGAATTTGTTTTTAAATGGCATAATATGATTTTTCACACATTTTTACATGTTTTTATAATATATAGTTTAATGAACGTTATTCCTGATATAAGCTGTTAGTTATTTTGTTACTATTTACTATTTAAAAAATGCAATTAAATAACCACTAGGAGCCGACTATGAAGTGAATCCAGAAAATAATTTATGAACCATGTATAGCCTATCACTTCTATCTCCGAAGTTCATTATCGCAACCGATAAATGGACTGGCCAACATACACTTCGAAAATCTCGCAGAATTCATTATTTATATTTAAATTTACGATAAATATGAGGGAGTTAAAGTCAAAGTGGTGTAAGTCATGTTTTATGCATTTAGAGAAACAGAAGGTTTTGTTAAATGCATTATAATAATCTCTCCTAATATTGTCCTCCCACCTACGTGTTATCGGAATTTCTGTTTCTTCTTAATTCAACCCCTCCCAGGCATGGTGTGTAGAAGCAATGGGGTGCAAAATTCGACATCCTCTATGAGCCACAAGAAGCTACCTTTCCTGAAGGAATAGTTTGAATGTGATAAGTCGTTCTTCCTCATTTAAAAGTCTACATACCTATATCAGGACATAGAGTTTGAAAATCGAAAGTCCTTCATAAGTTACTTTGGAATTACAAAATACAAAACCCGGGCGACACCGGGCCTTTTAAGCTAGTACCTGATAAAACGCACGCCACCACGGAACAATTCTGCTTTACAGTACCATGCCGTACCTTTGCAACATATAATTCATCATAAATATTAGCCACATTTATCAATTTACATTAAAATGCATGCATTTGGCCGTCTCTGGTTGAGGTTAGTTTCTTCCAAATAACACTGTGATCCGTTTACTCCAATATGGAGTACTTCCCTTGTAAGACATAAAACTTTGTTTTAACAATTTTTTTCAGAAAAAATTTGAAGAGTAGTAATAAGCCAGCCATAGTTTATAGAAATTCACTCTTGCTTGATGAACCTTTCGGCTGAAACACCTGAATAGGCACATCTGTAATACGGCCTCTTATTCTATATCAGAATGCGAGGTGAGGAAGATGTATTGCCCATGCTTAATGTAATGAAAGTTACGTGTGCGTTACCATCACATTTTAATTAGGTTGTGTATCCTTCGGGGATGCGACACGAAGGGAGGCAATGACATTCACTTCATTTTTAAACCACATCGCATTAAGGGATTTCATATTTTTCGATTTTCTCGAAAATGTTCTGAAAACTTTTGTAAATAGTCTACGAGAATTTCATTATATGCATAATAATATATGGTGTATTATACAGGGTGATCCGTTAGAGATGTCAGAAAAGTAAAGCATTGTGTACAAGAAACTATTTAAATTTATTCACTGTTAATGGTACAAACAGGTGTAGGAAACCTGTAAGTTTTGTATTCCAGCACATTAGCACTCAACATGACCGCCATTGCGAATGCGGCACAGATCGTACCTCGCGGACTGGTAACGCCACGTGGCGCGGAGCATTTCTGGAGGGATTTGCTGTAAGGCCGCTGTAATCATCTTCGTAGGTCAGCTACATTCTGTGGTCTTTGTGTGTACACAGTTGACTTGATGTACCCCCACACAAAAAAATCCGGAGGAGTCAAGTCCTATCACTTAACCTTCCGCCTGTACGAGGCATTTTGAGACCATCTTCCAAGAACATGTGATACCAGTTAACAATGTCTCGATGCGAAGGGGCAGTTGTACTTACATTGGAAAGACCGCTGTGTTTGTATTACACTAGAAAACTTCGCATGAATACCATACTAAACAGTGAGCGCGCTGTTGTGGTGTGACCACCATTTTGTCTTCTATGCACGATAGCGCCGCCAAGCCATATGGCCGAAGTCTGAAACATCACTGATTGTTAACTCCCATCCTTTCCACTTACATTACAGCAAATTCCACAGAGCTATATACATTAACCTCTTAAATATAACGTATTACTTTTCTGACATCTCAAACGGATCACACTGTATATTATATCAAACTAGGCCTATATGATAAACCTTTCATTTGAATCAACAAACAATAGATTTGCTATGTATAGTTATAAGTGATCATTTCATATACAAACTTAAGTTTTAAGTTTTGCTTCACGCATATTTTGACTTTGAATGAGGTTGTGACAACTGAATGCGCAATACTGCAATACAGCCGTAGACCCTATATTGAAATACATTAAGGGTTGAGGAAGTTATATGAGTGTTTCACATAATTTCTTTTACCTGTTTGCATTGGAAGGATCAATAAAAAAAAACTGTTAACTATTTTTCTCCTCAGAAGACAGAAATGGTGTCTTTCGACCTATCACTATAGCAACATATTGAACCAAACGATTCTTCTTTTGTGAAGATATTTCAATTAAGTGAGTGAATCAATACGAGAAAGAGATATAAGATTTTTACTTTCCTGTCGGCTCCAACAGCAGAAGGTATCAAAAAGGTATAAATGCTTGGCCTATTCCTTCAATAAAGTAATTGCTACTGTTGTACAGCCATACACATTACAAAGCTTTTCACGCCAGAAAACATCAGGTAATTAAATTTCTGCTTTTATCACGCTCTGCTTCCTGGTGCCTCAGAGACATGTTTGCACTTCCTGATAGTCTCCATTTGTATCTAAGAATTTATTTCGTAAAGACCATACAATTCCTATTTATTTATTGTCTCTTCTTTCTTCACGATTTTGCCACTTGCTTCTGCTTCCTTTGCATACCCCACATACATTTATAAAGATCTCGCACGAAATCTGTGCCGGTGAGACCGTTACTCTCTAGAGAGAGACATGCTACTGTGCAAGAGAGAGAGGTAGCTTGGCCTTTACAAATAGAAAGGGAGGTACTGTTGTGCGAGAGAGATAGTTAGCAGTCCCCACGAAAACGTAATGCAGTGACTTAGGCAATCGGCACAGATATCGTGCGGGAACTATACTCTAATTAATAGTTTTGTATTTGTGATTATAACTGCAGAGAAGTGAGCAGCTGAAATCATTGTCTTTGTTGTATATTTTATATTGTTTGTATTGTATACGGTGAGGCATAACACACCGTATTCAGAACCCTTGAGGTATATCATGTTTGAATGATCTGATGCTATTTTGTTGGAAAAATAAACAAATTATTGCAGGTTAACCGTAGTCTTTCGTGCTATGGACAGTGACGTAGTGGAAAATTTTCCAATGTGGGGACCTATAAAAGCTCTATGAAAACTTTTCATCCTATATGGTATTTGGTATAAATTATCTAATAATTATAAACACTTCTGAACAAGGTTGCTTTTTATTTAATTTTATTAAATAACAATTTTATGCTATGCATTTTTTAAAAGAAAAAATATGTTATAGTTTTACCATTCCTAGAAAGAAACCTGAAGTAAACAAAAACCAGCATATCTGTCTCATTTTAGGTCCCCTGAAAAATTATGTTTTTGATGGTTGCACCCTTATTCCAGGGAGGTATTCAATTATGCAAATATATGTAACCCAGTTATTATATAGGAAAACGTATTATTACATTCTCTTCAACAATTCTACTTAGGCAGAAAAGAAACATCTCTTGAATGTATATTGCTGAGATTTACGTTTTATGAGAGCTATGTAAAAGAGAATATACCTGAAAAAGCAGAAGAGATGCAAGTACCCATATATTCAATGACGAAATAAATCTATGAATAGCATTACCGTATACTTCCCCTTTACTGAACCTAACGATATACTTCATATTCAGCTTTTGATTTTACGAATATGAGCGTCATTGTATGAAACGTTTATTGCGAAATAGAGTTTTATTTAACTGGATAATTTAGTGAAGCCACCCTATGCAGAATATCGTATGTTGATACGAATAGGCTATCACATGAACGTTTATGGCCCATTTCTCGAACTCTAAATGCATCCTTCGTTTTATGTTAAATATTTTACTTCATGCACGCATTTCTTCCTAGAGAACACACCTATGATTCTTAGAAATACCCGCACTTTAAACTTCCTTTTACATAATAATATCTAAATTAAATCTGCACCCAGAAAAGAAAGTATCTTGTACAAGGATTCTAGCTCTTAAATTTGGTTATTCTTTTTAAGGCGCTACTACAATACGTTAACGGCTAGAAATTATTTTGGCTTTGATTATAATTGCTGCTATAACTAGGTGCGCCCACATTACCTTTTAAAATAAGGGATTTATTTTTCTGGGGATATATTAATAGGTTTTATATTCATAAGTGTAGAAATACAATTAACTGCACCTAAAACGGATGAAACTCCAGCACCGGTGCGATGTTCACCAAGATCGGAGATTTGCGGATGCTCGGAAACTGGCAGTGAGCATATTCCATTGGCTTAGGGGTGTGATGCCACAGTTCATTGTACACTAGTTCACTAATTAGATGTTATGGATGTGTGAGAAATGGAATGGGTTGCGCTTAATTTGCGATTATGATTAAATGTTTAGGTAAAAACACAGTAACAATAAAATTACTTAAAACATTTTGTTATTCGTCTGAAAGTGTTAAGTTGTTTATAACGGTCGAAAGTCGTAGGACTTTTATGTTATTCTGGATAGTAAATTTTCAAACAAAAATAGTTTCATTTCGCATAATAATAGAAAATCTTTTTGGAAATTTCATATTGTAGCGGAATTCAGGCCCTTTTGGTTGGCAACAGTTTGTTTGGAAACAAATAACTGTATGATAAGTGATAACAGCGAAAGTACCAGAAAAATTTGCGGAAAAGAACGATTCATGATCTAGTTATAAAGAAATGGATATCTCTCTTGAAATTATTTAAAAGGCAAATAACGAATTAATATTGAAAAATCCTTCACTATCGAGAGAAAGTAATTTTGAAAGAAAACTGTTTGTGTTTTGTCGAGAACATTTAAATCATCTAGTTTACGGACCAAATTTTCCATGATGAAATACTTATTTATGTAGTTTTGAAATGCAAATGATTAATAGATAACACAATAATAATAGTAGTAGATATAGAAGTATCTGTAGGGGTATAAATGAATTAGAAAATATTTATTTATAAGAAAGGGAAGAGAAATTCAATGGCATATCCTCAATAAGTATCATATTGGGCTAACACTTTCTTTTACAGTTAACGGGATAACATTTTTTTCCGCTCAGCCTGTAAAATGGAATATTACATAGACGGAGTGAGTCTTTAATTTGTTTTTGCATTATTTTGCTTTATTTTGCATTTTTCGTAATTTTCAAGAGATAGGTCATTTTTTGGCAATTTTTAGCTCATTTTCAGCATTTTAAGGTCATTTTCGGCATTTTAGGGAATGTTTCAGTGGAGGTAGAGAGGAGCTTTTCCATGTACAGATGGTTACTTTCAGACAACAGACAATCGTTTTTATTTGACAATCTCCGCCAAGTGTTCATAGTTCATTTTAATTCAGGTTTATTGTAAACACCACAGCAGTTTGTCTTATAGCAATAAAGATGTTTTCTTTCTTTTTAAATGGCATATATTTGCTAGGGGCAATTTGATGGGCATGCCAGTTCAGAAAAAAAGTTATTTTTTGCTAAGGGTGTCCAAGTAGTATAAATTTAATAACTTCTTTAGTCACAAAATAAATGTTTTATAATGTAAATTCATATAGGCCTATAACACACTGTCATAAATTGTTTTTAGCAATTCATTACTTGAAAAAACTAATTATAAGTAATAATGGTAATTTTATTGGTCATTTTTTTTTAAATCTTCGGGTCATTTTTTCAATATTTTAGGTCATAATTGCATTTTTTATTTTTCATTGTTTCACTATTTTATGGTCATTAAATGCCTTGCCCTAATCATCACATTGCATTCTGAATGAGTGTTGTATAACTACAACGTATATATTTGCATAGTGATATTTTGATCCTGATGCTCCGGAAATTTGGTATCGATGTAACCACATAGTACCAACAGGCGGTTTCTCTGCGAATTATATTACATCCTATCAGTTCCACTAACATTCCATATTATAATGTAACTAGAATCGACGGCCACTATAGTACGCATGTGAATCAGACTGCCACCAAACAAAGATGGGCTTATAGCAAAGAGACAGAAAGAAATGATAGGTCACAAAACAAAGAGAAGCATAAGTTTTTACAACTCAATTTATTCTCCTACGAGAGGAAAAAAATAATTAGTATGTTAATGTTTTTATTTCCTCTGCCTGTGCAACAAGTAGCTAAATAGTCACAATAAATTGATACGAGTTCCGAATTTTCTCAAGAATTTATCAATAAATACGTTATATTATCTGTGATAACTACATAACGGAACTCTGGCGTAGCTCAGTTGGTAAGAGCATTTTCAAAGATCCTGAGTTAAAGTCCTAGTGCCAGAGGAATTTTTCTTCTAAAATACTATTTCTACATAACGAATATTCACTTTATAAAAATAGTAGGTATTGTGCCCATTATTTTTTTAAAATGTCTAGAATATATTAATTTCCAACATTTCTGTAAACGTGAACTCATTCTGGACCCCTCTATAGCAGTAGGCCTATTCAATGCAGTCTGCTCACTACCATATGCATGAAGTAAAATATTTCTGACTTCGTTTTCAGTATGTTTTTTATGGCGAGTCTGAATATTATGACCAATAAAACGTAAACGTGAACGTGAACGTGAACGTAAATAAACGTAAACGTGAACTCTTTCTGGAACCCTCTATAGCAGCAGACCTGTTCAATATAGTCTGCTCACTACCACATGCATGAAGTAAAATATTTCTGACTTCGTTTTCAGTATGTTTTTTTATGGGGATGCTGAATATTATGGTCAATAAATGTTCTTATATGTACATGATATAGGGAGGAAATGGTGTACCAAACTTTACAATAATTTCACTCTATATCTACACTCGAACATGTCAGAAATAAAAATAACAGTATGCACTGACCTGGGACACATAATAGCGCATTGCCAATGACTTTATCTCTGGAGCGAAGCGGCAGAAGTTTTCAGTGCTACGACATTTTGTAAAAGCACATATAAAAATCTTCTAATGTCCATACGCTGCTTCGGAAGCGAGCGTGACACATACCACATCGATAAAGTTTCTTGTCGGTAATGAACCTATGTATTTATGTAAATAACTTTTCGTTATAATATCCGGAGATCTAAATATAAAATTTGGACGTAGGCTACTTATACATTTCATTTTCGTTGAGAGTTATGTTATTTTGCACGATATTCTTCTTACGCTATTTCATAGTCATGCAGTGTTTTGCTTTCGTGGTTCTGGTCAGTCCAGTTCTTTGTAATTGTTTACTAAGCTGCTTCTTCTTATCAGTCCGATTTTCAGAATATGCGGCTTAGCAGTGATAATATTGCTATATATAATCTGTAGCTTGGCTCTAAAAGGGTCAATGCCAATTTCTTGCAAAAATGAGATTTATGCATTATTGAGCTCGGCTAGTCTTTATCTTTCTTATACTAAAAGTGCCAATGTCTGTTTCTATTAATAGACATAATACAGAAACCTTAGAGGCCAATGTCGGAAGTTCTCAGCAAAAAATGTTACTTCTCTAAAGGCTTCAAAGTAAGTTATCTCAAAAGCAAGTTTTATGACATTGGCCCTTTTAGAACCAAGCCACAGATATAAATAAGTGTTGTATCACTTAAATAATATTTAAATGACAATACATATTTTACAACAATTAAATTGATACCAAAGTATTTATAATATGTAACACAATAAATATTTTATGATTATTTCTGTAATATTTAAAGAAATCTGAAAGCAGTACAGTATTTGTGTAAAGTAATATCATTGCAATTATTTCACTAGTATTCTAGTTAAAGATGCATGCACAGAATAATAATAAATAGTATGAAAGGTCTGGACCTTTTTCAATTGGATTATGCGTGTTTAGTCCTTCCTAAATTATTATTTTGTGTGCGTTGTTTGTGTTTTCGGTTTTCTATCGTTCCCTGGCAGCGTTTCATATAGCCTCTTTTATATAAAAAATCCCTTTAGGCAGGCCTACAGGCGGAGGTAGATTTTGAAGTGCTTTTGGTTTAATTTATTGTCGCTGCATAGCACTCTTCTTCTTTAGCCTTGGCATGGTAAACCTGCAGTAATAAGAACTGAATTCGGTAAAGAGGAAGAGCCTACAATCATTTGTTTTGACAACAAGAATAGGATATAATATTCTGGGAGGCCGTGCGCAAGATCAGCAATGAATAAAATTAGCAAAGCCGCTAAACAAGACAAAATTATGATATTATAATAATTCTTTTAAGTGTTATTATTTTCAAACATTAAAATCTCGCGTAATATGAGAGCTATCAAGAAACTATTTATTGATTTGTAGAGTACTCATCAAGAGCTTTTCAACGATACCCCACAAGACGTGGTTTCAAAAGTTTCGAATTTTCATCCCCCACCCCCACCTCCACCCCCACCCTCACTCGAACCCCCGAATCGTTGGTGTCACTGTAAACTCCATAGGGAGTACTCTAATTTATTCAAACAAAGTTTCCCTCTATACTTCATAGGGGCCGAGATATACGAGTACATTTTTAAAAATTTCAACCCCCTCCCCCGACCACCCCCTTGGGCCAATTTTGCCCATTAACGAACTTGTCCGAACTATTGGGCCTAGAAATAACATAATAAAATTTGGTTCAAATATCTTCAAAATTACGGCCGCTATCGTGTAAAGATATATATATATATAAATATATATATATATAAATATATATATATAAATATATATATATATAAATATCACAAAATTTTTTTTTGAACGGGCGGTGGTTTCGTACTTAGGGGAGCATGAAACGTAAAGATATGAAAGAATTTTTCGAAAATCATAAAGTGGTATCCATTGCAATAGGTAGATTTTTCTTCGAAAATCAACCTAAAAGGAACACTAACAGACGCCACTTATGTTTCATAAGTACCCTTATATAGTAGTAACTTAAGTATAATTTTATCAACAGTGAAGAGAACCCTACATAGATACGCAAGATTTTAAAATTTTAACTATAATTTTTAATATTTTTACTCACGACTATATTGTACAATTTTAGGAAATAAGTTTGTTTCATATTATCTGACTTTACAGCATTTTGTAATTGAGATTATAACGCAATATTTATTAATGTAAAGCAAATAGATTTTAGGCCTATTATGTAAGGGTACCTTACAAAACATAAGTTGTGGGTACAAGGCGAATACCAGTATAGTGCAAAACAAAACAAAAAAATACCATTTGTACATTCGTAAATAATAATTATAGACTTGGAGTTAAATTCTATGTATATACACTGGAAACAGCTGATAATCACTGAAAACATATAACCACTATTTGATTTGATCCAATACGTAAACTAAGTTGAGGTTAGTCATGCTGGACAAGCAGATAACCCAGAGTGCAAAATTATGAACTCATCTATTATGAGTATATTGCAGTTAAGCGAATCGATGGAACACATATCATAGTTTAAACAGCTCGAGGTAACTGTTGTACAGTCATATAGGTGTAAGCTGTAAATGTGTATGAGTAGAGGTTTATGTGTTTGTATTCTGCTTTACATTAAACCACTGCTACCTAAGCACATAATACGATATAATACTGTGGTCCTATCATGTCACTTTCTCGGGTGCTGTTAATGAAGCAGTGAGCCTGTCTGTTTTACTACTGGACAGTTTCTTCTAAATACCTTAATGAATAAACTTTTGGATATACAGGAGGAAAAAAAGAAAAGTATAAATCCAACATGATGCATTCAATGTCGTATTCGTACATCCTTGTTGCCCCCCGCCCGGTTTGGGGCACAGGGCCTCCAAGTGGAGGTTACAGTACCTAGACTAATTTGGTTACGCTTATTTTTCGAGAGAGAGAGAGAGAGAGAGAGAGAGAGAGAGAGAGAGAAAGAAAAAGAGAGAGGTGGTAATCCCATCACCTCACAGCACTCGCAGGAAACTAAGATATTACTTGGACTTGAAAGGGCCAAGGGACTTTCTCTAGAGGCTCTAATTTAGGCTTGGAGTTCTTTAGCGGGCCCCCAACTTAAAGTCCTTCCTGGAGGATTCCGTGCCCTGATGAATTTTACGTCCTGAAAAATCCATCAACTTCGGCCGGGTTTGAATTCACAACCCTCGGATCTAGAGGCGGGCAATGAATTCGGTGAAGTATACAATATTGGTTGATAGTATATCTCGTATCATTTTCCTTTTGTAAACAAAAATATCTGACCAATCAGGTGATTAAAAAAAGAGTTGAGAACAAATTATATTTTTAATTTCTAAAGTGTTTTGATATTAAGGAGTTAGTGGATAATATTTCGCCTTATACCCTCAAAATGATATCGATAAACCAAGATCAGTAGTAGCCTCAGATATTTATTGGTAATATAGTATAATCAATTCTGAGTTGTGAATCATACTAAAAATACACATGCTAAAAATTACACATATTTACATAATCGATAAAAAATACCTATTTACATTGTCATAAAATCAAGTATTTTACAAATTCATTAAAATGTCTATTTACATTCAAAACATACACTTTTTATCTTGTTGATGTGCGCTGCAATTACTAATAGTAGTATTTAGTCATACATGTATGTAATCTGTTAAAAACAGAAGTTATTATTGAATATAAAATTATTTTAGTTTGTAGTATTTTTTTTAACTGCTAACTGCAGTAGTCACGTTGATAAAATTCAGGTTGTTAATGTAGAAGTACTATTGTTCTAGTAATATGATTACAGTATATACAGATGTATTATACAATTTACAGAAACTTCTTTTTTACTTCTTCTGTGCTCATTCATGGAGAGTCCTATATGAGAGTCGTGGATTAGAATTGCAGGCTTACTGCTTCCTCGGTTTATCATTTAGATAATGAAATGCATTTCGGTGTATGTATGCACCATCTTCAGTCGCTTGTGGTCTGGAAAGACTAGGTCTTCACTTGCTGCTATTGAGCTGTTTTGATATTTCCAGAATTCATTAATCTATCTGAAAACATGCTAACGTTCCAGTTTCGGCTTCAATCCTTTTCTACTTTAATATTACAATAATTCTTTGAAAATTACGATGAAACAGAAATTAGCGTCGCGTCTTGTATAATTTCGGTAGTAGTCCAGGCGAGGTAGCCAAAAGTGCTCACTACATAAAAAAATTAAGTGTCCATTTTCTCTACGCGGAATTAGGAGGAAAATAGTAGTAATCCATTGTATATGTTTTGGAAAAATCGGTTTGCAGCATCATAATAAAAATGCAAAGAGGTGGGGAAAATGTTATATTTTAGATCTTAAGGTATCATAAAGAGAAATTATGGGAAAGCTAAAAATAGCACGATACAGAACTTAAAAAGACGAAGAAAATGCGTTCCAAACGAAAAAAATTGGTTCATAACTTTTGCAAGAGAAAGAAAAAACGCTTTAACAGTTAGGTACATCGTAGAGTAGGATTACCTCCACAACGTCTCTGGGTTTTTACGTATATACCTTAGGAGCGAGTCTCACCGCTCGTAGAGTTCCTGGCTAGGGGAGGTAGCTGCACCCTGATTGGCTTTCCCACTCCACGTGTTGTCTGTCTCTGTCTATGCGGCATTATCCCTCCACTCAACTATTACAGTATTTTCTACCACTGCGGCAACGTGGACCATGATCTTTACTCTCTGCCTAGCAGTAGGTCACTGATCTTACGCGCAGCGAATCCGCGCATCTTGGTAACGAGACGTAACGTCGCTGGCTGGGTTAGCCTTCAAGGCCAGAGACGTTGTGGGAGTAATCCTACTCTAACCTTAATCGGACGGGTTGGTGAACGCGGTGTGAGCACCTGAATTCCACATGTTTTTAAAATGCAGGTTTGCCTAGTTATCAGTCAGAAGGATGAGAAGATTCACATGTTATACCACAAATAGGATAAAGAAGTTACCTTGAAGGAAGTCTGTACACATTATATTATCAACAGAGCATGAATTTTATTCTGCTTTCGCTTCATTCTTGAAATTCCATTCCATCTTAGCATTACCGGTACATATTTATTTATTGAACCATCATGATTCGATTTCAATATAGCTCACTTGTAAAAGGGTTTGAAATATCTTCTAGCCTGTCATGCATTAAAATCTGAATCGTCTGAAGTTTACTGAAGTGGGAAGGCCTATAAAGGTCTTGCAGAGACTCTACACATGCAAATCAACATAGTGGCATATTTCCTCATAGGCAACTGACGTTAGAAAAAAGTACTGTAAAAGAGACTACAGGCTAAATCCATTGAGACTCCCATATTTTTGGACATTTGCTACATGAAGATGGTAAGATTGCCAGCATCACACGTCTTTATCTTCAGGATTGAAGAAGGTATTAATTTCTGTCAGAGGCTGAGCCCATCCTAGGGCAACAGTGGGTTAAGTCAATCGAAAAATTCCAATGACTTAATGATGAATCGATCCCGCATCCTTCCGGTTTGTAGCGCAGGGTATATTCTAACTGCACTATAGCGTATCTCTTTTATACTTGATCAGTTTAAAATCTTAACACACATGAACGAATACAATTAATATTGGTAGATCATTTTGGTCTTCTATGTTTATATACAGCTATGTGCAATAAACAGATTAAGGCCCCACAATATAACATAAATTAGTGGAAGTAATATCGGTCTATTGTAATGTAATTAGTTTAAAGTTTACAAGTCTTTCCCTGGATAATGTCAAGTTAAATCTTGATATACTTCAACAACTAAGAAATGTATTATTGAATTATATTAGGTTTCAATTACTGGGCTGGTATAAAGATTTTATAACACTAGTGCGATGCTGTGCAACTTTTATTTCAAGTGTTTTGTGTCGGAAATTCTACTCTTAATTCAGTCTGTCTAAAAATACATTTACTGAGATAAGACTGCAAACTTATCACTATAAACAGAATACCTGGGATAACAGGAGTGGTAACGTTGCTGTAAAATTATCGTGATGTCAAATATAAACATAAAATAAACCACATCATATTAGAAAAATAATTTGAAATTAACTTCATTCGTATTCCTTGTCAAAGGATATCGTAATTCTCGGAGTGTGGAGAAAGAAATACGTTGGTCCCCTGCGAGGCTGAAGCCTCAATCCTGTGCAACGCGTCGCATCAATAATGCAAGATCTTGATACAGGAGCACATTTGCAGTCTCCAACACCTGCCATGCCAAGAAGCCTTAAGGGAAAACGACACAAGATAAAGCACAAGCCTACATGTTTGCACTTCTCCAATCGTCAAGTATCTTTACAAGTCAAGGTTATTCACAACCGAGGATTTTACAAAGGTATCAAACTTAATTTCAAGATATTCCCGCTGAGTTTCTCTCATATAGGGTGAATTTAATTGACTTCAACCAAACAAAATGAATTCTAGGACTCTAATAAGAAATGTTCAGTTTTTAATGAACTTATAAGAAGACACCTTCGCATATTGTCTTACGGTGAATTGTGAATTCTTATAGTCATACGAGCAGGTGCCCACGGCTTCGACCACGATAGTTAATTAAAAAATAAAAAATTAAGAGCATAATAATAAAATAATTATATTTATTAACACTTACTCGCGAATCATTCAAAACTAAACGATTAATAATTATAACGAAATAGCAAAAACCCGGCTTTGAAAGCGCCACCTAGGAAAAACTACATCAGATTAGAGTTCTCTGGTTCAGAAAACCCCTGCGTAGTGAGTTCCATCCAAATCAATCAATGTTTGCCCATTTAAGCATTCATTATCCCTCTTCCATCTATGTTGAAAATTTCAGATGTCTGTGTGCCATGACATTATAAACAAATGAATCGACCTTCGGCCACCTTTCTACGTTAAAAATTTCACATCTCTGCATACAGCAGATTTAACTTGGCGTCGCGCATGTACATACAAACAGACAAACAGACAGGCAGAGAAACAGACAAACTCTTCCTCTTATTATTATAGATAGTTAATATAGCGTATATAGAATAGTTAATATAGTCTACTTAGGGCATTTTTATAGCGACGTAAAGATTATAAAGTAATAAATAGAATACAATAAGCAATATGAAGCGTTTTGTACAGTAGAGCATGATAATAATTAAAATGAGTCAAATAATAAAAACACACACTTATTGCTCAACTTACTATGTAAGTGGAGCAATAAATGTTTTTATTCTTTGACTCATTTTAATAATAAATAGAATATTTATTCTTTGATAGCTTATTTTTTCAGTAAACATTTGTACACCATCAGAAACAATATTTTGAACCCGCTAAGATATCAGGATTTTATGCAAAAAAATACATCTAATTAAAAATAAAAACATTGCTAACAATAATTATAACAATTTATAAGAGTAAAGAAACAAGAATTACAAAGTTATTTTCCATTCGATGTTCTCTTCTTCCTATTGCCTATTTTCTTGTTATCAACATTTTTCGACGGTCCTGTACCGCTATTTAGGCCTGTAATCATCCACTATGTATCACAGTTCTTTACATGCTTACTTTCTTTAAGTATATCTACGGAATGGGACTATTGCATTTATGTATGAGCTAAGATCGAACCTATGAATTTAGGGATATAAAGACATTGCATTACATACTCCTCCACTCTGGTCGATTTCTCCCCAAAACAACAAAATACACATCTCAGTATAAGCTGGAGTTTAACTAGGAAATGCACAGAACCTCATCAAGTTAAATTTAATCAAAATACTGTAATGCCGGACAATTCGCATGCTTCAAAAATACAAGCTGCATTGTGGTTCCTGTGTTCTTGGTTCGACTGTACTTCACAATACTCATTCAGTTCACTCATTTCAGCTATGTAGGTTTATCCATAGATGCTTAGTGTTATTGTGGTTGATTGATTTAAATTCAGAGTATTGGTTTATTGATTAGTGACACTGCGATGGGCTTACTTGAGTGAACTTGAAAACTGCGTAGTCGCTCATGGAATTGGCATTTCGTCCGACGAGTTGAAACTCCACAGAGGTTTGCTTGTAATAGGGAGAGGATTTAGCCATTGTGGTTCAAACACCTCCATTCTCACGAGGTCTGCTGAACGTATGTGTTTGAGAGAGAGAGAGAGAGAGAGAGAGAGAGAGAGAGAGAGGGAGGGATGAGCGAGTGCACATATGTCGATCTTGTGGGATTTGGTCGTAGTAAATCCACAACGTCATCTAAATATGTGAAGATATCACACATTTCAACACCGTAGTCTACATTTTCATTTCTGTGTTCATTTTTTTTTCTCTTCATTGATTTATCTTCATGTAACCTGCTACATCTCTGCCTCTAGATCTGTAGGTCGCGGGATCAAACCCGGCCGCGGTCGATAGATTCTTAAGGTCGTAAAAATCTTGGGCACGGAGTCCTCAGGGAAGGATTTTAAGCTGGGGTCCCCGTGTCGTAGATTTACGGCGCGTAAAAGAATTCCAAGCCTAAATGAGAGCCTCTGGACAAAATTTCTCGGCCCTTTCACCTTAGTTTCCGGAGGGGGATTGAGAGGCGACGGGCTTTCCACCTGTCCCTCTGCTCTCTCTCGGACAATAAGCGTAAAAAAATTCACATAGGTAACAGAAACCTCCACTTGGAGGCCCTTTGCCCCAACATAGGGGATATAGGAAACCAGATACAGAACCTGCTACATCTATTCTACCATTTTATAAATTATTTTCTCTTCTTAAATTACTTTCATTTGTCTATTTATGCTCAAATTCAATTTTTTAATTTTCCCCGTCTCTCTTTCAATAAATTAGTTAAAAAACAATCCCTGTACTTTTTTAAATAAACATATATTCTTCAATTTTTGTAATTATTTGTGAGCTTTACTGCAAAGTATGAAATAAGTTTCAAATTTTTCTATTTGCATTTAACGTAGCATTTTCAATAACCTCGTTTTTTCATTCGTTTCACTTACTCAACCTTCTCTGTCTTTATATGAACAGTCATTTAGTTCTTGTTTAACTAAGCGACTTATGGGAAATTTCGATTTGTTTTTCAGTTCAGCTACTCTTTTAAAACCTTTTTTTCTTGTTTGTTAAATAACCGTTTATTGACATACAGCCCGGATATTGTTCTTAATGTACTTTCGAGTATTTTCATATAATTGTTATATCCTTTAGCCTATATCCATTAGTAATTTGGTCTCTATCTAATGTTCTACTTTCATACATTATCTCTTTTTACTATCCAACTTCCATTTTCCATCGTCATATCTCATATCCGTAAAATAAAACGGCTTTAGTCAGCTTCAATGAATTCATAAAGTGAAGAGTGTTTTCCATTATTCATTCCATTATTCATTCTCATTTGTAAATTTTTAAATTTTTAACATGAGGTATTTTGTTTGTATCTTTATTCATGTATTTATTTCATATGAACAATCTTATTGTTTTTGCCTAAACCTATATGTTTGTTTTTTATATAATGTTTGTAATATAATTTTAGTATGATTGAACTGACCCCGAACACGAGCTATGCTCATGCGGGGTAAATAATATTCTTATGTAATTGTAATAATTGTGTTTATATTATTTATATTTGTATTTGTAATAATTTTGTAATAATTTGTATTTTTGTAATATGTAATAATTTTGTAATAATTTGTATTTATGTAATTTGTAATAATTAGAAAATATTGTAATAGCAAAAAAATAAAAAAGTATAAAACAAATATTTATAAATTAAAGTAATTATCTAAGAAATATTATGCTGAAGCTCTACACTGAATTTTTTGAACGGCCTATTGAACAAACGATCGATTGCCTATGTTATACAACATAATAGCATGACAATTAACTGTTTACACATACTGGTACCTTGTAGACTCATACTGTGTCAATTTAAAGATGTTACTAGATATTGCTTGCACTGTAGTGAAATAGTACATTATGCAATTGGACTATAATGCCATTTATGAAGATACGAGTACGTTTATGAAACGAGCAACGGTAGTTTCATAATTTTCATACTTATTAATGATCATTGTAGGCAAGTTGCATACGACTGGTTTTGTTCGACCATAATCAGTTTAAAATGTTTAAATTTTTATATTTTAGATTCACGCAAACGAACCGGTGAATCTCATAGGATAAAAGCTACAACATATACAAAATAATGTATACTCCCAACATATTGTGAATTTAATGGAATTAAAAAATAAAATAATATTTCTGAGCTTAAAGCTAAGAAAGCGCGTTGACCTTTGCACCAGCTAGTTGACGTAGTTCATGTCTTCTACGAGAGATGGCAGCTTACGCCGTCAGTCGACTGACCACGTAAGCTTCCATCTAAAATTATCACAGCATAACGAATTATTCTCTCTTCAGACTGGTACACCAGAAATTCCAAAATACATCAAAATCTGAATATGAAAACACTATATATTCTCTTAAAGGAACAAGTTCAACATTTTTATGAGAAACTTCAAGATAGCGATAATTCGTTTATTAGAGAACTTGGAAACTATGATCCAGGGTTGTATTTGACCCACCGAACTCTATATTCATTGCTTGCAATATTTCTAAGTTCTCTGACATTACAGAGGATGGATTTGATTAAATTTATTCATGAAAAACTACCCGGTAAAAGTTTCTACCGAATAATAGTTGTGCATATTATAGGAAGTTCTATGTCTATTTGTTATATTTTAACTGTAGATTTTTTAAATATTATATAGGAATATAAACTGTACAAAATAAAGCTGAAACTAGTTTTTACAAATAAACTGTTCCTTTATCGCAATGCAATTGAATGAAGTCAGACTATATGATGAATATGTATTTGTGGTTGTGTTGAGTCTGAAAAAAAAACATACCTAGCTTTGTAGAATATTGCACAGTATTATAGCATTATAACATACGTACCAGTAGACGTGTGGTTAGTTTGCATTAATTGATATTCTATTTGACTTACTTCCCCAGGGCAAACACTAATACTGGATATTACATTTGGTTACAATTTAGAAATTACATCAAACAAATTCACTTTGCGGGGAAATAGCCATAACCCGTTACAATCCCATGTTGTATAACATAAATTATAATTCAAAACCTCAAGAACCCGCAAAGGCCTATATGTACACATACCACCGTTAATTTCATGAATATGTTAGTATGGACAATCAACGGGTCTTATAAATAATATAAATTACTGTTAAATTACCAGGTAGTGTACCGATACATACTAATCTTGATCATTACAGATTAAAACCCGGCGATTATATATATATATATATATATATATATATATATATATATATATATATATATATATATATATATATATGCCTATAACCTAGATTTATTAAATTATCAGAAATATGTGAGACTTCTCCGAAAATGTGGTGCGGAGTTTTTATTTGTAAGTTATATTTCGACGTACGTAAGCTATAGACTAGTATTGATTTAAATGTCCACCTTATAGTCTTATGTAAATTTTCTTGGATATCTAAACAAATATTTTATTGAATACAGAAATGGTAACAAAGTTTACAATGATAGGCCAATATAAAGTGTAGGCCTATATAAGACAAGAAGTTGCGAGAGTTAAACTAGTTCTGTATAAATTTAAAGTAGGCTACCGTATGCATATACTGTCCTTTCTTTGCACTTTCATCTTTATGAAGTATTGTAGTGGAACGATACCTGAGTTGATTTAGTCTTGTAGAATGACTGGGCTTCGATTCCCGCTCAGGACAAAATTTCCTTTATAGATTAGTTAGTAATGTAGAAGTTTAAGGGACGTTTCTGGTTAAGATAAATATATCATTCAGGGCTACACAGGACTTCGGAAACATTCACAGAAAAGATCACGTGCACTTTTTAGGAGCTTGGTAGAGTGCACTCTACTTTACCTTGCTTCATGCCTGTTTATAAAGCCTTCGTTCAAAACTGAGAGTACTGTAAGAGGACGCAGAACTATTGGAAAATAATCTTATGACTGCTGGAAAAAAAATCTGATATGAAACACCTAACATCTTCTGCCTAAATAAACGTTTTGTCTCATAGCATAAAATAATATGTATGCCATTCTTTTTATGTAATCGGTTGTAAAAATGAAGAGAATGAATAATAATAAGCAGAATATAGTTTATAGGCGTAGTAGTATATAATATAAAATAGAATAATATCGTAAATACTTTGAATATTATCGATCTTTGATGTGGGTCTACTGAACAATTCTATTCCTCTTCTTACTCCCAGATTTCGGGGATCGCATTAGTTTTTAGTTGGCACCCATGGTAAAATAATGTCAATAGTAATAACTGTTGTTGGTGAATAACTGAAATCGTAACGGATATACATATATATATATATATATATATATATATATAATGAATATATATACATATATACCTGTATATACATTCATGAACGACAGATTATTGTCGCTGTTGGACATTACATGAGAATAATTCCTCCGACACTGGGATTTGAATCCAGGACCTTTCGCTGTCCGTGCCACTGCTCTACCAATTGAACTAAGCCTGAGTTAACTTCACAGTGCCAGATGGAACCTCTCTAGTATGAACCTCTTTCTTCTAAAATCTTAATATAATAGAAGGCCTTCTCAGTCTTTCTTATAAATGGGTTATCAGGTCTTTTCACTTTCAAATTGCAGTACGAAATAAGGAAAGGATAAAGTATGTGCTAATATTATGAAAATTAAGTAGGCCTATTTGACAAGTCGTAAAAATTATGAAACTCTTTGTGACTAAATAATCATAATTCAGGACAAATATGTTATTATGAGAAACTGTGCCCACATATCAGCTGTAAGAATTTGGGTAAAACAACTAGATCATAGGCAGGCAGAGGTGGGAAACCATTAGCGTATCGGTTTCATTGATGAGGGCAGGCAGACCGCACGTTTGGATATGGAAGAAGCCGAAGTTTACTGGTGGTTAGCCTAACAGCATTTCATAAGTATCGCAATACCACAATAGGGCCATAGTAGGACTATCATAGTTCATTCCCAGTAGAACCCATATGGTCCCAGCATCTACGCCTATGAAGCCATCAGAAGGGTGCAGTAAGAACCACCTATCAGTTTTCCAAAAAGCAATCAGTAATTCACAAACCCATGTGAGGTCAGCTCATCGGAACAACAGGGTACAAACTCGAGACCTTCCATGTAGACAACAAATGTGTAAAGATGATGGGTGAAATGGGTGAGTGGCAAATTATCCAACCCGAAATTAACCGTTAATACATTGATGAAAAAAGGTGCTAAGAAAATTTTATTTTGATTGAAAGTGATGTATCCAACTGACACCAGAAACACGAACATGGTGTGGCCAGTGGAATGATTGTGTTCATGTCTCTCTGTATGCTTTTATGTGTTTCCAGTCGAATGTTTTCAATTCTCTTGATTACTCCCTGGAAACTAGGCGTCCCTCATAATAAATACACTTCAATTCTAGTCACGGCGTTGTGCGGTCTTACCATAATGACTACTTGATGAAAATGGAAATAGTTCCAACTGTTGCTGTATTTTAGTGCAATTAATTCGCAAGCGTGGATTTACGTTTTGGAACACACGAACACATACTGAGGCCGGGCATTCTAATTTTGCGTTTTGCTGAATGACCAAATTAAAAGTTCCATCAGTTAAAATTTTACAATTAAAAGGCTGGAGTTGAATTTATTCATACTCTGCACTACTAAATTGGTATTTTTAATGTAATTATGTAATTTTTGTTCGACCCTACTACAATATGCTAATTACATTTAACGTGACGGTATCATAATGATATCCATTACGGATACGGATGTTCATTATAATACTGAAGTGGTATCGATTATTATCGAACAGGGAACAATCTTGAGGCTTGAGAGTAGCAAATGAAACTGCTTAATAAACAACCTATATTTAAAGTAAAATGAATTCTGTTCGTGTTAATTTTTACATTACATTAAATTTAGTTCATTTCGCGTGTTTTAATGTGCGTTGTTTGACGTTAAATTTCAAGAGAAGCCCTGCAACCTGTACGCCTTGTAGCCTGCCATCTATCGAAAAAGAAGAGAACTACTGAGAGCTGTTGTCCACAAGTCGTTTGTTTCCTCTATTACGAAGCGTTCTAAAAACCCAAAAGTTAATTATGGTCGAAGAAAAGCAGTCTTATTCAACTTGCCTTTAATGGTATGCTATGTTCGTTTTGCTCGCTTTGCTCGTTTCATAAAAAAACACTCGTGTCTTAATAAATGCCGTTATAGGCGCGTTGCATAATGTACTATTGTATAATAGTACCACCACGAACATTTGAAATACTGCTCACAGTCTACCAGGGATAAGGCTGTGATTAGAAACGTCTCTAGGCCTACAAGAAGAGGAAGACGAAAATGAATTCACAGCGTATTTAATAATGATTATACTGATAATGCATGCTGTGAGGTATTCCCTGTCACTGAGAAAGGAATTAAGGATTAAAATAAAAGTAAACAAATGCTGACCTAAGAAAAACGAAGTAAATCACTCAGGAATAAACAGAACATGGAATCCCTTAGGATTCATGAAAATTAAGGGTCGGGGATTTTTAATCACTCGACACGTGAATAGGCTATAGTAACTTACCTCCAGAATTATTTTTGGCACACGTTTCTGTTAGAGATCGACCTGAGGACAAAAAACGTGCCATCCGGAAGGATTGCACCAATTAGAAAATGCTAATGGATTCATCGAGTTCACATCGCCATATTTCGGTGTGTACTGCGTATAAAAAGAGGTATTTTGCTGCGAAATTTGGTTGGCCTACACATGAAATAGATTGAAACCCTGTTTCCTTCTAATTGCGGGATCAACTGAAATTGTGGTATGTTACGTCAAGAAAAAACAACTCACGAAAATCATAATGCATCCATTCTTGCAAGCTTACTTATGTACGTATGGCCTGTTCAGCAGTCTACGATGTTAAGCTAAAATTGAGCTGAATGTGACTAAACCAGCTGAACAATTTTAACCTGTTCCTCAGCTTTAAAGGCGGGTCTGTGTATTAACGGTTGCGCACGGTTTAGATAGAAACATCTTAGATCTGCTGTAGATTGTTCATGCTACCTACATTCCTTTGAAAGTCCCGTGAATTTTGAAGCGATTAATTACTTCCTATGAGGTGCATGGAAAGGAAGGACCGATAAGAGTTGGGAGCGAGAGGTTAATTAATTTACTACCGGGACTCTCTCAATATGAGAATAGGGGTTCTTAACGTGCCATAACTACATGGATAGGACCCACAGTTTTCCACTTGTTCACAAGGAAAAATACTGCTACAATGAAAACCTAACGGTTTTATGAAAGTGCTACCTGGTGAATACCCAATTGTAAAAGTATTAGATCCTTTTACAGGCCATGGAGGCCCTTAGAGTTCCAGAAGTTTGAGACACCCAGATATTTAGGCATTCGGCCCGTGAAGGCGTTAAAGTTGTTAGCCTTAATCAACGGCCACCTTTACTCCCACAATTGCTCTTGCAACTAATTTATTTCAATCTCATATTGAAGGGGAGGAGGATAATAATTCCAGACTGAAAGTTGGCTATAGATGCAGTCGATGAAAATAAATGGCATGTCTGTTTGTGTCTTTGGAATGGCTATAAAGGGCGTAATTGGGTCTAGTATTTTTACTGGGCGTGTAGCATATTTTATAATTTCTCTCTTTGATTTATATACTTATAAGATTATCGCTTACTTAATAGTAGTACATTCATTCAGTTTTGGATTAATCAATTACCAGTGCTTCAGATTTATCTGTTTGTAATTATTTTAGTTCTATAGAATTGTAGTAGTAGAGAATTTCACACTTTAGTATGTTCTATATTTAAGAGATTGCAATAACTTTATTAAAACTTTACCAAAACAAGCTACTATCGGCCAAGCACGAGAAAAACTCTGAGCAGAACGAGGAGCGGTACTTGACGTCATACCATGCTACTATTCACTAAGAAAGCATTGTCACCTAGCAGCTTGGAACACACTGCGCACTGGAGGCTAATGTTTACAACTCGCTTACAACAGAGAGGCTCGTCTTTTCTCTGTCCAATCAGAACGCTAGTATCCACCTGCTTGTGAACCAACCCCTTTCACCGCACTCCGCTTACAGAGGTTTACTCGTGCTTGGCCGATAGTACTCTAGTTTGTAAAAGAAAACAGATCTATTTTTATATATTGCAATAATATCAAACTACATCCCTATTGTACTTTAGGGGGAAATAGGGTTAAAAGAAACTGTATATTAAATAAGAATAATAAATAATCTCCCCTTTATTCCCTTTAATTCTACAACATGAATCTGTTCACTAATTATGTAGTGTGCCTCTGGTCGAACTGGGCAGAATCCTTAAGGCTTAACTTTGCCAAAGTATATCTATCAAACAAATATACAAATAAATAAAACATTTTCATTTCGAAGTCTTCTGTGATTCAACAAGAAAATTACTTTAAATTAACCAGGTTAAATTAACCTGTGTTATGTTACACAGGTTAAACCAAGATAACTGAAGCACACCAACGTAATTTCTGGCGTTCTTGCCTCTTTTTAAAGAAGTGGAAAGTGGTTAAAATACTTGCGAGGGACAAATGTTTGCCGAGTTGTTCGGAACAAAAGAAACCCGATACGCGTGCAGAAAGTAACCACTGTTTACTTACCCTCATGTCTGCCAACCTGAAACAAAGAAACAAAATTATTTGTATCATGAGGGCGGCTTCTAGAATAAACATATTTATTCTCAAGTTCACATGCACTGATTTCAAAGTAACATAGCGGAAAGAACATTATTATAAGAAGTGGAAATACAGAGCAACATTTCCCTTTAAAATGCTTGTTATTGGTGAGAAGGAATTTCTAACATTCCACATTTCCTAAACGTGTAAAAAATAATATACAAATTAGGGGAAAATTCTAGTACCATGCTGTTTATGCATTAATTAAAGTAACCACAGGCAAAAATATTGGGCTTCAAGGTTTGTTATGAAACACGCGTGCCACCATTTTTCTAGTTAGGATTTTCAAAATTTGTATAATTAAGTGTTTACAATTTTCTAATAAAAATGTGTGAATGTGATATAGAATATCCAAAATATTAGTATTTATAAGAAGGGAATCTTACTTTGGAAGTGTGCCATTTTTCCTCTGTAACCAATAGAGATTTTAATTTATTTGCAATTCATGATATCCACATATCATTGTGTTCTAGAAACTAGAAGTTTGTAGATGAGTGATTTCATTTCACAGAATTACATTTATTTTCCTCTTTGATTTTTTTTGTTTGTTTAAATTCAAGGCACTCTGACTTTATTTAATTTATTCTAGTTCCTAGAAGTGAAGCCAGTGCCACTAAAATTCTTGAAATGTACAAAGCTCTATACCCACAGGTGGCAGATAAAACGGTTCAATTACATAAAAAATGACAATACAAAAAAGAGTCATTTAATTTTTGTCTATATTTGTAGAATTCTACTGAACTACATCAACAGAACTTCGGTATATTAAAATATATATTATAAGGTATAAAAGTGATAATAAATTGAATTGATGTTTCACATCCTCTCTTCATCATCTTCATTATTCGTATGTGACAAGTTACAAGTAAATTTGAGCAATTAGACCTATTCTATAATAGTTAATTTAAATTATTGTAGGTACTAATTCGTTATATTAATTTTGATTGTATCTTGTTATTTTGAACCTTAACCTGCTCCTCAACATTGTGCAAGTAAAATCACATGATTTATGATTTATGGGATCGATAAACTGGTTAAGTACGAGGGAGAATCAAATGAAAACTGCAATTATTTCCCCCCCCCCAACTATTTTACTGCAGGAAGAATGTTTACTTGTACATTATTTTTCTACATAGTCTTCTCCCAGTTCAATTCACTTATTCTATCTGATAGTAAGTGCTTCGATACCGCGTGAGAAGAATTATTTTGTTGTAAATTGTTTTGTTGTAGCCACTCGTGCACTGCCGATTGGACGATCTTCATCCCTCTTCTGCCCTCCAAGGTGCTTCTTTAATGGACCAAAGTTGTGGAAGTCTGATGGTGCCAAAGCGAAGGGGATTGCTGAGTGCAGGTGTTTTGCTTCTACATGATAATGCCCGCCCTCATGCTGGTCGTGCAACCTTGAAAACCATCGATGACATTAGCTGCAAGTGCTTTCCACATCCGCCATACTCGCCAGGTTCGTCACCATCAGATTTCCACATCTTTGGTCCATGAAAGGAGCACCTTGGAGGGCATAAGCTCAAGTCTGATGAAGACGTCCAACAGGCGGTGCACGAGTGGCTACAGTGTCAACGAAAATAATTTTTCTCACGTGGTATCAAAGCACTTCCAATCCGATGGCATAAGTGAATCGAACTGGGAGGGGACTATGTGGAAAAATAATGTACAGGTAGGGGTAAAAAAGCGGACCGACTCTTGTAGCTGATTTCAGAGCCTTGTGATACATAAATAAATGTAAGAGGTAACGGAAACTTTTTTTCACAAGCAATCCAAACTACGTGAAATTATTTCTCAATGTCTATATTGTCTAGAACAAATTTCAATACATTCCCTGCTATCCAGTGAATGCCGCTAGGCATGCGCAGTGGCTCATATCGGCAATTTAGATATTTTAGTCTGTACGCTTTTATTTCCCTACCTCCACGATAATCCTTTAGATTCAGGCACATCACTTCATTTCTCTTTTTCATTTAATGTGTCGACTAAGGAGTATGGTTTAGGGATTAAATTTATTATACGATTTATAATTAATTTATTTGAAGAAGTAATGGATTTTGAAAAATGGCTCTTATTTGACAAAATTTTCCGGACAAGCAAGCATTCTTCCTGCAGTAAAATAGTGGAAAAAAATTGCATTTGATTCTCCCTCGTACATCCAGTCGGCGCGGAAATGTCTTAGGCAGTGGGATGGTAGATATTCTCCCCTCTTGAACAGACTTTAAAGTAAACAAACTCTTTTGTAGATACGAGTAACGGGTTAGAGTAATTCGGACTTAATTGTTTGCTTTAGAGCCGGTACTAGAGCGGACAATACCTAATCCTGCCGACTATATTTACCCTTTCACAATTGTACCGTACTTTGTTCTGAATACATTATGCAAGAATTCTAAATATAACCAGTACGGAATATCAGTGAGATACACAGAAAGTGTGACGATGCTGAGGAAAGACAATTTCCAGTGTATAGATGGAACCTCGTTAAAACAACACTTAACCTCAGACAGTATGTAAGCTTTTAATTGGACACAAGTTTAAAGTTCTGCATGGCTTGAACAGGCAAACCGTGAGATAAATACTTCGTCATCTGCAGACAAAAGAACAGAGGAATTCCACCTTATTTGTACCACGTCAGTAATCTAACAGAAACTATACTCATTCGTTTGAATGGAAAACCAAGAGAACTCTGAAACTGTTAACATACAAACACATTGTGATCGCTGACTTCAGGCCAATTTGAAGTGAAAATGTAATTACAAACTTTCAGCGAACTGGTAGTATTAGTGACTTGTACAATTTCCTAATAGAAGAATTGAAGGGAATTCAGTTATCAGATCCTGTTATTAACCTTAAAGTTTCTCAGGTGGCTTTGTGTACTAGTTTATAACTTTAATGAGTTTTTACTACTGTTAAGTGTTAAAAGTGTTTTGGGGATTTAGAAGAACAAAGGAATGCTCACTGCCTATATTATTGTGGAACATTTAAGGGGGATTAAGAAGACAATAACATTCAAAATTAAGAAGCAAAACCAACTTTGGAGCGTGAAATAAGGTTACCATTACCAGTAAAATAGCTTTGTATCACAGAATGTGTTTACTAATATATGTAATTTGGTAATTAATACCATTGATAATTGCCCATCGTATGACTCTAAAAATGCTAAAATGCTACTTGGTTTCAACGGGAATGAAAAACTACAATTGCCTTTTTTTCTTTCTTGTTTGGTGTGAATAAAATGAAATGAATAGAAAATTGGGTCCCTAAAGGGCTAATGCCTCCTTTTGCGAGGAAAAGCTCGTTTTATCTCATGCAGGGAGCCACTCCGCTTGAGTAATAGATGTGAATGAAAATCAATAAATTTGCTATAAATGTTTTTGTCAATTTTGTCAATTTTTATTATAACTTTTTGTACATTTTTATTTTTATTTTTTAAATTTTTTTATATTTAAATTACATTTACAAACTTATGTACAAATACAAATACAAATACAAAAATACACAAATAAACAAAAAAACAATACAAATTTCAAAATTAAAGTACAATACTTTTTAAGAAAAGAAAATGAAAGAAAAGAACCAAATATTTAATTAGAAATACTCCCGAATGAGCAAACTGCTCGTGCTCGGGTGTAGATTCAGAACATCAGAGTGGAGAAAGAGGAGTAACAAAAAACAAAGTGAGAAAGAATGACACACTTATAAAAAAAGGTGAAAAATGTTAAACAGAGCTAGAAAAAGAAAAGACAAATTTATAAAAAGGAGACAAAAAATATTAAACACAAATACATACAATAAATAATAATAAAAAAGTTTGTGAAAGTATAAACGAAATAAAAAAAAGTATATTCATTTCAAATAACTTTAACCAAGAAGTCATATTACAACTCTACTTTATGTCAATTATATTTTAGAAACTCAAAATTGCCTACATATTTTTAGTTATTCCAACCCAGGAAACTATTCAAAGAATAACTCTGGGATCAATTACGGAATGTTATATAATTAGATTATTTTGCTTCAAGAATTCTTTTTCGTTCGACCACATTCATAAAACTCTTATTATATGTGACCTAACGGTATCACAATGATAACCATTACCATACATATATTCATTAAACACAGGTTGGTTTCTAAATTGAGTGTGTTTTTAATGTGCGTTGTTTGACATTAAAGCTAAGAGAAGCCTTGCGACCTGCACTCTTTATAGCCTGCCATCTATCGGAAAAGATAAGAACTACTAACAGCTGTTGTCTGAGAATTATTTTCTTCATGAGTTACGAAGTTCCGTATTCTAAAAACTCAAAATTAAACATTTAATTATTGTCGAACAAAAACAGTCGTATTCAACTTGCGTATAATGATAATTAAGACAATTGTATGACAATTATGAAACGAGCAAAGCGAATCATACTCAAGTCTTAACAAATGACATTATAGCTATAGCTCGTTGCATAAGGTAGTATTTTTAATGTTTTACTTCCAACAATAATTTTTGTATAATTTCTCGTTCCTTCAGTTTTACAGCACTCTTTAAAAAGAATTTATAGTGTGTATATATATATAAATTAAAGGAGAATAAGGGGAAAGAAGATGGATACTTTTAACTTCATATCAGAAATTTTTCCGGTCAAAGGTGAGGCGAAGATAATTGAATCACTTTAGTTTCATTGTACAGTAATCCCAATTGTTCAAATAATTTTACAGATTATTTACACAATTACATTTTTATCCTCCTGAATACCATGTATGCTTGCTAGAAGAACGGATAATATATTACTTTAAACGTAGTTAAATTTGGGTTCGGAATTTCAGATCACATACAAGCATTTGTGAAAGTTTAAACAATTTTTTTAAGTACATTAATTTCAAATAACTTTAACCAAGAAGTCATATTGCAACTCTACTTCATGTCAAACCTTAAATTTGCTATTATGCACACATATTTTAGAAATTATAATCTATTTAGGATATAATTTTTGCATTGGAAATATCAGATACATTCTGCGAAAAGGGAATAGAGTTCTTTTATCTCCACTCCTTGGACATTCATATAATGCATGCCTAACAGTATAAGTTGTATGTTACATTTAGGAAGATAGGAATCACTTAAGTTTGTCAGTATTACATATTAAGATGATGGTTAGGGGGCGGATTTCTATGACATGTCATATTTTTCCCATTTGCATTATTTCAGGTTTCCGACTAATTTAATCCCGATTCCAAGCATCCTGGTGAAAATGGAACGGCTTTTATTGTGCATATAACGGCATATTTAGGAAATTTTCAACTATTGTAGCATATTTAGTATGAATATGCATATTTAGGTCATATGTCTGGCATATTTGAGTGCATATTAAATAGATTTTGAAGTTTCATATCATATTTTGTAAATTTTCCATTATAATGATACTTTTTGAGAATTTACAGATATTTTAAATAATTAACATTATATTTTAATAAAATGTATTGTAATGAAACTTAAAAAAATATACACAACATGTAAGTGGTAAAGTCATATTTTAAATTTTATTGGTCATATTTTTATGTTTTTAGGTCATAAATCCATGCATATATCCTATTTTTAGGTCATAGAAATCCGCCTCCTAATGATGATGAATATTATTATTATTATTATTATTATTATTATTATTACTATTATATGTTTCATAATGAACTATGTTGCACATAAACTATGTGGATGCCATGTCTGACGCCACACGCTACTATTAATCCGCCATAACTCACGGGAGAGTGCATGTCCTTCCAGATGTGCCAGGTTGTGTCCCCTTCGCTTAAATATGCATCAGCTCCCACACAATATGACTGGTTGACATGTATCTTACTGGTTCTTTAGTCGCCACAGAACTACAATAGCCACTCATAAAACGTACTTCTGCCCCAATTGAGAGTAAGAATTCCTTGACTGAATTATACTGGAGTTACTTCACATTGAATGGTTTTATTTTTATGGAGTTATCAATAAATGTTCTTCCATTAAAGTAATGCACAATTAAATATTGGGAGAAAATGTCAATTTTCGGTAATAATTATTTCCACCAAAATGTTTCATTCATAAATCTTGTAGAATCAGATAACGAACTGGATTTCTTATGCCCAAAGACAATTTATTTACGGAGTAAATTTACTAAATGGCTGCACAACTGAGATTGGAAGGCTTTACCACTTTGTTGTGTTTTGCCAAAGTTAGTTTTAAACCTATTCAAAGTAAATATTTTCTGACAAATATTCACAGACTTTGATGAAATTTTAACAGGAAATAATATCAAAGTGGAGGAGACTCACAAGGTATTAGGTACTTTACATTATATTTAGAGAAGAAGAAACCTGGCCAGAAGTGGCTAGAAATTTCTTTTTCTTTATATTAAATTGCAGTAATGTATCTGTTGTGTATCTTTATCTTTTCTGTATTCTTATCTTTTCTGTATTCTTATCTTTTATGAATTCTTATCTTTTGTATAATTTTTTTTTATTATTTTGTATGCATGAATTGTATTTTTGTCATGGACATTGTAATTGAGTTTTCTACCTGTAATGTTCATTATTATTAAATAAATAAATAAATACATCATATTTTAATTCCAGATTTTTTTAATGTGAGGTGTAGTTCCACTGTATTTTAAAAAAGAGATTCTCTTCATAAAACATCTAATATCACACGTATTTTGTTATACATAGTTTTGTGGAGAGAATATCTTGTCTTGGTGAATAATTTTGTCCAACCCATCCGCCCTAAATGAAATACTTTCTTTTACACCACGATCCAAATCGGGTATGTCTTCACACCGCCAGAGCAGTTAGAATTCTGAGTAAACAGGACAAATCTCGCGGGAGATATAATATGGCACTTTTTCAAAACGGGATAATTCATTATCCTCTACCAAACTACTGTTTACTCAATTCAGTGGCGGATCCAGTATTTTTTTAAAGGGAGCAGCTGTGCCGGCTAAATCACCAGCACCAAAGACTTAGATGACATACGTTTAATACAAAATGAAATAAATGCATCTAATACAAAAATTGTCACACAATTTTTAATAATAGCCTATTTAGCTCATTTAGAACGTCCTAAATTCACATCAAGAATTTTCGAATCAGGCAATATCCCCATGAACATGGGCATTAAGTAGTTTACAACACTAAAGCCAAGTTATATTCTGCAAAAGAAGCAGGAATTTAATTTCAATATTGTTCTTAGGAGCTTGTTACTGGGAGCTTATTATTAGTTTTAATTTTTTATTTGTAGAAAAAGTATGAAATCCAAAAAAAATTAAATGATAATTTGTAGTATTTGTCGAAAAAAAAAGTTGCTAACACTTAGGCCAACCGAAGGCAGACGAAATAACTACCACACAATCTCCTTATTTTCTTCAATCAGCTGACTGTAGCCTGCCTGCTGATAAGCCCTTACAGGAATTACACACTATCGCCCCTTGTAGTCCATGTTATTTATCGCTGACGTATCTTCTCTATCCCTAATTTTAGTTAGGAACAGTTTCTATAAGATAAATTAAATTACCTTGAAAGTTCAAAAGAACTCATTATGTGGTTCCTTAATTCTCATTATATTATATGTTTCTAAATGAAAGTAACGGTAAATTAAGATTTGGGATGCTGCAGAACCCAAGGGGGCGGCAGCCCCCTCAGCCCTCCCCTGAATCTGCCAATGTTCTAAGAATTCCTTAATCGCTTATGTTTGCAGCACCGCCTGCTACTAACGACTAGAAAACCCGCAATACACAGTCGATAGAGAATGCTTCTAAGTCTACACTATTCTCCGCTTGCTTAACTGTGTGGGTAATAATATTATGTATATTATTTAGACTATCTGTACACAATTTCACGACCGTTTGCTGCGATGGTACTGATAACTGATAAGCAGTGTATAAGAAGGAGAGTTGGTCATCCTGCTTTGCTCAAAAACAAAACATCGCCCGTATAAACGTGTATATTGCGTGAACGGAGCTTTTACACCGGGATTGTGCCAAATTTGATTTTGTAAGTAACAAGAAAACTGGAAACTTAAAATTGACAAACTTCAACATTTGTTCCCCTCAGATTATAAAACTCCTGTGGATGGTCAATCTTGTAAGGGGTTTAGGGAATTTTCTCACTCACAAAGGGCGAATTTCGAGTTCCTTAACTTGCTAAAATAATAAGAATGAAATGAATAATAACATAAGGCCTACTATAGTTCTGTAGATGTCGCGTTCCGAAAGTGTAAGATATGCTTTTTATAAGCTATAAAGGCCAACATCTTGAAAAAGGAATTAAAAAAAAAACAATAAACTTTACTTACACGTCGCGTCGTTTGTAATGGCTTCGAGGAACATTCTTGCCCAACTGGAAGAAAATCAAACAACGCGTTTGGTTGTGACTGTGTAACAAACAAATTCACAGAGAAACGGATGAAAACCAGTAGAATTATGTCAAAAATGCACTTTAACAAAGTTGTATAAAATTTTATACTCCAGAGAGGAAGAAGTTTTCAAATGTTAAATAATGAACTGTTTGGCTTGAGTCGTCGAAAGATGATGAACATTACATGAAATAGTACTATTAATATGGCCACTATATTGAAAAATAATTTTAAAAATTTAAAAACCATAAATATACGTCGCTTTTATTGACTTTAAGGAACATGTATGCCAAATTGAAAGAAAATCGATCAAGCGTTTGGTCATAACTGCGTAACACAAAAATTTAGTCAAATAGACGAAATGCCGCTCGGTCAATTAACAGCAAGAAGATTATTATAAATAAATTATTGTGTAAATTAGGAAATAAAAGTGTTATTGACACATGTAGAGATTCTTGATAGATATCAAGGTCATGGACCAATATCAAAACAATAGGAAAATGAGAACATTCAAAATTGGCCCAAAAGGCGTACATAATCCAGTTGCATCAAGAATAAATAAAATCATTAATTATGATTATCTACAGTTTGATGCAAAAAAAAAAATAATAATATACTAAGAAAAACGAACAACCGTACTCAAGTAGAGACAGCACATTCAGATCAGCCAATATAAATAATACATGTCAGCAAAGACAAGCACAAACAGAATATTGCCACCGAATCAAATTGGACCTACATCGATCGTGTGTTCTGCAGCGTTGGGAATACAATGAATGTCAAAAACCAGGGGATTAGCTATAATGTCAACACTATGAAGGAAGATCAATGGATATGTAATAAATATAATAGGCCTACTGATAATAATCCCTCAGCATTATGCTCTTAGCAGTAAGCGGCTTAATATACACTGCAACTTAAGCCAGCCATTTCCCCCCATTTCTATATTTTTAGAGCTATTTACGACCCCTGATGTGCACATAATAAAATGAAGCTGTACCATACAACGAGACAGAGTGGCTAGAGAACCAGGTTCAAGTAATGATTTCTTTGGCAAGTTCGCTGGAAAATTGACTTCAAATTATACCTGACTTCAGTGCAAGAATTTACTCGTACCTCCACGTTTTTTCGTAAAACATTTTTATAATGCTGTATAAAGGAAAAAATGCGCTTCTTTCGGTAGAAACAACAGCTTTTTCCTTATCTTGTACCAGCCTCTATAAGCTTTAGAATAGTTTGGTGGAAGAAAGAGATAAATTCTTGAGATATCCCTATTTTTGTACCTATTTAGCACATATCGTGAAATGAACCCATGTCTTTACATCAGTTAAAAGCACATTTAAGTAAAGCAGATGTGTGAAGCAGAAACTTGAGAATGATGAAGAATTGTGCTTTCATATTGCTTCTTATTAGTTATATTTACATATGAATAATAAAGCTGTTTTATCAAAATGTTGTACATAAATATAACTGTTTATTTTTAATAAAATGTTCCATATCGCGGTCACTGTGACCTACTAGTGGTTTACTATGAAGCTTACTTACGGGTATGCGAGTCACCACTGGGTTGTTATATTGAGAATGCCTGGTGGTATACCGGGATAATATGTAAGTCAGCTGGATAAATTAATGTTTTACCGTTATGTTGCCAGGGTAGAGCTCAATAGTAGAGCAGCGGCTCGGAGAGCCAAAGCTCCCGGTTCAAATCCCGGCTATGGCATTTAACTTTTCAGTCTGACTCTACCTTTTCAAATAATAGCTCACACCTGTTCACAGATCGTTACTCCGATCACTATATGCCAAGGCATCAGTTTTCAAATCATTTTAAGAATTGTTTGTTGTGAAACTGGAATGATATTTTAAGCAATAATCCTGGTTAAATTACAAGTTTTGTAAAAATAGTTATCGATTTCTTAAAATTCAATACATTTTTACAGGATGTATAAAAAAAAATCTCTGGACTTAATGGATTCTGCAGGATAAAATTTCCGCCCTATATAATTTCGTTAAATTAAATTCATTATTAGTTCTTGAACAAGAATTCATG
This sequence comes from Ectobius pallidus, assembly GCA_964059195.1. NCBI lineage: Eukaryota > Metazoa > Arthropoda > Insecta > Blattodea > Ectobiidae > Ectobius > Ectobius pallidus. The sequence continues at coordinate 115,503,662 of CAXKWD010000007.1, read as the reverse complement.
TCTCTTAACTTTGCTCATAACTTTTTAGAATGGCATTTCACATTCACCCATATTTGATTTTAGATTTTCATGAAAATAAATTAATTTATTCGGGAAGGTAATTTAAAAATTTAAAATATAAGTCGAATAAGGTGATGCAGGTAATGTTTCTAAATTAAATTATGGGTAAGATAATCTTAAATATAGTGGAGTGGTGAAAAAAGAAGCAGATATGATTAAGGGCAGACCTCTCCGAAATCATTAAGGCGAGCGGTTTATATCTACAAGATTAAGCGGCAGAAGTAGAGAGGAATCTTATTAGGAGGTCCTCTGTTACTGTGCAATGTGGAATTTAATAAACCAAGCTACTGTTACTTTCCTTTATGTGAAGCAAGACTGAGAGAAAGGAGGAGGAGGAGAGAGAGAGAGTCTTAAAATTCCTAGTTCTTGTACTTTCTCCAATATAGCGAAGTCGCCACGGGTCTATTCTAAACGTAAAACATATATTTTTTTTAGTTGAGAATTTATTATTATTTATTGAATATACAGTTTTATTGACCCTATTTTACCCGAAGGTACATTAGGGTTATAGTTTTAACAAATTTAATTTGTAATTTACACATTTATCTTTCTCTATTTGACAATGGTATACCATTCCGTTCTATAACTAGCAGTGCTGAGCATTACACCCAATCACCCTGGTAACTTTAAACTATAATCGATTATGTACATAAGAATGAAAATAATAAAATTGTCTAGAACAGCATTTTCTTATAAATATATGAAATAAATGTTTAGCGTAAAGAAGTTTACAATAATCTAGATGTCCTTTTAAAACGTGTCTTTCTCTTTCAAACGCTGGACAATTAAATAAAAGATGTTCGACAGTTTGTTGTTCGCCACATATACACAGGTATCCATTTTCTCTTATCGCTTTTAATGTTTCGAAATAGGAGCTAAAGTTCCCATATCCAGACAGAAATTGAGTCACTATAAATTCGGATTTAACAACACTTCTACGACGTACTTCAACCGTTGGAAAGTATCCATAGTAACGAATCCTTTCGTGGTACTGAGCCAGTTGTTTCATTTAACCAGAATGTAATCTTTAATGCGCTTTTTAAAATGTGAAAAGGGGCACAATCTGTAACTGATATCTAAATCAGAGGCAGTAGCAGTTTTTGCTAATTCATCAGCTCTCTCGTTACCATATTGTCCACTAAATCCTTTAACCCAGGTTAAACAAATATATTTTTTGTATGTTCGCAGGCTTGTTTTAATTTTCAAATTAAATTTACTATTCTCCCAGCGAAAGTTAAAAATACGGAACTAGATATTGAGAAAAACGAACCCCGTCGGAGTAAACCGAAATGTAATAATATAAAAATTATTTTACTTGAATTTTGGAAGTTCTTATTCTAAATTTGTCTGATATGCTCATATTATATAATAAGGACTGTGGGCATGGCATTTCATTATGATTTCTTCAGCAGTATGTGAATTGTAGTTATACTGATAGAATTCTGACACGGTGCATAACCGTATATTTTACATCAAGAGGATTCTGTAACCAGAGCTTCAAATAATTATAATTGTCAATGTACTCAAATTATAAAATTAAAATTTTTACTTTTGTGAACCGTAGACTTAGCACCAAGAAAATATAAGATTTGGTTTTATCTTCAAACGAAATAAAAACATAATCCGTACACGTATTTTTTTTTAAGGTATTCAAGAACAATTTGCCAAAATTGGAGGAAAATCGATCAACGCGTTTGATCGCAAATGCGTAAGATAAATTAACAGATAACAAGGGGAAATACCGCTAAACTATTAGCGTTATGTCAAAAATGTACTTGAAAAAGTTGTATAAAATTTTATATATGCGATTGAAGATAGGCTTCAAATTTTTATAGCATGAACCGTTTGACTGGATTCGTTGAAAAAAGCTTAACATTACATGAAAAGGAACCATTAAACGGTCACCATCGTGAAACGGAATCAAAAAATAAAAGTATCTACATTTAAGTCGTTCTTAATTACTTCAAGGGACATTTATGCAAAATTGGAAGAAACGCTTTTGGTCGTAACTACGTAATAAAGAAATATACAGATCAACAGACGAAATGCCGAACAGTAGAGTTAAACAGAACTTCGCTTGGCTCGGCCAACAATGTTAGTAAAAATTTCACTGAATTATTATTTTAACATTTTCATCTCACATAGCCTAAATAAAATTACATTATATTACCAAAAAACATTTGTGACAAGTTGTTATATAAGTTTAATTTTTATATTTTTAAACAACATTGAAGAGTTCTTCTGTAAGCTCTAAGGTGTAGAAAATCCGCACAAAATCCGCAAGTAAAAGTTTTAAACGTTTAAAGGTATTCTTCAGGTTCGCGAGCGACCCCTGGTGATCCCGGGTTTTGTTACCGGGGTGCGCCAGCCCCTACCTACTTAAACCTAGGCAAAGAAACAAATGTCGGCCTATTTGAAGTAGGTAAAACACAAGTACATTAAGGGTGGTAGTATTGTGCCGGAGAAGTTTCTATGCTATTAACAATCCTCTACTGTTACTGCCACGCATACGTGGAAATAGTCAGTTTCAGTACAACCTTGTCAGTACAACACCGTACACTGAACGTAATGAAACAGAAGTCAACAGTTCCCAGCAAAAATGGTAAACTGCACGTCTGTATAAGATTCACTCTGCTGCCCGAGAATAAAAGAACAACTAAAAGAACAGCAGCCCAAGTTGTTGTTTCTACTCTTACGATAGGCCCCCTTTAAAGGTTCATAATACCTTCTGAGCAAGAAACCCCTAAGAAGAACTGTAATCTTTTGATATGAGTGATCAATCTTCCATAACTTCCTAACGAAAATAAATAAAATAAATAAGTTAATAAGTGAAGAGATTTTAAGATGCAAATTATGGTCAAGAAAGGGAAAAAAGTTCTGGAAAACACATCAAAAAGGTGCAAAAGAAAATTATGAAATGTCTTCATTAAGGTTTAAGCCAGTTACGTGAACTTTCTTTATCCCATTTACTGGGTTCTAATAATTAACAAACTTAATTAACTCATTCAATGATCGCTGATTTTCAGAGCCTGAAGCAAAAGCTTGTATCAGAGTAGTTTCCTTAGGGTTTGACTTGGGAAGTTTAATGTTCTTTACGTGTTTACTGAACTAAATGTCCTTGTTTCTTCTGTTTATTTGATGCCTGTCTTCGACTGCAATATTTATTTCGCAGACGGCACACGAAAAATGCAGTAGTCTCACAAAAAGGTGCAAATAGGTGCAACAGATTGTGTTTATTTCGCTTCGTTTCATGTCCCTATATACAATTATTATATTGACCTATCTATATGAAAATAGCTATTGAAAAGGTACTGCACCTTAAGATCCTCCCTCTATAAATTTTATTTCGATGTCTTACAACTGACTTAAAGATTCCATAACAGTTCCTAGGCCCACCCAAAAGTGTTCTTAGTTTTATATAATGTAATATGCAATCTCTAATGTGTCTGCTACTGGTGTTCTGTCAAGAAGAAGTAGGCTATTTCGCTTTTACAACCGTGGAATCAGTATTTCTTTTGAATCTACCTTTTTTGTTAGGTGCCTCCAACAGAAGCAAACTTACTACTCACCAGTTGCGTCACTTATTTCGCGAGGAACAGTCATTTTAAAATTCTAGTAACGCCCTGTAGGGCTGTAACCTGGATCAATTGCCTCAGAGACATGTGTCTGATCAAAAATTGATTACACGCCACTATGACATGGCCAGGGTTCCCAGTCAACAGGATTCTAACTTACAGGCCTCCAAGCTTTATTAAACCCGACGGGGAAAATCTGAAATTGAAATCCGTTTTCTTACGTGACTGTTTTACACACATTTCGTATGAGAAACGTGTAAACTAACTTATAAGTTATTAATAAAGATAGGTTTATAAATAAATTTAGAATAATCGGCGCAAAGGAAGTCTTCCAGATGGGGCGATTGTGATAATAATATGTTACATGAATGTGTATTTTAATAATCTAATAGGTGCCCTCGATTAATTACTCAAGTGCTAGGCGTTTTATATAAATAATTTATAATAATAGTAGCTACAAGTATTACATGAGGATTGATCACTAAAATGTATTGTTAGTGCTCTCAGTTTTCTTTTATAATCTTTGTATAGTTATATAACTAACCATAAAGTAAATTCATCAGTGGTCTTTAAGATTAAAATCAGTGAAAAAAATTAATAATAAACGTAATACATAAATAAAAATTCTTATATTTTAAACAAAATATTACTCTATTATTCTTATATCTCTTCTTCAAAATTGTTCAATATGACGTATTTATACGTCAGTAGCAGTAGTTGCGAATACAAAGCAAACGATTATTCTTCACGAAAATTTTACGAAGTTCACAGAGGTGTGGGTGCCTAAGTTGTTTTCTAAGGCGCAAATTCTATATATTATAGGCTATATATGTTGTCCAGATTTCCAGCACAATGTGCAGATTTTTTCCTAGACCATTCTTCAACTTGTCAAACAGAAAGTCAAAAGGCGCAGAAGATTTATGTCCAAATAAAGTGACAAACGCCGTTTCCCTACAATGTAACCGTGAATTTACGATTGCTTTGCTTGTTTCTTCTTTCCACGGCAATGCAGACTGATGACATGGCCTACGCTATACTTTACATCCGCGTTTATCTTCTTTACTGGGACACCTGTGACAGCCATATCAGAGCTACTATTCCAGAGTTTGTGGGGAATGAAAAAAGCACTATACGCCTAGTATTTTTATTCCTTAAAATACTATGTTTCTATACTCCCTTGGATGATGTCACTTCCACTCGTACATTTCGTACCGTTAATTCAGGATTTTTGAAGTAAAACTTCTTTTCTCGCGGTTGGGGTAAATCTGGAAAATCAGTCACACTAAAACGAAATCAGTCACGAAATCAGTCACAAAATCAGTCACACTCGAAACTACGTGTTTCGGAGCGGACTGCACAGAAAACAATCAACTCAATGATTAGGAGTAATCAAAGGAAATTTTTCAGACCTTAATTCCTCAATGGCAATAGACAATTCCTAAGCAATCTAAAGGTATATTATCTATTTTATGGAACCCGGAGGTTCATTACTGCGCAAATCCAAAATTAAAAAATACAAATTTCCAAAATTAAAAAAAAATTAAAACATCCAAATATCCAAAATTTAATAAATAATAAATTCCAAAATTCCAAAATAAAAAATTAAAAACTAAAAATCGAAAATACCAAAATTGAAAAAATATAAAAATCCAAAATTAAAAAACTAAAATACAAAACAAAAATATAAAGAATTCAAAGAATCAAAATTGAAATAATCCAAAATTAAAAAATTCAAAGGTCCAAAATTAAGAAATCCAAAAATCAAAAATTAAAAAATTAAAAAATACAAATTTCCAAAAAAAAAAAAATTAAAAATCATAACATCCAAATACCCAAAATTTAATAAATAATAAAATTAAAAATTAAAAAATCCAAAAATAAAAAAATAAAAAATAAACAACTCAAAGATCGAATATTTAAAAAATCCAAAATTAAAAATTGAAAGAACCAAAATGAAAAGTCCAAAATCCAAAATTTAAAAAGTCCAAAAACCCAATATTAAAAATCCAATAATGCAAAGTTGAAAAAATCCAAGAATAAAAAATTGAAAAAATAAAAAAATAAAATAAAGTTTTACTTCTGTCGCGTGGCCTTCCACGCACTCTTTTTTCTTGTTAATGTTTTTATGTTATTTTGAATTATAAACATTGTTTAACAAAATTCCCTCCGCTTATGTAAAATTTCATTTTACAGGCGAGTCCGTTATGGCAAAAATTTAGGTGCCTTATAGAGATATAGAGGATATCACCAGATGTCACTTCCCTTTAATACAAATTTGTATTTATTAAAAATTCATTCATTTAAACTACCATAAATACTACAATTTTTACCACTCCTATTTATCGTGTACCTATTAATAATTTACAATTAAAAATAACTTAAATAACTATTTCGACGGTAAAAGTTTGGTCCATAAACTAGATGGATGCACAATCGTAAGTTAACACCAAAGTGATAATCAGGGCCCGGATTCTGATGACATGTCATCTTTTTATTGATCCAACATTGCCAACTTGTTTCTAAACCCTAATCATGGCCTCTAGATTATAGAAATGCATATTTATTAGGTCAATTTTTTTGCCATTTAATGCAATTTTTGTTGGGCATTTATTTCAATTTTACATCATTCTTTTGTCATTTTCCTGTCATTTGCTTCTATATTTAGTCATTTTCATGCAATTACATTGAGTATATTAATTTTTTTGTCGTTAGTGTTGTCATGTCTCAGTCGGAAACGAGAATCAAAGAAACGCCAAAATTTTGTATTATATTATTGTTGTTATTAGATTAACTTGGCCCCATAGTCTGCCAACTGCTTGGATTTGTTTACCCTCAATAAACAATAATATAATCCGACAGACAGGAAATGCCGAAGTTTGACTCACCAATGCCTCAGTGCCTTTTTAACCATACGGGTAATACTTAAATAAATTACTAGGTGACTATAATGCAACATTTTTGTTGGATCCACTTACAAGCTATTTTCTTACTTTTCTTCTCAAATGCTCCAATAAAAAACAAAGAACAAAGTTTTTAGACCTACAACATCCTTTCTGCATTTACAGTTTTTCAAATATGTACAAATTAGTGTATAACTTTGTGTGCACAATAATATTTTTTTATAAATAAAATATATAAGTGTTTAGGTAATTCTTTATAATTATTAAGTCATTTTCTTTAAAATTTTGGGTCATTTTATAGATAATTTTTCAAACAGAATCCGGGCCCTGGTGATAATAGTATCGCTCAAAACATTACTTACGACCTACTTCTTCCCCATTCATTCAGTATCATAGCGAAGAATTTTTCCACATTAGGCCTAGTTCTTTATTATATAACTTGAAGAGAGATATTATAAATAAATATTCTATACGAATAGATCACGATTGAATATTTTCAGCAAATGTAGAAGCGATGTCCACTTGTTTTCATACAGTATGTCATTTGTTTTAAAACAAATTGTTGCCAACCAAAAGAGGAGTGGTAAATATCCAAGACGAAATAGTAACATAAATCCAAATATTATTTTGTAACAAACTGTTGCATCTTCTACGCAGTTACATATAGGAGATATTTAACATCAGTTCATACTTCTATGTGATATGTCCCGAAAGATTAATCTATGGAGTGGCTAATTTTAAATTCGTCACTCCGCACAGAATTCCCCAGTTTAATGTTCCTGGCATAAAACTTCAAAGCACTTCAATTCCTTATGGCATGATCTCGGGGAAGAACACAGAAAATTAATCAATATTCCTTGCATATGAGTAGAACTGAACTCTAATAGAAATCTTTCATTAGCAATAGCGGTTAATTTTCCCTAATGGTCCTTAAAATTTAAGGCTATTAAGTCATACCACAACAGACAATTTAATATAAAATATAGCCTATATAAAGCAGACCAATACACGCTTGAAGAGGCCTGCTCTCCGGATTCCGGAAAGGAAGCAAGCAATATATTTCACTCAAATACTAAGCCTAGTATTTGAGTGAAATAATATCACAACTAACCCCTACTAATTCTTCATTTATATGATTATATTATCTTAGCGATGAATGGTATTTTTTCATTACGGTAGGGAAGGCACCCGTTTTCCTTTGCATGGATGCTTTGCGTCATTTTAAATATTTATGACGTCGTAGGAGGAGGCCTCTTCATTGAACTGATCGCTTATTAAGTGTGTATTATTATAAGTTATATGTTATATATTTGTCCTCTCTCATACAAGCATTCTGGCTTGGAGGTCCCGCGAAAAGGTTAAACCGCAAAAAAGAGAAACTTAGAACAAAAATGAAAATGAAAGGAAAAGTGGAAAAGTAATAAAAAAAGAAGTAAGCAAATAAGAAAGAGAGGAACTCCTCTTTTCCTAACAATTATGTGAATTAAGTGAAACTATCTTCTAATGTACGAATAATGTTCATAAATAATGAAATACAAATTGAAACAATGTCAAGAATTGAGAACACATATACAATTAGGCCACTTCTTCACATGTAACAGTATCGGAAGCATAAAAGTTATGCTTTATATTTCTTTTCCTTTTACTTAGTGTTGAGTTGAGAATGCCACCATTATCTGCATTGTCTTAATCATTTGTTCTTCTTAAGGATTATTTTCTTCATATAATGCCTTCCCAGATGAAGTCAGGGAAGGAATACCGTTAGCGAGATAATCGTATATATTTTCCTAGGCACCTTCAGGATTCTTGGTTTCTATAGAAATTTACATTTTCGTAACCAAGAGGCGTTTACGCCAAAGTCTTAGCTGTGGCCTAGATCTACGGTAACGTAACCTATTTCTAATGAATTGGTTCTGTTCTTCTTCTCTGATAGGTAATATTCTCCCCATTAGAGAGTGCACAAGTGTTATTAACACCTTCTCGCAAGAACTTTGACTTTCTTATACAATTAGCAAGCTTCAAAAGAGCAAGTTAATTAACTGCATTACGCGCTTCAACTTCAGCTACATGGAGCCTCACCTTCTTAAAAAAGATTACCCCACCTGGTGTAGTTTTATGAGTCAAAATGAGAAGATTAATACAACAAATTAATTATTTAATGATACACAAGAAATACATAACAGTTATTTCTTTCAACAGGTCCCATGTTTCAAAATCTCGAATTATGGTTTCTCTTCAATATTAATGAATTATGAAATAAATGAAGGAATATTCCACTTTCGTTCGTCGCTACAAAATTATGTAATTTTTACGATTCAGAGTAGAATGATACGAATACAGTAGAGTCTCGCAAACTAGGCACTCGATAATCCGGCACTTCGGATTACCCGGCAATCATGACGCGTGTATCAAATAGTATTCTTTGACAAGAATACTAAGGTTCTCGGGAGAGGTTTCTTGAATTTTCCTGTGGTTTACAGCCTAAAAGCTATATGTGTACCAAATTTCAAGTTTGTAGCTCATCTGGAAGTGGGCAAACAATGTCAATGAATGAGCCCTTTTTCGAGGGTTTTCAGAGCTAACATTTAAAAAAATACTTTTTGGAATTTTCCTGTGGTTTACAGCCTAAAACCTATATGTGTACCAAATTTAAAGTTTGTAGCTCATCTGGAAGTGGGCAAACAATGTCAATGAGTGAGCCCTTTTCGGGGAATTTTAGGGCTAAAATTTGAAAAAAAAACTTTTTGGAATTTCCATGTGGTTTACAGCCAAAAAGCTATAAGTGTACCAAATTTCAAGTTTGTAGCTCATCTGGAAGTGGGCAAGCATTAATGTCAGTGAGTGAGCCTTTTTCGGGGGTTTTTAGGACTAAGAAATTAAAAAGAATACTTTTTGAAATTTTCCTGTGGTTTACAGCCTAAAAGCTATATGTTTACCAAATTTCAAGTTTCTAGCTCATCTGGAAGTGGGCAAACATTAATGTCAGCGAATGAGTGAGTTAGTCAGCCATGTGGCTTTATATTATAGGCAGGGATATCACGCACAACGATAACATAATATAGGCCTATGGCTTTATAAATTATGATAGGTCAATGGTTTTCAAGCTGTGGTCACGCACCCGTGGGGCACTTGCGAAAATGTTAAGAGTAGAGTAACATTTCAAAGAATGTTCGTCAAAATGTCAAGTTGTGAAAACAGTGTTGAATTTTTAAGTTTCAGGATACGTAGTCATTTTTAGCTGCTTATTACTGACTATGGTAATGTAAATAGGCTTGCTTCGATCAAAATGTTCGTAATTACACATATAACAAGTAACGTTATACTTGAAAACTTATAAATAATAGGAAACTGATTTAGTACGATTTATATTTTGCCTTAACAAAATTTCTTCCTAAATTTTCTGAATTGTTTTCAATAGGACTTGTTGGTTATGATGTAATAAGTAATAACATGTCAACAAATTTCATAGATTAACTAATATTGTCAGTTTGAAATTAAAACTTTAGATCGGAGCTTTACAATTTTTTTACTTTGTAGAGACTATAAACTGAATAGAAGTGAAGAAAGTTAATTGGAAAATAGTGTAGACGTGGCTGTATGACTTCATAAACTGTGGTGCGGTCTATATGATTTTAATTTAATAGTATTCTGGTATTTAATTATATGCAAATGAGAGAGTTATAAAATCGCTCTTTTGGATAGTAGGCATCGTAAAGATAAATCTCTGCTTTTTTATAATAAAAAATTCATATTACATGAAAGTTATTTCCGCTTTTATGATCAGAGTGCCATAAAAAAATTTATGTTAGCGACCTATTCATGTAGATTAATTTTCATTTAAATGAAGAACTGCCTTAACATAATTCTATAACGTTTCCAAATAGAAATCAAATAATTACATTAGTCTAACTGTATAACAAATCCTCATAACATCCCCATCGCCATCACCACGACCGCCACCATAAAAAAGTCAATACCATAATTTCCAATACAATCGTCATCGTCTTCAAAACTAACATTATCATCAATTACATTTTATATTTCGTTTCAAACCCATGAGCAAAATCACAACCCAATAGGGAAATGGTAACCAAAAATCACTTGTAAAAATCGCACAAAGAAAAAAAATTGTTTATTAAGTCACCCCGGCGTGTTAATTTTATAAATATTTACATTGGTAGAGACACAGATTTATGAACAGAGCATATGATGTTGCGATGATTATGATGATGATAAAATGGTTATAAATAATAAAAGCAAATGAATCACGTAAGTACAGATATCTCTCTTTGCCAACATTACGTGTAGGCCTTATGTCTGCAAATCTAGATCAGCATGTCCTTCACTTCTACACAACTTTGAACCTGTGAACTGAGTATCGACCTGGTTATAAGACTTACAAGTGATAGTACTATTATATCTAATTTGTTATTTTCGGAGAGGAGCCTAAAGAGCATAGCGTTTAACTGTAAAAAAAAAAAAAAAAAAAAACGCGTTTGGTCCTGACGCGAGATCTCAGAAGCGATACATTCGACTGACACATTTTAAACGTAAGAATATGACCTTATAAGCTAGGTCGTGATTTTCGAAAAGGGCGCAAAAAAATCAAGGTCAAAGGTCGAACCATGTTAAGTATATGGGGAACTAGCTTCACTCCTATTTATTGTTCTTTCACTCACTACCTACCTATTATACCAGTACACTGACTTCCCAATCGGACAGAATATGCAAGAAAAACATTTTACGAGGCGCGTCCATAAAGTAAGTTTTCATGGGGCCCTCTACAGAAACAAAACACAATTTAGTGGTCATGTATATTCCAACATACACAGCTATTCAGCTATTATTATACATAATTGCCGCCAGAATTGAAATATTTGTCTTACCGTGGAACCAACTTTTGAATACCTGTGTCGTAGAAGTCTGCCGCCAGGGATTTGAACCACTGTGTGACAAACCTCGGCTCTGTCATTATCTGTCATTCCCTGTCATTTCTTGAGGTGTAGGAAGAGATGGAAATAACTGGGAGCGAGGTCCGGGCTGTTAGGTGGATGTTTAAACTAGGGATGGGTCGATATCAGATTTTCTCGATACTCGATACCGATACATGATTTTTTCCTCGATACTCGATACCGTCAAGATTTCTAGTTTCAATAAATAGATACATTAAAAGTTAAAAGTTGAGAGAACTGTGTAATACCAACTAAATTAATTAATTGTGCATATTTAATGAGGTAAAATTTAATAACATCAGCAGCCTACTAATTCTTTTAAGCTCTACATTAAAACTAAAATTAGTTTTTGAAACAGTCCACTTACAAGTTTTTGTTCAAAAATTACAATGGGGTTAGGACAGTCAGCATGCTTGTTGGTTGGTTTTGAAACGTTTGACAGGAAACGAAACAATTAAGAATCTCTTCTGTTTGGATTTTGAAAGTCGTAAAGTCTTTATTTATGACTAGACAAAAGTCACACAGTGGTCTTCTTCATTTCAAGGAGAAATAGAAGTATTTACTGTATCTAGTAGACTACTAAAAGCAAAAAAAGATACAGATACCGCATTTCGTTGAATTGCAGAATTACAAAGGTATCGAAAAAGTATCGAGCGAGATTTCTGAAGTATCGCTCGATGCCGATACTATGCAAGTATCGAGAGTATCGAGGACCTATCCCAAGTTTAAACACCTCCTAGCAAGTCTCCTGCAGAAGTTCGATTGGGAGGTGTTTAAACATTCACCCTAAAGCCCAGACCTCGCTCCCAGTGACTTCCATCTGTTATTACACCTCAAGAGATTACTGTCAGGTCAGCATCAGCATTTTCAGAATGACAGAGAGGCGGAGGTGGTTGTCAAACAGTGGTTCCAATCCCAGGTGGCAGACTTCAATGACACAGGGATACAAAAGTTTATCCCACGGTATGACAAATGTCTGAATTCCGGTGGTGAATATGTTGAAAAACAGCTCAACATATCATGTATCTGTTACAATAAATGTTTCTAATAAATTGTGTTTTGTTTCCATTAATGACCTGTGGGAAAGTTACTTTATGGACGCGCCTCGTACCATAAACCTCCATACTGGACATCTTGGAATTGTTTACATCAACTACAGTGATAAGTACTATAAGCAATGCACGAATGAGGAAAGAGTAGCTATGTATAAACCGGAACCTTGTTTATTTTTATATATTTAAGAATGTAGCTTGAGCCTAAACAACGATAAATGAAAATCGTGATGGTGCGTTTCCTTTTTGAAAACATTCTGTTACCTTGAAACGTTTTCTTGTGTTTTACTGTGACCTTTCTGTAATGAATGTCTTAAGTTTCACTTTTCCTCTGGCTGATCTCGAGGGAATAAGAGACAGCCACGACATCGGATAAAACCCTAAGCGAGGAGACTAAGTCACAAGCCTCTCAAGTCTCACCAACACTGCTTACTGCGAGATTTTCCCTACCTTTTATAACTGCTAGATTGTACCTGTATTACTGTTAAATGAAATTAATGGAACATAGTTAAATGACTATTTGCAGAAATTATAACAAAATGCACTCTAATATGTATCGTCGAATATATTATAGACTAGTAGTATTATGCTTATTTTTGAATTGGCCTAATCCTTCTGGTGGCACTATGAAACTAGGGTCAACTCAGCCTCTTAACAGAAATGAGTACGATAAGCAATCCTGAGGTAAAGGCGGCCGATGCATAAGGCTGACAACCTTACCACCTTCATGTCCAAATGTCTAAAAATCTGGGAGCCTCAACCTCCTGGAACCCTAAGGGCCTCGACGGCCTGTATAGAGTTCACTTTACTTTTTTTTTTTTGGTATTATGTTTGTTTTATTGATATCTGTCCAGAAATCTAAAAATAAAAATTTGTAAGACAATTATCCTGCCGGTTGTATTAAATGAATGTGAGACATGGTCGCTTACTCTCGGGGGGGGAAACATTATGAGTGTGCTCGAAAACAGGGTGCTTAGGATAATATTTTGGCCTAAGAGGGATGAAAATGGGGACTGGAAAAAACTGCATAACGATGAGCTTCATAACCTGTACTCGTCACCGGATATAGTAAGGATAATTAAATCAAGGGGATGAAATGGGATTGACATGTTGCGCGCATGGGCGAGGAAAGACACATCTAAAAAATATTGACTGGAAGACCCGAAGGAAAATGACAGATGACAGCCTACGGCGTTAATCAAATCAAAGTTTCCTTTTGCATTTTATCTTGAAATCAACTGATTTTGAAAACATGAAATGATCTGTAGTTTTAGTATGATATTAAAATTAACTCGAAAAGAATTGCTTTTATTTTAAATACAGGCTATTTGCTATGCAGTTTTCAGCTGATAATCTCAAGGTCTCAAGAACGTTCCGTATTCGATAATGATCTATACCACACCGATGTGATAATGTATATCTGTATTGTTATGGATGTCATAATAGAGCGGAAGAGAAGGCCAAATGGCTTTAGCTCTGCCAGAATAAATAAACAGAATAATAATAATAATAATAATAATATAGTATATTGCGATACAAGTGCCGTAAGGCACGTTTACGGGTCGAGGAAACAGATTGAAAACCCGAGGCGCAGCCGAGGGTTTTTAAGTTTTCGAGACCCGTAAATGCCTTTACGGCCCGTGTGTTGCATGCTATTTTTTTGCACGATGATTATTTATATCAATTTAATTATATTAATTGTGATATTACCTGAAAATATTATGTAAATACATTCTTGAAAATAGATGTTTATTTCAGAAAGTGATTCGCATGTGTTTGTTGTTATGGGAACCGAATATTTGTCCTGGGGGCCGTGCCCATAAAGGCTTGTATTATGAAGTGTATCGTAATGAATTATGACGTAGCGCTTGGACCGTAAGTAATTTAACCTCATCGCAACCGTCCTTAGCAACAAGACTGTGTGGGAATGTCAACTTACGAGCCATGTAAACAAAGTTCGTAAGTACCACTTACTAGCTAAGGAGTGCAAAAATACCATTACGCCACTTGAAATAGGCCTAACTGTATTGTAGTACGGTGGAACAAAAAAATTAGTTATGAAACTATATCAGTTGATAATAAGAAGGAATAAACGTGTTTATTCATGGCATGATTTAGTTAAATACGAGAACAAGTATTATAGTAGGAATACATTCTTTTTTTTTATTATTATCATCCAAGTTTTAACCTTATTTTACCCGAAGGTATATTAAGGTTATAGTTATTAACAATCACTTAACACATCTAAATATTAAAGTAATATATGTACAAGAGTATTGAGTCATGAGATGGCTAACAATTTAACATGAGATGACTAACACTATTTGGTTAAATTCTAGTTTTAACAAATATATAAATTTAGAAATAGTGTATGAAATGGCTAACATACGCTAATAGTTAACTTAATTGCTGATACAGTATCTGATATACATTTCTAACTATAGAACTTAACTACATTTTCTTAACAACACAGACATTTCGTCCATTATTTTTCGTGTTTGAGATCAGAACAAAACATATTCATGTGATATATTGATGTGAAAGATGCAGAATCTAAAACTGACCAGTTCACCGGTTAGCTAAAAACATACCTACCGGTCTATTATCTTTCATTTAAATCAGACGTTGAATCACCACATTGTATGAAATGTAAACAGAAGGAATGAAAATATTCATGTGAAGAAAATAACTCTTCAGATTTTTTCCAGTAAGTCCGGCTGCAGAGATAGGGTATTTCAAGTCTCTCGGGGTCTGACTGGGATACGAAAGCCCTCGGTAATCTTTTCTTCGCAACCTCACTCTTTACCTACTCCATTCTTTACCTTAGAAAGGTAAAAGGGATAAAGGATTTTACTTTCGATTCTAATACAAATCCTTAAAAGTCTAGAGGATTGAGCAGTTTGACTAACAATTTCTTAGCCTGAATTAAATATCGAACCTGTAACACAAGATACACGAAGTATCTCATTATTGCAATAGTGCTATAAAGACTTTATGGCACTACATTGTTACCAACTAAGGTTTAAAACACATGAAAAATACACTTTTTGTTAAGAACATTTATATAATTATTAAATAGAATCACTTTGATAAGAATTGAACGTTAAACTTCATTACTCCTAAGTAAATGTCTCAAGGTGGTCCAAAAATCCTTATATTTGGTGGTTTAAAAACGTTAACTACTGCATTTCTTAAGTTGCCAATCATGCACCAGAAAATCAATAACCTCTGCCTGCGGAGGTACAGTAGTATTATTTCTGTCTGACACTGCTCAGAAAGATGCGCCGTAGACAGACGAGTCCACTATAGAAAAATTGTCATGTTAAGGGGTGGTTGTTTATTAGTACACAGGTCTCGGAAGAAGGAACATCTCTTGTTGCGGTGCCTAACAGACAGTGCTTCAGGTGAGTGCAGTTGTGCGCAAGACTTTTGCAACATGCCTCCGATTCATAGTAAACTGGGAGGGAGTAAAGTTATTCATTCGCAGACAAGAGAAGTAGTATATAATGTATATAAATATTTTCGGGATGTGAGGGGTCAGCGTGCATCTGTATATAAAAGGGTTTCAATAGCTACAGGTGTATCCATTAGTACTGTGAAGCGAATCGTGAAAGAGGCCAAAAGTATTGAAGAAGGAGCTTCTAATTCTTTTTCTACCCCTGATAAAGAAAGAATACGTACCTCGAAGAAATCATCTCCTCGAAGAAGTAGTCCGACGAACAATTAATAATTTCTGTATTGAAGAAAAGCAGAGACCGACTTTAAAAAAAATACACTCAAGACTAAAAGAAAAAATTGACTTTCAGGGTAGCATCTCTACACTCAGGAAAATTATTTTACATATTGGTTTTCGGTGGAGGAAAACAAGAAATAATAGAAAAATTCTTGTGGAACAACAGAGAATAAAGTCCCTCAGATGTGCCTATTTAAGGTCTATTCATCAGTATAGGACTGAAGGGCGTTCAATAGTGTACATGGATGAAACCTACCTTCACACAACACATACTACACCATGTGCCTGGAGTGACGAATCGCTGAGTGGACTCTTCTCGCCAGTTTCGAAAGGACAACGGCTTATTATAATTCACGCTGGAGGAGAGCATGGCTTTGTGCCCAATGCTTATTTGAGATTCATTTCACACAGAAAAACAGGGGACTATCATGGGGACATGGATTTCAATAACTACGAGCAGTGGCTAAAGGAAAGACTAATTCCAAATCTTTCTCCTCACTCAGTCTTGGTTATTGATAATGCCCCTTACCATAACGTGCAGCTGAATAAGCCTCCCACATCGAATTCTCGAAAAGACGTGATGATATCTTGGTTGCAGTCCCACCTTGAAAACGATAATTTTGAGAAACAAAACTTTCATAGTAAGACAAAAGCTGAAATTTATGAACTAATACTGACACTTAAGCCACAACACCGAAGCTACAAAATCGATCATCTTCTCCAGCAACATGGCCACGATGTTTTAAGGCTCCCCCCTTATCACCCTGAGCTCAATCCGATAGAACTCATATGGGCTACTGTAAAAAATTGGGTAGCCGAAAACAATGTGACATTTAAAATGGAAGATGTCATGAAGATTACGGATGAGAAGTTTTCCTCAATATCTGCAGAGGAGTGGAAACGGAGATGCCAGCACGTGAAGAATATTGAACAGGAATATCTGGAAAGGGAGGGACTCCTGGATGCGGCTCAAGAATTGGTCATTCATTTGGGTGGTGATAGTGATGCTTCTAGTGAGAGTGATTCGGATGCTAATAATGTTGGTGGTGATGGTGATGATGATGCTGATAGTAATGGTAAAGGGGAAAGACTCTCAGTCTCTGGTGTCACTCCTATGGAATAATATCCAGTCCTGTAATTGAGCACAGCGGTAACACCACACTTGGTATGTAGAGTAAATATATTAAAGTTCCATACTGTATGTTAGAGTTAAAACATTTAATGTTAGTGTTATAACATTTAATGAATGAGGTAAAAATATCTGCCAGAGCTGTACTTGGATAGGGATTTGTTTGTAAACACAAACGCTGACTAAAGATATATAAGCTACTACTGTCATGATCGGCGGGATGGGAAGGTCTCTGAATTAACCCACACCGCTGGATTCTCTTCTCCTCACTCGCGTTTCGTCGGGGTCAGACAGAAATAATACTACTGTACATGTGTACATGCGGTAGTAAATGACAGTTCAGCACGAGGTTCCAATATGGCTTTCCGGTAAGTAAATTAAGTCACTAAAATAAATCTAGTAAATTATTCATTATTATTTCACAAATACGAACGGCTGTTTAAAAGAGAGCGTAAGATATGCGTGGTAAAATTATTTCATTTTGCTCGTGGGATTGCTACACTCGCCCTTACGGGTTCGACTCGCTAAATAAAATTTATTTTTCACCACTTGTATAGTAAATAAAATTATTCTTTTCTGTGAACCAGTATTACGGCCTTTTAAGACGAAAACAACAAACTTATACTAAATGGGGAAATTTATTTTCTTGAAATTTTAAATAGTCCAAACCGGTACAACTTCCTTATCTAAAACATTTACTAGTACTCTTGCGGAGGATGAGGTTTTCTTTTAGTGTAAGACAACAATAAATAGATTATAAATACAGAAAATATATGAATTGTTTAAATTCAGTTAGGAAAGTTCGCTCAATAATAATTGTATATATAGTATTTTTACTCTGCTTAGAATACGAACTTGTTGCTGGAAAAGGGGTAAGATATATATATATATTTTAAATATCAGGTACGTGGATAGATGTTGCGATATTTAATGTGTAAGTGTATGTATAGTGTGTCATTTTTGTATATATGTATGGCTGGTATTTATTTAATGTGTAATGTATATGTATTTAATGTGATATTTAATGTGTAGTGCCATTTTTGTATATATGTACTGTATGGCTGGTATTTATTGCACCACTGCCACCGGGTTGTTGACCCATTTGCAGTGTAAGAAAATAAATACAAATATAAGAGCCTCGAACCGCATATCTTAAATTGGGTCACTGAATTATTTTAGAGTTCCTAAACACGGTCAAGTCAGATCACCGTGGATCACCGTATTAGCAATTTCTACATTTGCACAGGCCTATTCCCTTTGTTTTATCTCTCTCTATCGCTCTCTCTCTATCGCTCTCTCTCTATCGCTCTCTCTCTCTCCCTCTCTCTCTCTCTCTCTTTATCTCTCTCTATTTTGGATGTATTTATGGAGAGAAATTTCCATGAAAACTTACCTTCTCCGGTTGGGTTGAAAATGACAACACCGCTAGAAAGAGTCCTGAAATGAAAGAAAACAAATTCAATTATCTCATACATATGGAGTTAATTAGCAAGTTTCGAGGGCCTCATTGTGTGCTATGCAATGCTGAAATTTGAAATTTTTATAGGAGAAATTGGAAGATAGACTATCTGATTATAGGAGCATTAGGTTTCTTTTTATATTTTAGTTTTATCAAAGGTAATCCCACGCAAGAATACAAGTTTATCGATATATTTACAAGAACGAAGGTATAAAATAATGTTTTTTTCATTCTGTTCACTGGCAGAATGTGACATATTAATCACTGGACATAGATGTCTCATATGTCCAGTAACGAGCTTATATGTCAGATAAAATTGCATCCTTGCGACCCTAGGAAGCATATTATAAGATGAACTATCGTTTGTATAGTCAAGTTAAGACCTTTGTACAAAAAATCGAATCAAACATAGATTCACATCAATGACCGATCGCCATTCATCGTTTGAATCTCCAAGACACTTCCTTCCTTATACATCATGTATTTTTTCAAAGTTACTTATTTAATTTATAAAAAAAGTAACTTTTTTCTTATGTGTATTTTGATCATCAGCATTTAGTACTAAATGAATATTACTTCTTGCGCTAGATGGAGAAGCACATTTTTTCCCCCCATTTGCTAGATATTTCCCTCTAGCTGCCGCTGCTCTGTGGATGCGATTTCAGTTTGCCTTGCGTTTCAAGAGAGCCTTTGACTACCCCGAGGGTGGCGAGGGAACTCCTTGGTTACCATCACAACCAAACCCTCATGGAGCGTCCTAAATGTTGTACCAAATAATGTTCTCAGCATGTAATTGGATAATCACAGTACGAGAAATACTACAGATTCACTTTAAACCTACGTAAAGATAAAGGCTCTCGTCTATTATGAAAGAAGTATACATAAATTCAAGGTAAAGTAATATAGGCCTGTATAGATCCTTTAAAAGAATATATCCTACTCGCACCCAGACTAAGAAGAAGAAGAAGAAGAAGAAGAAGAAGAAGAAGAAGATTGATTTTTCTAATAATAGAAGTAGGCCTATAAAAATAATGTAGGACCTGCTTTCTTTATATTATAGCTTCTCTGTATTCCGCCTAAAAAATCTCCGCCTTCTAACCAATGCTGACAATAGTGCGTTTGAGAATTCACCTATTTCAGATAAGTCAACATCAGAATAGAATAAAACACACGCACTGGCTTCAACCGAATCGAAATAAGTTTTAAATAAATGCACATTTATATTACTAGGAAGGATAATTCACTATCATAAGTGTAATACAGCGAACTTTCCATATTTTATTGATTATGGTTTCATCGATCGTGTTCATCAGGTGTTGTGGCGAGTTCTGCACCTGGTATAACCATATTGGAACTAGTTTTGGTCAGACTATTCCACTCATACACCCCATGCTTGATATTGATCAATAACGTTTAGCAATTCCTCGGTTATAGACCAATCACGGCCGTTTATTTTACAATATTCTTGTAGGAATCACGAGGATGGCATTTTATCGGGTAAAACCGTCGGCTCGTTATTGGACACGAAAGCATCAGGGATGCAGTAATTAATACGTTATATGTTGTCATTAAACAGCACGAAAACATATTATTTTATACAACATAACTTGTTTGGAAATTGAAATAATATAAATGTACATCGATTAAAAACACAATTTCAATTCGGCGCAAGCCAGTTCGTGTGCTTTTATTCTGTTCTGCTGTTAGCTTACCTGAATTAAATTAACTATGTCTTATGCGCATAATTTGTACCACTGGTTACAGCATGGACATGGTAACTCGAGTCGTAGCACTGGTCTCAACATGGACATGGTAACTCGAATCGATTCATGAATGGTTGATTCATAGGATGCCGTGATCTCGGAGCTGTTAGTTTGGTTTTTATATATCAAAGCACGAAAGTAATAATTATTTGTACAATCAGTTACATTTTTATTCATGGAATATCTTAATAAAACCAACTCGAGTTGACGAATTTCAGTTGCAGTCGCGAATCTATCGATAAACTCGTCAACTCTCGCGGGATTACCTATGATAAATACTTTTATGAATTGTCATGAAAGACTATCTTTATCCCCTTCATATAATTCAGAACTGAAAAATGTTGTGTGCTTTCAAACACCCTGTAGTTGCTAAACACATCCTCTTTAACCGCCAGACAAACTTGTTCCACAGGATTTTTGTAATGTCACGTAATTTGAACCCCTGGTGCGGCTCGATAACCACCGCTAACCCTCACACGTTCCATATTTAATAAGACAACCCCTTCACACTCCCGACCATACTGCAAATCCTTTGCATTAAACACGCACACCAACATCTAACACTCGCGTCTCTTAATGATCCATATTTAATAAGTTAGTATCTTCTATTACGTGTAACCCTTGTGTGCCGTACATAACCGCATATGCTGTAACCTAATATATATTTTTTACTATTAAAAAAATTCATATTCTCCAATGTCACCAGTACCTGTCTTGGCTTAAAATATTACGCTGGAAATTTAAATATCCAAGTATATGTACATAAATTTCCAAGCTCTAAAAGTCACCATAAAGAATGGGGGAACATACACAAGGTTGTAATGAAATGAAAAAAACAAGTTACGTATCTCTATTCCCTCATGGTATAGACAAAACGGCATAACCTGTCTATTAACGAGTCCAGAGAGGCTTATATATCTGCCAGGAAAAATTATAAAACACTTTTTAATCAAAGAAAGATCAATTTTAACTGGAATTATATTAATGCAGCCGTTAATAAATGTAAAGCTGCTTGGCAGGTGTTTAATACTGCCAAAAAGGAATATAATATTTGTAGTCGTCGTATCATGCCTGATTCTTTTAATCAGTATTTTAATAAATCTTTAGAGGATATCTGTAGTATTGTGGCGCATTCTACAGAAAACTCTGTGCATCTTTTATCTAGTTTAATAATTCCTAAAATGAAATTTACCTAGAAACAGATTTATTGTGATGAGTTACTCAAAATAGTGTGAAATATGAAAACTCTAAAACCAAAGACATATATGATATTAGTAGTGACTTTTTAAAGACATTAATTCCTTAAGGTGTTAAGCCTTTGACTGATTCCATAATCAGCGCTTCTTTATTGGAATATTTCCTGATTGCTTAAAACTATGTACGGTGGTGCCTACATTTAAAAAAAGTGATCCTTTCAATCCTGGGAACTATAGGCCTATTTATATTGTGCCCACTTTTTGAAGTTAATTGAAACTATTATTAAGATCCAATTGACTGAATTGACTGAATTGACTGAACTTACTGTATTTTTTCGAAATCTCAATTTGGTTTTTCGAAGTTGTTTTATCAACTGTGGATGCAATTGAAAGCTTAATTTATTCCATACTCAAAGAAATTGACTTGTTCAAAAGTTATCTTACTAGCCGTTCTCAGAAGGTCTACTTAAATGGTCACTTTTCAGAACCTCTTTCTACAAAGTACGGCGTGCCACAAGGATCTGTTTAAGGACCACTATTAATTTTGGTAATGATTAACGACCTACCTGTTAATGTCAATAGTAAATCAATTCTATTTGCCGACGATTCAACCTTTTATTCTACAGCTAATGGTATAAATTCCCTGACATTGTCAACTGTAAATACAATTCAAGAAGCAACAAACTGGTTTACTTCAACCGGACTTTGTTTAAATGAGACACAAAATATCCTCTTTACATTAAGAACTTCTTGTAGTTTAGATACACTGTCCAATTCTAAGCTTCTTGGTATTATCGTAGATAATAACTTAACTTGGGCTTCGCATATTGACGCTGTATGTATCGTATATGACTGTTCAGAGTTATTTAGCTACTATACCACTTAAGAAATTTAGTCCCTAAATATTATAAAAATGCTTGCTATGGGTTTTTAATAGCATTTAGCTATATAGTATTCGTCTCTGGGGAAATGGCACATGGATTTAAAAAGTTCTCGGCTTACAAAAAAAAAGCAATACGAATAATAACAGGTTCTAGTTACAATGAGTGCAAGCCTTTATTTATTAAAGAAAGAATTTAGCAGTGATAAATATGGCGTATATCTTTATTGTTTATTATACATAAAAAATATAGATGTAACTCTCAGAAGAGACATCCATAATTAGTACACTAGGAATAACCATCACATAACACAATCATAAATTAGATTGACAAAAAAAAACTGGTTACTTACTTTAGCCAATAGGCTACTAATAAACTACCATATGATTCTCATTACGTTTCAGTAAATGGATTTAAAAGTTTTTTTTTATATAACTGCCTCTCCGAACATCCATTTTATAATATTAATGACTTTTTATACTACTATGTAATATGTTGTATACATTGTTTGTTTATTAATTATCTATACTAAACTTTTAGATTATGTTGAGTCACTTTAGTTTATAGAATCATTCATTATTATCATGACATGAAAGTAAATGGAAATTAATAAAGACAATTTTTATGTTCTATATCATGGACAGTCACAAAAGAGATAAACATCAAGTACAATATGGAGAAATTCCTTTTCTAAAATCTGAACTAGATGTAGTAGAGAAAATCTGCCCAGAAATAATTTATTATGACACAATAAATATGGACAAATCAGACAAAATTAAAACCTACTGATTAAACTGAGTATCATATATCATAAGAATGCCCATGGGAATTATTCCTAAACAAGACTTAGGGCCTGTGTGACGACTACCTGATATATTTATCTGCCAGATAGAGAACAGGCCTTTAGAGTTCCAGAAAACTCTGGAAACGGAATGAAAAACTGGTTAAGCATTGTTCTAAGGCTTAAACGGAGAAGAAGATACATATGCATACAGAAAACTAGTCATGGGAACCATAGCTTCTTATTATGTCTATTATCTTGTACAAGAAATTGTAAGCTTTTTGTTTTCTTTTTTTTTTTGTAATAGAGAATTTTGTAGTAATGAAAATAAAAATAAAAATTCGCTACGGTAAAAGAAAAAGTTGTCCTGAGGCATACATTATAAGAAGAATATATATATATTTATAGCTAATAGTCCTGGGAATCTTAGCTTTAGTTGTGAGCGATATTTCAATTTTGATATCTGTTATGGTTGGTTGGTTGTATGGTTAACAATCACATAAATGCAATCCACCTGGGCCGGGATCCACCCATCCATCTATCCATTCACCTTTCTCTCTTTCTCCTCTCTTTCTTTCTCTCTCCATTTGTTTTGAATAGGTCAATTGGCCTTAATAGCTACTAGCTTCATTGAAGTACATTAAAGTGTAAATCAACACTACTAATGGATAACCAAACACAGCTTTCTTTAATTTTGTTCGACGTGCTGAATACTGTGAACATTAAAGTACCGGACGCTTTCACATAGAGGCGACAAAACGTTTTATTTCCAACGTGAGTGACGTTGTCACAAGCTCCACCTGTTTTACTGGTTTTGTGGTAATCACCACATTTGCATGGCGCGGCGCCGAATTACATGGCCAACTCTAAACAAGACTCTACTGTAATTATACCACTCTGTTTCCTTGCTATTAGGAAATTAATAACTACATTTTGAATGCTCAATTTGAAGTACAGACCAAGTTGTTGTAAAGTTAACTTGTACAATTTGAATGTCTATTCCACTCATACACCGCGTGTTTGATATTGACCAATAACGTTTATTAATTCCTCGGATATGGACCTATCACGATCGTTTATCTTATAATATCCTTCCTCGGATCGCAAGGATGCAATTTTATCTGATAAAATGTCAGCTCGTTAATATATTTGATTACTGGACACGTAAGGCACCAACGTGCAGTGATTAATACGTCACTGCTGCCAGTCACTAGAATGAAAACACATTATTTTTACAACATAACTTCTTTAGAAATTGTGATGCGCACTATTGATAGCATTGGGATCGATTCGTGGACTGTTCATTCATCTAGTATGCCGTGATATTGCGGCTGACAGAATACCGACAACAAAGTAAGATAATAATTTTTATTTACAAAATCCGTTACACTTTATTCATGGGATAGTCTTAATAGATCTTACACGAGATTACGAACTTCGTTCTTGCAAATATATCGATAAACTCGTAATCTCTCGTGAGATTACCTATGATAATTTTTTACATTGGGAATATACATTTCTTCAAAATGTCAATGACAATATACTAAAGTAAGTCGCACTTAATAGTGCGAATTGGAGAAGAAACAGAATTATTGAATGAAATGCTATTCTTGTTACAACAAAAATAAAATATTCGCATTACAGTTCACTATAGTTTTACATGAGCATTCAATAAATGCACAGACGGCGATCTCAGATGTTAACATTCCAAATTTAGGCCAATTTTATTTTTTAAATATACCACATAGCTACTTCGCAATTCATGACTTTCCACATTTCGTATTAATTTTACGAGTAACATCCAATTAATTGTACTTTTTGGGTTTATTTTATGGTTGATCATAATCGCTAGCATTTGACATTTGTTTCATTGTTTTAATATTGTTAATTGAATGAACCGCCTTCGGGGATTTGGATCTAGAATACTGAAACGAAACATTCTGTTCCACTTTAAAATATAACATTTTAATGAACTATTCTACATAAAAACGAAAACTCGGATGAATGGAAATTAGTCAGACCGAGTCAAGTAAGTTTCGATTGACACCTCGCTCGTACGTATTATAGTATTAGCTTTGAAAATGTAAAATGACAGAAAAAACAATAATTATTAATCTATTTCAATCCAGAACAGTATTTTTTTAGGATTATTTGCAAAATTTATAGCATGCAGTCATAAATTCACAAAGCAATGTAAGTATTGTTATTTTATTTCATTTGCAGTTATTGTAATTGAGCGTGTTACAATGTTGATAACATTTAAAAAAATTTTATCACTGAGGATGACCATAACTTGGTTGAAATATATTTGATCTTTAATACTTTAAAACTTTTGTTTTGACAAGGCGGAGTTACAACATTTTAGATTCATTGAGCGCGTTATTGTTAAATTGATATGGTTTTGTTGTTTATGTTTTTGGTGTTTTGTTCTTCTTAATGTTTTTTTATGTGATTGTCGAAGAGTCCACTATGTAATTTATTATCTTAGTAGGCTTAAAATAAAAGAAAATAAATCAAATAAATTAATTCTATGTAACGCTTTACTGCATAATATACAAAATCGTAAATATGAGTTCAAGAAAACCTAGACTATGGTTGTGATGGTGAAAGTCTGCATATCAAACAGCGATTACCGGTAGTTTATTCCTACCCTAAATGTACAGTACTAAAATTCAATGCACCTTTTGTCTTTCTGGAAAATCAAGCATCTTGATCTTGCAAGAAAGAGCAATAAGAATACTCTCTAGAGCATTTCCTACAACGTCCTGTAAACCACTGTTTACAGAACTTAATATACGGTACTTATATTGTAATCAATGTTTGTTTTGAGCTGCCTTGTCTAATTAAAAAAAGAATCTCCAATTGCATAATAAATGCTCTACTGTCCACATCTACTCTACCCGAAATAAATAAATCTTGCATATAAATAAATATATACACAGCACTACCCAGAAAAGTTTTGAATAGGTTGCCCTTAAACTATTTAATTCATTGCCTAACAAGGTTAAGGAGTTATTTTATATTCCATTTAAATGGACAATTAAATCTAACCTGATATCAAACACCCTTCATAGTGTCAAGGAATTTGATGACATTGCCTGGTGATAAATGTGTACATGTAAGTTATTAACACTTGTATTTATTAAAATCCGTGGCTAATATTGCTCAATATCTGTGGCAAATAAATCTATTCTATTCTATTATATTATACTGACTTAATTAACAGACGTTTTCTTGTGTTTCTGTCTTCTGCGTAGTATTTTGAGACCAGCGATGGTAGAAGTTTACCCTGTTTTTCATTAAACTGTAAGATTAGTGCCAGTAAGATTGGGAAGAATTATAAAAAAGTCAAATAAATCAAGAGAAAATTACATTAGAATTATCAGTTAATATTGGACGAAGAGCAATAACTATTTCAGCAAAAATTAAAATAAATACATTTTTTATGTTTACTTTTACTACCAGTATTTTACATGTATTTGCTATTATTACTATTATTATTGAGAGATGAAAAATGTTAGAACAATTATTTAATTAAAAAGCATTAAAAATAGTGTATGATACGCACGATAAAATAATTGTATTTTGCTTTTAGGATTGCTACACTCACCCTTAAGGGCTCGTTTCGCAAACATACCTACACGCAAAATGAATCTGGTGTTTATCACTTGTTTCATAAATAAATATTACACGGTATTACACAATTGTAAGTGGTATACTTTAATTTCATGGCATCTCACAAATTAAAAAAAAATTAAATAGTAGACCGTCTGTGCTTTCTGCTGACTGCCTATTTTATCTGCCTGGTATGTCTCCCATCTTGCCTCTCTTTCTTCCCTTCCTTAACTCCTCTGAATTGCCTAAGTATTTTTATTTTATTTAATTTATATATATATATATATATTTAGCCATACGTCTAGCAACATACGCGTATCCTTTATACTCACCCTAAACTTTCCCTTTTTTAACAGATATTTCTCCATATTGCCTTTTCATCTTTTGTTATTTGTTGATGAAAAATGTACCCAGCTGACCGTAAACTTTACAATTTGGTATACTGAATTTTCCTTCTAAATTGCTGCTATGTTTTGTTTAATGTGACGAGTATTGTCTTTGTTTCAACACTGGCATACATGTTTACAGTATGAGTAATGCAGTGTTTATACAAGTCTACAGTTCACATCCCATGCAAGTAATTTCGTTAACCGGATAAAGGAACAATACACACACCGAGGTAGTTGCGAGTCCTTAATAATTCGATGCGTTACGTACGTATCTACTAATTAAGCATTGTTACATGGTGTAAACTCGCCAGACATGCTTACTGCTGGAAAGCGACATGAGTTGTAAACTCTCTTCTTGTTCTATTGTTTCAGATAACGCACGAATACATTGTTGTAATATGCTATGTTATTATTATCATTGCCATGCATTATCGAACTCAGCTAATCAGGATATAGGAAACTACGTTCGGTCTCTCAATGACTGCATACTTACTTATTCAATGGCAAAACAATTCCTAAGCAAGTTAAGGGGACATTAAAAGCCCTATCCCGCCAATGTTAACATTGCTGACTTCATGTACCATTATCTCAGTAACCATTCAAGATATCAGAATGATATTTTTAGAGGATTAAGATATGATCTTTCTGAGCTCACTGATCTACACTTGTGTGAAAATATTAGCTGTGAAAAGTTTTAGATTTTTTTGTTTTTGTAAATTTACAATTTTTTTTTTCTCCTGCATTTTATTTTTTTGCAAATTAACTATTGATCTGATTGGTACCAATGTAGATCCATAACATCACTTAAATGTTTGCAATATGATCCTAAACTTTTATATGCCTATCTCTTCTAGTTTCTGAGAAAAGGGTACATTTATATTTAAAAATGTTGTTTTTAGAAACGCTACGTCGAACATAAAATTCATGAAAAACTTACATGTGTAAATTAACTATTGATCTGATTAGTACCAATGTAGATCCATAGCATCACTTAAGTTTCGGCAATATGATCCTAAACTTTTATATGCCTATCTCTTGTAGTTTCTGAGAAAATTGTACATTTATTTAAAAATAAATTATACTTAATTTAATGAAAATATACAATAAACAGAAAATTAACATTTTTCATCAAATGTGCTTTCAACCTCCCCTTAAAGTAATATAAACAATTTTATGGAACTCGGAGGTTCATTGCCGCGCTTACCTGAGCCCACCATTCAACCCTATTGCTAACTACATCCACCCATACCTCGAAAATCCTACTTCCCTTAAATCTATTCTAATGTTGTCCTCCCACCTACGTCTATAAGTCTTCCACGAGATGTCTTCCCTTCGGGTCTCCCGTCAATAATTTTGAGATATGTCTTTCCTCCCCCATGCGCGCAACATGTCCAGCCCATTTCATCCTCCGTGATTTAATTAGCCTTAGTATGTTTGGTGAAGAGTATAGGTTATGAAGCTCGTTTTTATGGAGTTTTCTCCAACCCCCATTTTCATCTCTCTTAGGTCCAAATATTTTCCTAATAACCCAGTTTTCGAACACTTTCAGATTATGTTCTTTCCTAAGAGTAAGCGTACGGGACTGCATGCAGGATGGAGTTTATTAATATTTACTTTATTACCTGCCATATAACTTATTAATTCTGTCAGGGCCAAAACAATAGGCAAACCTACTTCAGCCTTGCCATCTTCACGTGATCAAAATTAAACAAGTAACGATGTACACTGCACCAAAAAGACATAGCTCTTTCAAAACCCTCGCAAACAAGAGATCGGCTTGGAAAACAGTTCTACTATTTTCTTTACTTACAATCTCTCCAACAATACCATGGAAGCTAATTTAGATAAATTATGTAGGTATGTTGGGAAAGCTACCTAAGGAGTTCAAAGACTAAAGGTTTCATAACTTCAAAGCAATGAAAAATGATTTTCAACGTTTCGAAAATCCTTTCACCGTAAACTCTCATGCAGTAAGACCAAAATTACATACTTCATTACATCTTTAGTTCAAGAAATATTTCGGGATCAGTAAAATCTATGCTGATGTTGGCGGTAATAATCACAACAGCTATCCAAACAAGGTTAAATATTCTCCTTGTCTCTGCATTTGTGTAAGTTTACTTTCCTTCAGCTCTAAGCTCGTTTAAGGTTAACCTCAGAATGTGAATGTTTCGGACACATAGTAAGGAAACAGAATGAAATATTAGCACAAAGAACCTTGTTTAGATTTTGTTACGTGATTCGAATGATGTGGAGACCGCAAAACCGGGAACACAGGAGGAGCTCGGGCTGACAACTTCACTCGTGGTGGAATTAAAAAGTTCTGTCTCCGTTGTGTGAAAGCGTCCGGTACTTTAATGCTCGCAATATGTGCTCGATTACACATTGAACAAGATTAAAGAATATTGTGTTGCGAGTTGTTTGGTTATTCATTAATGGTGCTGTTTTACACAGTGAAGTACTTTATACATGGCAGCTGTTAAAGTCAACTGACTTCGTTCAAAATGAACTGAGTGGTGGAGAGTTGAAAAGAGGGGAGGAGAGAGAGAGTGATTAAGAGACTTATACAGGGGAAAAGCTTCCTTGAAGTATAAAATAATTAAATTACATTAAATGTAGACCTAACAAGAAAACAGAAAAATATTAATTTAGAAAGAGATAATTAAGTTTTCGTGTCTACGGCTTACGTAAGAAAAGGTATTTTAGAATTTTTAAATAAGACCTAAGTACATAATATGCAGAATTCATTTACAATTAAACCTAAATCTGTTCTAAAATGAGAAACTACTTGATTTGTTTCGTATCTTCTTTAAACTATGGATATGTCTTGGTGGTATCGTATTCATTAAATGCAATATTATTGTTAATAAACTCACACAAAACAACTAAATATAGCAAATAAAACTACTAAATGAATACGTACTATAAGTAGACCCGAGAGAGATTTGTTTAGTTACTTCGTAATATTGTATTTCTTACAATTATGTTAAATATGACAGTGTAAAGAAGTATCAATAGAGTTGTGTAATTTAGTTCTTGAAATCGACAGATTTTTTATTAATTTAACTCCAAGAATCATCAGTCAGGCAATAGGCCTATATGCATTAGACTGTGTTTTCCGTAAAACTAAATAAAGAAGCCAAACTGGAGCGAAGAGGCATTAATTTTTTCATTAGTTTCTCCTTTAAAAATCCCATATACTTCGTTTCATAATGTGCGATTTTTATTATTTAAATTTTATATAAACTGTAAACGTAATCAAGTTTGTTTTATACAGAGAAATTTATATATATATATATATATATATATATATATACTTGTACTACATTATATTTACCATTCACTGTAGTGTTTTCCATGAGCTTGTAAAAATTAATTCTATTTTAATAAATCTTGAAATAGGACAACTATCGAGTTTAGACTAATGTCTTCTATCTGACTGGAACTGCTGTTGTATTTTACCTTGTAGGTTTTGAATATCGTAACTGTATATTTGAAATTGGAGATTTATCAATATTGAATATGCCTTTCCAAAACTATCAAGGCTCAATAGCTTTCAAGAATCAAAAGAGGTTGCCTGAATGTCTTAATTTTTACACAATGCCATAGCCTATATAAAAACAGTTAGTTGTTTGCATAGTCAGATTAACCCACTTATCTGCCTCGCTTCTAAAATAGCATCGTCGAGTTACTGGGATTCACTACCTCAAGTTTCTATAGGTAAAATAGAAAAATTATTAAATTCATCCATTAAATTAATTAAACTGGCAACGAAATTAATTGGTTACCTTGAGAATAAATAAAAAACGAAAAGCTTTATCCGGCTAAGAATCGTCCCAATGTTAAGTATATGACACTACTTTTAATTATTATACTATTTAATAATATATATATCTCATTTTTAATCTATTTTTATATAATAATCGAGTCTTTTATGTCCGCAGTTACTATTATAAAATTTGGTAAGGATCAGTTAAGCGATTTAAATTTGATGTAGTTTTGAATTGGCAATTTCGGTCGCTGACAAACACTTCGCTCCGAAGTAGTATGTACTTATTTTTTTATTCGGCCATTTATTTATCCCAGGGTTCCTGGATCAGAGGCTATACTCCTGGTCATACATTGAAATTTACATTAATTTTCATTCAATAACATGATCCTTCGCTTCTTATAATAGTAAGTACCGGTACGCACTTCATTGTCTTAAAATATTAGAAATTTCTGTTTTGGAGTTTATTATTTAGAAATAGCTCAACCACTTGAACAATAACATCGATACCGCCGGGAGATGCGGCAACTTCTCCATTGCGTGTGTGCTGCACTAAAACTAATTCACGCCCTGGAAGCAATCCCTATATTTCATTCACGTCATGACAGTTCCTTTGCGAGAACAGTTGCAATGAAAAGAACCTGCGTGCTGCTTAATCAGTTGTAATGAATCTTGCATTACCTATCTTAAGTATTTATTAGTGCAGTAAGTTGAATAGTTAATCAGGCACCTCGCTTATGGATCTGTCAGCCGCAGGAAACTTAGCAATGGCTGGTTCCATATTCTCGTAACTGCACTTAACCTAGACATTTCTTCCAAACACTACAGTTAGTGCAATGAATAATGGTGGTGATCATCATCAAGAAAAAGATGGTAATGATGATGATAGTAATATATTTTATTGCCTACAGTTTTGTGGATTTGTCAACAGAGTATAGTGGGTTATTTGTAATATGTTTTATATTGTCACAAAGCCCAGAAAAGAATCGCCCAGAAATTGATAGAAGAAGGACTCGGCTGGAAAGCGCTAGAATTGGAGACATCCAGAAAGGGACGGCCCTCTTATTGCTGATTGGAGCCGCGCGCCAACGGGCGCGGCCTACTCCCTGGCACGGCGCGGTGAGTGACGGTGCGCGCTCGTGGGAGGGGCCAGAGGTGGAGCCACGCGCTAAGGGCTGTGACGGCGCACCGCGCGGACATTCTAGACCATGCGCGGGCGGGGAACTTTCGAGACGTCGGCTCTGGAATATTCGTCGGCCCTATATATAGGGCCGCGAGCGAGCGGAGAGTCAGTCAGTCAGCAAGTCACAGTCAGTGAATGAATGAGAGTTCAGTTCAGTTCAGTACAGTGAAGAGTCCGTGAAGAGTCAGAGTCAGCGAGAGGCAGTCCGTGAGTAGCGGCGAGCGTCAGCGTCAGAGGGTGAGCTGGACGGAGAGGACTGATCAGCGCGGCCTCAAGTGAGTGTGACTTGGGGAGCTGAAGAGCCGGTGACCGTAGGGACTAGTCAACGGAGGGACCCGCGAGCGGAAGACCTAGTCAACGGGGAACTAGTGATCGGAGAGAAGGGTGAACGGAGGAACTAGTGAACGGAGGAACTAGTGAACGGAGGAACTAGTGAATGGAAGAGCTGGTGAGCTGAGGCAGTGCCGTCCCTGGGAACTCTGCGCGACGGGTGGATCGTACAGCGGCAGCGAGGACTGTGGAGTTGACCGGCGCGACGTGGAATTATCTCGACTGGGAGTCCGCACAGTGTGTGCGAACGGAACAGTGCTGTAATTAGGACTGAGCACAGTGAGAGTGAGCACTGAACAGGACAGTGAACTGGCGAATAGTCTGGAGTTTTCTGGCTGTATTGACAATTGTTGTAGGAAATAAAGAAACCTCCATCCTTCAATTATAAACTCGGTGTTCTGATTTTGAACCCCGACGTGCCCTTGTTACAATATTTTTAGAATGTAGTTAAATTTATTGTTTGGAAAATATTAAAACGTTTGAGAACAATTGCCTCAAGTCCTTCAAAATATTGGTCCTACATTCTATAAGGGATTTTTGGTTTGATGCATTTCTTATTTGATTTAAGAATATTTGTTACAACAGGAAAATTGTTAACATTCTTTGTGACGAATATTAAAACTTGGTCTATAAAATATTATTATTATTAGTAATAATTAATAATAACAACAACATTAGTACTGTATTAAGATGTGAGGAGGATAATGATAAAGTAATATTAACGGTAATAAATAATAATAATACAAATAATAATTAATAAAACGTTATAGGCAAGTCAAAACTATTAATCACACGGTACCTGAGTAAAGTACCGTAACTTGGCCTTGTACTAAAACTACATTTTCATCTGAAGTGAATTAGATAGTTGACTAAATAACCGGAAATAACGTTAGAAATCATGATCGAAAGGTATATAGTCTACACTCTGAGCTCAATCAAAGGTGAACAAAGCATGAAAACTTGTTTCTTTGTCAACTTTAGATTGAAAATATATCTGAAATTTCAAGTTACTGCAGCTTGTTAGAAATAGTAATATACTCAGGCAAATTGTGGTTTTGTACAGTTTATCCACTCTCTTTGATTTCTACATTATTTTGTATAATGAAAGACTGAGTGAGTTTGACTGTATACTGGAGAATAATGTTTCTCTTGGTTGTGGTGCTGAGATCTCGTTTAGGAGTAGAATTCATTAACGACAGACCCTGGAGGCTGGCAATGGAGGCCTCTATCATTTGTTTGCTGGAGAAGGTAATAGTCATTTAGGAGTGATTAGCCACAGCATAAACTTCGTAACCTGCTCGTTCTCTCTGCCTGCACGAAGGCCGCAAGTTGCGACAGACTATTAGGACTTTAATATCGCTAAGTGAATTCTAACACATGTTTTAAGTAAATTCATATACCACTGTCTGAAGCATGAGCCAGCGTATACCCATGGTATAATATACAAACTAGAGATCAGTTTCGAGCTTTCCAATATGGCACTGTTAATCTAAACTACAGGCCATCAAACAGGTTTCATCTATGAACCCTCTTCCCCTTTGATACTATTCCTGCACTGTTACTGTTACTGGAATTCACACTGTAGCAAACATATTCCTAAAAAAAAAAAAAAATTAAAATAATAAAAATCTCGAAACCCAATAATCCCTACCCAAACGATTTTAATAACACAAAATCTTAACATGTACAATACGGTAAAACTTTGTGCAACATTTAAATGAAGTAAAAATTGTATAACTACCTTATACCCTCAAAATAATTCTTATATGTTGTAAGAATAGATAACCTAGAAATATTGATATTGGAATTGCTATGAAAATATATGCCAGTATCAGAGTTAGGTGAAAGTTTAATTATGCAGGATCTATAATTGTAATTTAACCATATAAAAGATAAAAAAACATATGTACATACAAAACAGATATGCTTGTCAAAAATTCACCATTACATCAAAGATATGTCCATATATTAAAATGCATAACAACACTTCAAATTTTGTTGGCAGGTTATAGATCCTGCATAATTAAACTTTCATCTAACTCTGAACTCTTATTTTCATAGCAATCCCAATATCAATATTTGTAGGTTATATATTCTTACAACATATAAGAATTATCTTGAGGGTATAAGGTGGTTATACAACTTTTACCTCATTTAAGTGTCAATCACCCTCAAAGGAAACATGAAGTTTATTAATTTGTGAAACATGTTTTGAACCTTTTATTTACTAGCTCCACTTATTCCGTAGGTGTAGAGAAATAACCGTGTTCGGCCCTTAAATTTCTTCCTAATGTCGAGCATCTTAAGTTTTGAGGCACACTGAGCCCAAACATACATTTTTAATCAAAGCCTATGTATGTCTGATGTGTCCTGAATTCCAGAGTACAGCTTTGCAACGAAACATAACGCAACATAATCGAAAATAGTTCCGACGTAACATCTCATAAGATATAAGTCTTATGTCCTAACATTGTTACATACACTCTTATCTTCTTGCTTCATTTGAAGATGCACGATTGAGAGGCGTATGTACCCTATAGCTCTCCAAGTAACTATCCGTGGTTACAGCGAATAGGTGTTGATTTATGTCACTAAAATGAGCGAAACATAACTCCTCGGCTGATAAAGCCGCCTAAAAGCCTGATGTGGATAGATGAACGCCACGACTAGACTACTGAGAATGTTGCATGTTGGAGAGAAAATGAATCAATGCAGAGAATTCGTATCTTAGGAGACACCCAGGGCTGAAAACTGACATATTGACTTGAAGGCTACTTCATTCCCACAGGAGCTCGAATAACGCATTTTTTTTTCTCGAAAACACATCCCATGGATTATGCGAACAAATCGAAACAATATGTATCTTATAAATGTTTTCTGTAAATGTGTTAGTTTATTCGAAAACCATTACAAATGTAAATGCACTTTGCCTCAAGCTTTTCTATTTCCAGTTTTAGTTATCGCGTCACTTGACACCTGAATTCTTGATGTGCTTCTAGATTAACGGATTTTCTTGTAAGTAAGAATTTCCGCTCGGCGGAGAGTAATTCTGTTTTGTTGATTGATTCTCTTTGAACTGCGCTCAGGCGGAAGCAATGAGTTGAGAAGCTAATAAGCCGCGGAAAATACTAAGTAAACCTTAGCTGTTAGATGGCGCCTTTGCTTCCGTAAATACCAGTCATATAATATTGATTCTGCTCTATTATTACAGAACTCTTAAGCAGGTGACCTAGTTTTTATCCAGCTTCCCACATGCACCACGATAGGTCTGAGATGCACAGCTTAACTGACAAATATAAGAATTTAATAGAAAATCTACAAATTATATAGGTTTCATATATAGGCCTATTTAGAAAAAAAGACCGTTCTTTGCACAAATAAAAGCTACAGCAATTTAATCAGGGCTGTGATGTTGATGCATCTACTGTGGGTTTCTAATGGTGGTGTTCAAGTTGCAGGAATTACACAAAGTTTTGGTAAGTTTAAATATCAAGGAAAAATTGAGTATCTTATCACATAATGAAAGTTTAAAACGTGTTGATTGTGGACCGTACTGTATTGATTTATAGAATTCAATTTTCATTAGTTATTTCTTTTCCATAGGTCCCCACTAATTCTTCATTAAACGGATTTACAATCCTACCTATTGTCACCTATTATTATTATTATTATTATTATTATTAAGAAAATTAAGATTATTTGCTTCGCTTCAAATAACCAGTTTTTATACATTTCCAAATATTTCGTAATTATAGGTGCGAACGTAAAATTCAATTTCTTTTAACGTCCTGAATAGAAAATTATTTATGTTACAGAAATCTTTGTGTAGTATTAAATGAGTTTTATTTCATCGTCTTTACAAAACTGGAATGATAAAAATAAACAAGGTCGAGGGGAAACTTTATTTCAACATAGTGAACGGCCGATCAACTGAAGCCAATAAGAAACTCTGAGCTTTTTAAAACATTACTTCTTTAGAGTAACCTTCAATGCAATATTATTTTTTGCTCCAGAATACTTTATGGCTTCCTCTATAACCTTTCACAAATGGTTCCTATTTAATCTTTCGATATAGAAGCAGAACTCTATCTGAGAGAACTTATGAGTGCATCTAGTTGCTACCTTCTTAACTGATTACTAACCTCTGTACAACTCCTTTCTGGTAACAAGGAAAAAACATTTATGCCAGTTAATACAAATTTAATCATTTATATAAGAGTCCAGAATATGTGGAGTAGAATGATAGTCCTGTGTTTATTAAACGGCTGCTTATGTTCATATAACTAGCTTCAAGAACATCATCCATAAGTGTCTCATGTGCTATACACGATTTTCGCTAACGTTTTTTCTCTTAACGATATTTAATCAACGTATTTTGGTTTTTAAGGTTAAATGTTTTTATTATAATTAAAACTTCGATTATTGACTGTCACAATATTACTATAATTAATTAACCTGTCTGTGTAGTTCAGTATCCAAAATAATAATTGGGTTTTCTGTTTGGGGCAAGAGGTGTTTTTCTCAGCTACCCCAAAAAATCTTAGAAATTCCGCCTTTTAAATTTAACTTCCTCGAGATTAAGAAAATTCTCATGAAAATACAGCGAGACTCCTTGCAGATATTACATTTACATTTATATCTGAAGCAAAAATAATTAAACTAAACTGAACTCTATGGCGCTACATCCCTTTGAGGGACTAGGCCTGCCATCCGACCGCTGCATGATCTGAAAATGGCAGGATTGGGGTGGATGTGGTCAGCAAGCCGACCACCATGGCCGTTACTGATGACTCAGCTTGTATCACGAGGCTGAGTGCACCCCGTTCCAGACATCCCTATCTCAGAAAAAACCGAGGATGTACCGGGGATCGAGCCCAGGCCTGCGGATCAGTAGTCAGCAACGCTAACCACTAGACTACATAGGGACCAAACATAATTAGGATGCTTTATTTTCAACTGAAGTATGGTCCAAACATAAGACAGTTTATTTTTTACTGATTCTACTCTGACAACTTGGAATTATAGTTAACTGTGAGAACCACGGCTGGAACTTGTATCCTTTCCCAAAATGTGACAAATCGTGTATGTGATAAAAGGTGACATAAAGGTTACAGAGTGTAATAATAATTATTAGAGAGATTAAAGAACCCGTATATATATTTCAGAGATTTTGTCCGCCATGCATTCCATAAGAAATTACCCTACTCTTCTTCGATCTCAAAGACAGAAAGGGGTGGCCTTGCAGAATTTTTACGGAAATTGACAGAATTCAGTGGAACGAGTACAGTAATATAATTATAAGACAGGGATCATGGCTTATGTTCTCATATATATATATATATAAATTACACACGAGTTCATCGTGTCAGTGTGTTTTAAGTTATTTAATATTCCTACTAACATTGATATCCAATAATTTTTCTTCGGAAAGCATGTTTAACCTCCCCTTTCGAAAGACTTTCACAGCAATATCTTTAGGCGTGGGTAGAGACTCCTAAAACGGACATAGAGGAACTCCCTGGTGAGAGACCAACTTGATCAGGGCTTCA
Organism: Ectobius pallidus; assembly: GCA_964059195.1. Taxonomy (NCBI): domain Eukaryota; kingdom Metazoa; phylum Arthropoda; class Insecta; order Blattodea; family Ectobiidae; genus Ectobius; species Ectobius pallidus. The sequence goes on along the minus strand of CAXKWD010000007.1, from coordinate 115,465,346 downwards.
TCCTAGATATCTGTAAACAAGTAGGACACAACACACAACATCCAGTCCTAAGCTTCAAAGGAGATTTCTCATTACCTACTGGAAAATCCCCTGCCCGATCGATCCGTCCCCGGCAACCGAATTGGAAGAAAGCGAGGTATCGACTCACCCGCGGCGGTGGTTTCGAGTGTGAAAATGATGAAAGAAAAGACAAACATATTTTTCTTATATCATGTTACTATTAATAATAATTAATAATGCATTTGTCTGCAACTACAGTCCTAGGTTAGTGAATGAGTTACTCAGTCTATTTTCCACAGTTACCTGTTTCATTATGAAGTACCTACCTGTCAATAGGTATCTAACGTCTGCTCATTTTTATTTAACAGTTACCGCAAAGATGTAATAGCAGCTTATGTATGGACTTATTAACCAAAGGTTTTTCTTTTTATTGTATACTTCGATAATATACAAGAAACCTTTGGAGGAAATAGGCGTATGGATTTTTTTAAAGCAATGGTGAGCTATTGATAGGCAAGAAATTCAAATATGTTAACTTATAACATGAAGAGTACTAGCGGTGTCACTCAAACTCTTTTCATAAGTTCAGGTTTGAATGCGAAAGAGAGCATTGTCAAAATATGCAAATATTACCAAAGATTTCCACATGCTAGCTCCTATTATGGATACAAAAGATGTTATATCTGACAGAAATACGATAATATGAGAAGACAAAATTTAAAAAGAACCCTATCATAAAAAACGTACACGGAAGTGTTAAAAACGACTTTAGATAATCCCACTTGAAATGTGAAGTGGGATGAGCTTATCTGAAAGACGTGAACTTGACAGGCTGTTGATATGTAAAGGCAATTTGCAGACTTTTACATAAGTTGTGAAGTTACTTACATTCTCTATCTCACGAGTCATATGAAATAGAATATTTGTTTCTTTATTGATCAACTTTTGTCTGTGTGCCTCCCATTGGGTCATCATCTAGGGGACCTCTGATTAACTTCTATGACATAAAATTAAGTGCGTAAATTTCGACAACTGTTGACTCTTTGCCTCCTATTACGTCATCTCCGTGATTCTATTTTTGTTTTAATGCAAATAAAAACCTCTCCCCCGAACTGTAGTCAGGGGAACGTGTTATAATAATTAGTTACATTAAAAGCTATTCTCACAGCAAGCTTACTAGCGACGACCACTTGGTATATGATTCGTAGTCGTGAAATTGTTAAAAACATTTTTTTCGATTATAAGACATTGCCAAAATTTCACTTCATTAAAAAATCCAGAGAACATATTATCAGTCATATCATACCACGGAATTACGTTGAAACTTGCAAAATTCGTTACTAAAAAGAAATAAACATAGGTGATTTTTACTATTAAAAGTCTTTGTTCCAGAGCGAGTGGAATAAAGTGATTCCATCTTTATGTATCCTGATGTTTTATGAATCAAGCAAAGAGGAGAATCTAGTATTAATTTACCTTGGCTATTACTTAACTTAATCTTCAAATCTTTACTATAGTGGTCGTCAGTACGGTACTTTTTTAATTCTACTTTAAACCAAGAGCAAAATCCTTTTTGAAAATGTAAGAAGGATGAACTTTGATGATCTAGATTTAGCGAGGAAGTATCCATTTCCTCGCTAAATCTAGTTAAATTAAATTAATTTATTAATGAATAAATTATATTATTTTTTAATTTTTTGATAATATAATCGAATTGTCAACTTGGAACATAGAAATAAGCAAACTCACCCGATGAGATTAGTTTCTTATAATAGTTATTATAATTTTATTTAACCATTGATTAAGTATACAATGCAATAGGTTTCATCAGTGAGTCATTAAATAAAATATGTCTCCAAATATTCCTCTACGGTATAAAAATTTAGTTGCTTGATAATACTTTTCACTTTACATTTAAAAGCACTCAAATTACCAATTTTGCATTCAAGGGTATTTTATTATGCATTAATTATTATGCCCAATAATTCCAAATGAAGCAATATATTTAATGTATATATATCAATTGTGTCAGTCTATTAAATTACATGAGTTATTTTTAAAGAAATGTCAGTTCTATTACTAGACTTCGGACTTTTAGGTCGCTAAATATGCTGTTTTAGATACCTAAAATAGGGTCTAAAAATTGGAAAATAGGGTCTAAAAATTGGAAAATAGGTTCTAAAAATCGTAAAATAGTCTTATAAGATAATTATGTTGACAATTTTCTGAAATATCTCAATTGCAATGCAGAATATTATATTTATTGAAGTCAACATTAGTCAATAATTATGATAAAACACAGATTTAGGCCTGTGTACACAGAATTATATAGACCTATTACTAGGGCCTGTATTACTACAACAGTGAAAACCTAATCCCTGCGCCCAGAAGCGACGCACGCTAGCACATTCAACTTCTTGTATCCCTCAGTGATGAGTTGGGAGAAAAACACTAGACTACATTTTCTTGGGAATTCCAAGGAATTTTTCTACTGAAGACGAAAACTTCCTTACTACTTAACCACGTCACAAATGTGCCATGTACTGCACATTCCGAGCTAAAAATTGAGTACGAACTGAAAATAAATGCTAGAATTTATAACAAAAAGTAACTTATTTTGAACTTTAGAGCAAAACAAGCAAAACGGCAATATTAGACTCTAACGTAAAAATAGACTGTTTTAGGTCCTATAAAAGTATAAGTTTTAGGCATAGTCACTTATGAAACATGTATATACAAGTTTCCGTTCATATATCACTTAAGGATTAAAATAGGTTTTTACCCAAAATCCGAAGTCTATGTATTACATAAAACTTGATAATACTTCAATATATTAGGGATAACATCGAGTTCTGAGCCGAGTGTAGGCTTAAAACTCGCACGTATTTCACGTGTTGGCTAACAATGTAGTGCCTCATTCACTTCAAATTATTTCCATGGAATGTATACTATTCCAAGAATTCATATTAGTGAACGCGTAAAATTTCCAACATTCGCTTGTATAACAATGACGCAGTTTGTTTAGCGTGCGTTGAACGTGCCTAGTAACCGCATTAATGTGAAAACTCCAATCAATGCAACTGACGCTTCAATGCATTTTATATAATTTACATACTTCTGAAAGAAAACACTTCATGAACAATTACGAAACTATTCCACATATTTTAATGTTTTGTATCACGGTCAAGCCGCTTGATCATGTTTCACTCGACAACAATCTTACACGACAATTGAAAATATATTATTTGGCATTATTATATTTAATAATATACGAGGGGCGTTCCATATTGATTTACACTTTATTTCCTTTACACTCACTAAGAATCTCTATGCCTCAGCAGATATATCCACTTTCTCAACCTAGTCTCCATTAAGTTGTACACACTTGCGCCACCCAAGTGGAAGTTCTCCTGGCCCTCCTAGAACCATTTTTTCAGAGCCTGTCGCAACCACCTCAGGACAATTCATGGAAGTTGACAAAATGATGTCCGCACAGAGGTTTTTCCATAGCTCTGAATAGGCGGTAATCAGAACCAAAGCCCAATCAATCCAGTGGAAGCACAAAGGTAGCTCCCCACCGAAGAAGTTCTGTACAGCGCCCTCAGCAGGCAAAAGCATGGCCACAATCTTTTGGAACAAGGATGGAATCATCCATATTGACTGGCTGGAACCAGGGACCAACATTAACAGCACGACTAAGATGGGGTTTCCGGTGCTGCCACATCCACTGTATTCTCACTTCGGCGTAGACATCATTTCGCCGACTTCCAGGAAATGTCCTGAGGTTCTTAGTGAATGTAAAAAAAGAATAAAGTGTAAATCAATAAGGAACGCCCCTCGTACATGTAATTATCTAACAAAATTAATCTAGGTATTGAAACATCCACATGGAGGGCCTATGCCCCACCGTTGGTGTCACATGTAAAGAGTCGGTTACATGTAATTATCGGCCTACGCAGGAACAATAGGCCTATCATAAATTTCTGTTCTCAGTAGATTATGTCCTGCCTCGAGCATCTCAAAGGTACTTAGAATTGTGATCGGTAGACCAAGTAGGATGCTTATTCACGTACGAGAAAAAATTACTACATGACCCCACTTCCGTTTTATTCTAACTTTAAGGAAGTATAACGAAACGCCCCTTTTACACCTGTATAGCCTACTCAAAGATGCATAGAATGCTTGAGCTGTATGACTAGAGTATGCAAATAATGGGCCTAGCAATGTATTCCTGATACAAATAACATTTTATGTAAATTATTGTAGTATTTATGCGTACGTTATTCTGATTCATTAGTATGTTCAATATATTAAATAAAAGCATGGACTTAAACATGTCATGCGAACATGAACTGAATAAATTAGTTCTAGTTTCTCTTTCCCATTCGACGCTTCAGACTTCACAGTAACCATCAAATGCACCAGTTCAAAACTTGTGCAACTTTTCCCTGAAGTAGAAATTAGATCGACACTACACGTTACATAATTAAATTCTTTATTATAGAGCACAAAGGATTTCACCGCAATTAAACTGCTTCAAACCAAGTTCTTTTTGAAGTGGAACTTCTTTAGCCGCGGTAGGGGTAAAATCGAGAGCTTGTGTAACGCTCATAAATCGTAACGAAATTAATGTAACGCTCAAAATCGTCACGAAATTAGCGAGGTGTGATGGAACGGACTGCACAGAAAACAATCAACTCAATGATTAGGCTTATCCAAAGTTTAAAAATCCAAAAATTCAAAATTAAAAAACGAAAATCCAAAATTAAAAAATCGAAAATCCACAATTAAAAAATTCAAAGATCTAAAATTAAAAAATCCAAACTTAAAAGATCCAAAATTTAAAAAGTCCAAAAACCCAATATTAAAAAGTCCAACAATCCAAAATTAAAAAATCCAATAATCCAAAATTGAAATATCCAAAAATTAAAACAAGTTTCACTTCTGTCGCGTGGCGTTCCACGCACACTTTTTTTTTAATGTTTCTCTGCTTAACCTCCCAATGCTCACAGACATGAGAAACATATATAGATTGCATATTTTGATAACATGAAGAATGGAGCTGTAAGATAGTGACTGAGAAGCTGTGCTAAAACCGGAAGGTCGTGATTTAAATCTCCGCATTGTTTCTCCTCAATATGGTCATCTTTCTGGCCCTAAGCCGACAGCCTCTGTGAGAAATTAACAGTACCTATCATGAGTATTTCTGAGGGTAAATAATAGAACATAAGATTATCTGCCTTACCGACTTATGTGCAACTCGGAATCCTGAAATTTAAATTTATAGAAAACGTAATAATTTCCAATGCTTTTATAGAATTCGCTTAGTATTACTTTCATGTGGAGATTGAATAGGGTATATGATAATGTATAATATATACATTTTTCCTATAATATTCCCAGTATGTAATTTTTATATGCTACAGTTTTGAATTGAAAGATTTTTTTAAATTATCAGGTATGTAAATAGCTGTTGTGATATTTAATGTGTAACTGTATATATAGTGTGTCATTTTTGTATTTATGTATGGCTGGTATTTATTGCAACACTGCCAGCGGGTTGTTGACCCACTTACAGTACAACAAAATAAATAAATAAATAAAAAATTACAGGAGTAGTCTTGTAATACCTAAAAACTGGCAAGGTACAGAGAACTTCCGGAATAGGGGAATACGGTTTTCATCTTCCAATATCCGACTTCTTTGGCAGTCATGTTATATGTATCATTCTACTTCATGTGAATCAATTATTATGTGAAGTATTTCGAAATATTATATATATTTATGTATATTTAGTTCAAAGTTACTCAAGCATTTCGCCACTAATTGGACTCACTGTCTCGACATAGGCCTAGGTTACTTTATGTTGTATAAAATTGTATGTTACTTGAATCCCTTAAATTTGTAAATCTCTGTTTTGTTTTAGGCCCGATATCATTGTATAACCATATACACTCAACAAAAAGTTTACAATTAATCAACCCTTTTAGAATATTTTACTTTCGGCGTTTTACTGAAGAAAACTGTGAGTTAACAGCAAGTGTAAGCGTCTTAAGAATGTCTTTAATTTTTCTCTTATGAAACTTGGCATTAGGGTTCATTAATGATTTCCTTAACCTGGACAATGAGGTACAAAATCACAAATTTACAAAATTTAATGCTATATTTTCTCTAGTAATTGACTAACAAGGATGAGCAAGATACAAAATGAAGGCAGATATCTAAAAAGTCATGTTAGTAGAAATATAATAATTATATTAATTACATATTATTAATTTAAGTTTTTCATAGTATTTTAATTAAAGAATCGTTTTAGCCATTTTTAGTTTTTAACGTTTATTTAGCCATTTTTAAGTTTTATAAATTTGAACTATGTAACTGCCATGACAATGAAACGGATAATACTTATTAGGGGGCGGATTTCTATGACCTGAAAAGAAGGACATATGCATGCATTGATGACCTAAAAAACATTAAAATATGACCAACAAAATTTCAAATATGACTTTACCACTTACACATTGTGTATATTTTTTTAAAGTTTCTTTACAATACATTTTATTAAAATATAGTGTTAATTATTTAAAATATCTGTAAATTCTCAAAAAGAATCATTATAATGTTAAATTTACAAATTTGATATGAAACTTCAAAATGTCTTTAATATGCACACAAATATGCCAAAAATATGACCTAAATATGCATATTCATACTAAATGTACTACAAAGTTGAAAATTCCCTAAATATGCAGTTATATGCACAATAAAAGCCGTTCCATTTTCACCAGGATGCTTGAAATCGGATTTAAATTAGTCGGAGACCTGAAATAATGCAAAGGGGAAAAATATGACATATCATAGAAATCCGCCCCCTAATAATTATGTTAAAAAGTCACAATTAGCTAGCAAGAAACAAAATAGTTTAAAACCTAAGAATGCGGGCCCTAATAATAATATATATTTATATAATTTATATACATGTGTATTTTTCTATGTTATGTGTGTATGTGTGTGCATGTGTATGAAAGAATTACCCTTTTATGGTTAATAAACAACCACTACAAAACTTCAACTTCCTCCTATTCTTCGTTCACAAAGCTCTTCGCACACCAAATCACAACACAAGTTTTATTTTACTGTGGTAGTAAGTCAGAAAGTTTTGACAGAAGGTTGTATTAAGACTTTTCTATCTACTTTCTCACTTGCTCGAGGCGCATCGAGTACATTGGACTTTCGTTTTGAAGTATTGAGGAGCTACGGAAGGCCGTGCCTGGAGGACACTACGAACTATTTCACGTCTCACAGATGTCCGTCGCATTGAGTCTCAACGCCTTCTAAAAGCCTTTTCTCAAGGTTTTGACACTTGGCTGCATGCAACTCCGATCCATTGATTTCAATGCGAGAGGAAATTCTTTGACCAAGAAATAAATTAGATTCATGGAAAAGTGTCACATCCAGTAAAACCGAATGCTCGCAGAAAAGAGATAAGAAAAATGAACTTTGTAACAGGCGGACTAGAAGTAACAGTAGAAGATAGGCCAAGTCAATAATAGTTTGATTGTAGATGCTAGCAAGAAACTAAAAAAAGTATTCTAATTATTTTCAAATGAAAGAAAGTAATGCAGTAATTTCAACAGATGTTAATTTTGAAATAAACGAGTATGTTCAGGTCTCGGGAATAGGCCTTTAAGCATACATTTCTCGTTGAGTAGTTCTTTCACATTTTGTAATGCAGGGAATTCTTCTGTTCTTGTCTGATTTATCCGATATTTTCAGGATAAGTTTTACTTCTTGTGGATAATGGCATTCAGTGAATTTTGGTTATGTATTTTATTTCTTAAATTAAAAGTTAGCATGTTTTTTTCTCAGGAAATGTAAAACTAAAGAAGGAAACATACCTATTAGGTTAATGTCACTTAACATTAACTAGCTTAATTTCTAGTTTATTAGGTATAAAAGCCATATTTAAAATTTAAGTTCAAAACTAAAAGAATTCACACAAGGAACATTTTTATACAACTGCAAGTAATAATAATATTAACAATAATAATAACAACGAAATTATATTTCTATATCTAATTACAACATAGATCAAATTTCGTGTGGAATGAACTATTAAGAGTGAAAGAAAATGGCATACACCTACATCTGTTTATGATGCTTTGAAAAGTGGAAATTGTAAGTTTAAACCCTTATAATTATACCTTGTACTTATATACGGGGTACGCCGTAGCGTAGTGGTTGAATCGAGTATTAATTTACTGCGACCAGAAGGTCGCGGGTTTGATTCCGGATGAGGTCGTTGGAGTTTTTCTTTTGGCCTAATCCTTCTGGGACTATGGCCCTGGGGCCGACTCAGCCTCTAAAAGAAATGAGTACCAGGAGCAATCCTGGGGTAAAGGCGGCCGGTGCTGACAACCTTACCACCTTCACGTGCCGAATGTCTAAAATCTGGGAGCCTGAACCTCCTGGAACCCTCTGGGCCTCCATGGCCTGTGTAGGGAACACTTTACTTTTACTTATATACCCTTACCTCTCTACAACACTGTTTATAACTATGTTACGGGCTTTTTGTAGGTTATTAAGCTTTATATATTTGCCTAGCTTTAGTCTTCTATTAATTTAATGTCCATAAACGTTAATTTAACGTCCATAAACGTTGTCCAAACGTGTGTTTGTTAATGTATATACTTTAAACTCTCAAAAATTTCTAGTTGAATTACGAAAAATATAATTATCAAAATAAGACAGTTTCCACAAAGTCGTTAGATGAGGTAGAAGTTAAAATCATGCTAGTTACACAAACTAGACATTATTATTATAACTAAGATAACGTCATTAGCATTGTGAAGTCAAAGTCCACAAGAACTCTAATTCCAGGGGAAGTTAGTAAGATAAAGCAGACTCTCTAATCACTATTAGAGAGCTGCGGTGTAGAGGAATATGTGTAGTACACCTCCACAATAAACACAAACTGGTATTAAAAACGTGATAGCGATCACAAACGTTGCTACACTATCAATGTAGAAGTATCATTCTATATGTAAAATTTTCCTTCTACATGATTTGTTCTGAAAAACTGGAAACATAACTATTTCCCATGGCCACTTGAACTTACACTGTAGGGTAGTGAAAATTAAAGTGGACGGAGGTAGAAATGAGGAGACAGTCAACCATTCAAGTTACGGCATCGCCTGCCGGTATTACGGCGACCACTTCTCTGACACCAGAGTACTGCGTGAAGTCTATCTTAACTCGGCAGGCGCTCCGTTCAACAGGACAACCATAAACTACAAAAATGATTTAACCACGCAACCAAATCAACATTCAAATTTTATACTTTCTATACCTGTACCATAGGTACCATGGTAATGATAATAAGAGGAAATGTTTGTCTGTCTGTGCGCGATTATCTATAATAATAAGAGGAAGTGTTTGTCTGCCTGTTTGTCTGTGCGTGATGCCAAACGAAATCTACTGCACGCAAAGATGTGAAATTTTAAACATAGATGGACTGAAGGATGGACGAACGCATCTCGAAGCCGGATTTTTTCTTTTAGCTTTCGTTCGCTAGTACAATATATAAATATGTATTTTATAATTATTACAGTATTACGTTTACCACTTTCGTCATGTCGATACTCTCAGCTTTTGCCCCCTGTTACTTTTTCATGACATCATTGTGTCTATTTCTACCTTTTAATGACAGTTAGGTTAACACTATACTTCTATGGTAAAACATGTAACTTTGGAGCTGCCCCCGACGACGAGCTTCGCTCTTTCGGGGTTTCGAGACCAGCCTATACATCCTTTATGTAATTATGAAATAAATAAATAAATAAAAAGTAAAAAAAAATGTTATAAACAATTACTACTACTGCTGCTGCTGCTGGCGCCATTAAGATATCCAATTTTATGTGCAAAAGGACAACTAGGCTACATTTAAACAATTCAGCTGAATTATTTAATACTAATAATAATACTATTAATAATAACAATAATAATAATAATAAAGAAGGTGAATATCTCCTTGTGATTATTATTATAGATTCAATGATGTCTTCGGTGAAATCTTAAGGAATATACAATATAGGTTTATGTCTGATGAATTTTTTGGTTTTTCTCAGTGGTAGACCATTTTTACTTAAGGTAGAAACATTTTCGTTTCATGGGTCAAGACGACATGAGCTACTTTTTTCCATAAGTACCTGCGCACTTAGTTGTGTTTAGCCGTACAGATATTCTGAACCAGAAAGCACAACAATCGCGTAAGTCTGAAGCATCAAAGCGACATGAATATTGAGTAATGTTATGAATGGGCACGTCACGATGCACAAGCTAAGTGTAATGTAATGTTCACATGTCAACACAACACGCTGACAACTCCAGGGGGGATAGTTGCTAAGCATGTTATCAGCAGACTCTGCTGTGTCACCTATTTATGTTCATAAACCACTTACTCTTGTAAGATACTAGCAGATCCCCATGGCTTCGCCCACGATATTTAATTGGAAGATGAAAAATAAGAGCAAAATATTTAAAACACATTTATTAACACTTGCACGCGCAACATTCATACACTACTCATTAGTGACAGCGGAACTGTGTGTCAATAAAAGTGTTTTGTAATATCTGTAACAAAGCTTTCCCCAATAAGGGGTTAGTATTGGTTATTATTTCAATTGCTTATCTAAAGGATTTCTATGACCTAAAAATAGGATATATGCATGCATTTATGACCTAAAACATTAAAATATGACCAATAATATTTAAAATATGACTTTAACACTTACACATTGTGTATATTTTTTAAAAGTTTCATTACAATACATTTTATTAAAATATAGTGTTAATTATTTAAAATATCTGTAAATTCTCAAAAAGTATCATTACATTGCAAAATTTAGAAAATATATGAAACTTCAAAATTTCTTTAATATGCACACAAATATGCAAAAAAATATGACCTAAATATGCATATTCATACTAAATATGCTACAATAGTTGAAAATTTCCTAAATATGCAGTTATATGCACAATAAAAGCCTTTCCACTTTCACCAGGATGCTTGGAATCGGGTTTAAATTAGTCGGAAACCTGAAATAATGCAGAGGGGAAAAATATGACACGTCATAGAAATCCGGCCCCTACTAATGAGTAACGCGAAACATAAAGCACAAACAAGAAAACACGGAGCAAAGTACCTGGTTTTGCCGATAAGGTGTTATGTAAAAATAATATTGTTGGAAGGTTGAACTACAATCTTGTTAGAGAAGGGAACAAGCTTGTATCGCGTGAATGGTAGTAATGCGTGTTCAACAAAACCTCTACACAATAATTCTTACCCCAAAGATATACAAGGTTATGCTCATTGAATTGAGGTGTTAAAAAACGTATTATTTTGTTTCTTCATATACGAGGTTTTGTCTTTAAAATTATTATAATTTTTATATATTAAGTTTTGAAACATCTGATTTTTATCGTAAAGACTGTGCTCCAGTTATACGAGCTTTTGTATAATCATGGAAGCAGATACGAGGAATTGAATGACACCAACATCTTTTTCTCTCTCGTAGTTTTACCTCTCCCTTTATGCGGCCTGCCCCCCCCCCCCCCGGGCCTTACCGGGCCGCGACCTGTCGGGAGAGGAATGAACTCAGTATCACAACACAGACATACTTTTTTGACCAGACAAGGACATGGAGGGCCTCCCGGATGAGTGATCAGCCCAATGCCGGAGCCACCTCCGAGACAACATGAACACATAGGACGAGACACACCATTCATATACATATACTCACTCCGAACAAGGCCAGGGTGGGGATGAAGATGATAATGACGGCCAGATATAATCCGGGGACCACAAGGGCCTAAAGTTAGCTGATGTTTGTCTCACAGGTGAGGGAAATCCACGGAATACCCCTCACCTAGGTAACTTATCCCGACCAGGAATCGAACCCGGGCCCGCTGCGTGAGAGGAGCGAAAGTAAAAAAAGTAAAGATACGAGGTTTTGCACTTTTGCCATAAATGAATATAATAAACAGAACGAAGTTATTTTTCTGAAACTGAAGTTATGCAGCACACCCAAAGAGAATATTCTTCATTAGGTCTGGTATGTACCTAGGTATAGGCATACAAGTTCCGACACTCTTTTGTTTATTATTGAAGATCGTTCAAACAGCAATGTTCACAAAATACAAGCAACGCAACGAGCGTGATTGCTTTGCTAGGAGAGCTTGCGGTCAACCAAATCCTGAACATAAGTATCATCACAACAGAGCACACTTGGCGGAGAATTAATTACATGCAACCAGCGAGTTAGACAGTCACTTTGAACTTCCTTTGATGTGTCGCCTGTTTGCAATTTCCTATGCCAGTGATTATCCACATATTACAAGTTACTACTACAACGATAATACAAATATTATAAATAAAACTACAGGTAATGAATTTCAAAAACATATTAATGTGTATAGCAAAGTCTTCGCTATTTTAAATTCCTCTTCCTCTTTAATTATAATGCCAATGCTTACTTACAAACTTTGTCTTAAATTGTGTTTATTCTGTTTGGATTGGTTCTTATTTTCAAACTTGCTGCAATGAGCTATTATTTATTTACAAACTCCATACAATAATATTTGTGATAATTATTTGTAAATCTTCAACGTAACAATAATGAATATTTAAAAGATATCCATGTTTATAGTAAAATTTAAATGTTATATCTTCTTTTGTAAAACTATGCAACCATACACTAATATTGTTCTAATATGTATTACTGGTTATTATATGTAATGTTATTATCTGTTCAGTCACGATTAGACTCCTATAAGTCAAAATGTACTACTGGTTATTATATGTAATGTAATATGTAATGTTGTTATCTGTTCAGTCGCGATTAGACTCCTATAAGTCAAAATGTATTATTGGTTATTATATGTAATGTAATATGTAATGTTATTAGAGTAGGATTACCTCCACAAAGTCTCTGGGTTTTTACCTTAGGAGCGAGTCTCACCGTTCATAGAGTTCCTGCGTAGGGGAGGTACTGCACCCTGATTGGCTATCCCACTCCACGTGTTGTCTGTCTCTGTGTCTGCGGCATTATCCCTCCACTCAACTATTACAGTCTTTTCTACTACTGCCAACTTGCAGCATGATCTTTACTCTCCGCCCAGCGGTAGCTTACTGATCTTACGCGCAGCGAATCCGCGCATCTTGGTAACGAGACGTAACGAGAAGCTCGCTGGCTGGGTTAGTCTTCAAGGCCAGAGACTTTGTGGGAGTAATCCAACTCTAGCTGTACAGTTGCGATTAGACTCCTATGAGTCAAAGCGACAATAAAAAAAATACTTTTAAAAAATAATGAAATTCAAAACACATAAAGAACATTACAAACTAACCAGTATCACCAATGACCCCTCGATTTACCTCAGGGTCACTGCATGTACTGACAATAGAGTTATGCTATTTCTACTAAAACCAAAACGTAAACATAATCACATTCACAATAGCAAAACTAAACTAAACTCCGTGGCGCTACATCCCTGAAGGGACAAGGTCTACCACCCGACTGCTTCGTCATCTACCATAGGCAGATGGCAGGATTGGGGGCATGTGGTCAGCATGCCGACACCCAAGGCTGTTAAGGGTAGATTCCATGACCGGAGCCGATGCTTCTCCATCAAGTAGCTCCTCAATTTGAATCACGAGGCTGAGTGAACCCCTACCAGACCTCCCTACCTCAGAAAAATCCGAGAAGGTACCGGGGATGGAACCCGGGCCGACGGATCTGTAGTCAGCGATGCTAACCACAATAAGTAATATTGAATAAAAAATATCTTATCAACTTGTTTAATTTAGTATTTGACGTTCTAGATTTTGATAAATGCTACCAACCTAATAATTTCTAAGTTCTATTTGCTTATAAACTTCTTCCTGCATTTATCAGTTACCTTAGAGCCTAATAATAGATGTGGGACATCCTCGTGCCATACACACAGAGGCCAAACATTTTTCATCAAGTCCCATATTCTATTTCTAAATCTCCATATACCCAATCTCCAACAGGTTAAATCTATTCTCTCCTTCTTATTACAAACTGAGATATATTTTTCCATCCTCAACTTATTTTAATTCTTGTATAGCACTGTAGGGAGCTCATTGATTCCATACAACATTAGCATAGGCGTAACCAGGCCGACCATATGGGGGGGGGGTTATAACATCCAGTGAGAGGGGGGTCCGGGGTTCCTCCCCCGGAAAATTTTAAAAATTAAGATGCAAAATAACGAGTTTTAAGCTTCCGGGGGTCCCCCCGGAATATTTTAAAAAGTAAGACGCAAAATAACGAGTTTTAAGCTTCCGGGGGTTGCCCCCGGAAAATTTTAAAAATTTAGACGCAAAATAACGAGTTTTAAGCTTCCCACGCTTTATTCTTGTATTAAGTAATTTATGGGGAGACTTAAAAAAATTATACAATTTTCCTTTTTTTAATCAATGGGGGGGGGGGGTTCAAACCCCCAAACCCCCCCCTCGGTACGCCTATGAACATTAGTAACTACAAAGAACAGTGTTCTATCTATATGATCAGCAACTGTTTATTTAACAGAGTTTAATCCCTGTATGAAACGAGTTGACAGAACTGTATTAGTATGCTGAAAAGGTAAACATAATCTCTGTATAATTATTGCAATTGTTAGTAACAGATTAGTGTCTGAAAGATATATGAGCCCCATGGGGATTGAACGCGTGATTAGCTGAGTAATCACTGTGTAATAATACTGCAGACATGACCCGTGTATATATGTCTGTGAAAACAATTATGTCTCCAGAGGGAACTAGAGCGACATACACCGCTGATGAAAATTACGTTTGCAAGCATTTGCATATACTTAAGCTATGCATACTTTGGTGACGAGAATGTGAGCTTACTTCTTTTTCACGGTGTCTTTCGGTATTCTCTATTACCTTAATTAAGCATTTACTTTATTCTCATTTTAATTAAATTACGGAGAATTTTTGCAACGACTGAGATACCTACGTTCAAAAACGATCTATGCTTTTACATTACATTTGAAGGGTATGGGATTACGAAGTTACTAACCTCAGATGTGCCATTTTCATTATACCAAATAAATAATAAATAAATAAAATAAGCCTATCGTGTCCCATGTAGGGCAAAGGCCTCCTAAGAAGGGTTTAGCTCCTCTTATCTAGCACGGCGAGCTACTCCGCGCTAGTGAAGTTGTTCGTGATTTTGAGTGTCATGTACACTTGAACTTTAACACTTGGTCTTGCGTATTGATCAGGGTTTTCCCCAGTTCTTTCCACTCGTTTCTTCTTTTGGCTACCCTGGTCCATTGTTGGCCCACTTTATCCTTGAAAAGTTCCTCCCATCTCCTTTTTGGTCTTCCGCGCAGCCTTCTTCCTTGTCTGGGGTCCCATATGGTACTCCTGTATGTCCATCTATCGTCCACCAACCTTGAAACATGGCCACCCCATCTCCATTTAGTGCTTTCTGCTAGGTGAGCGATATCTGTCGTTTTTGCTGACTGGATTAGTGTAGTATTGGGGATTCTGTCCCTCAATGTGATGCCTAGGACTTTTCTTAACATTTTCCTCTGGCATACCTGTAGTAATTTTTTCTGTGTCGATGTCAGCGCCCATGTTTGACAGCCATAGAGTATCACCGGGTAGATGCAGGATTGTAGAGCTTCTATTCTTAGTGTCCTGCTGAGTTTTTTATCCATAAGCACAAATTTGAGGGACCAGAACGCTCTCCATGCCTGTGTGATTCGTCTGTGTACTTCCCTGTCCATGCCGTTATCAAAGGATATTATTTGGCCTAGGAATATGTATTCATTTACATATGGTATTTGCGTTCCCAAGAACATATGAAATTATTTTATTTTTTGATGATTGGTTTATTTTGATTAATGATATTTTATTATTGGTATTATTTGTGTCAGTTTGAAACATTAGAATTAACGTAATACAACCAAATCTATAGCAGTAATTTTGAAAGGAATGTTGTTCCAATTTTTTTCGCATGTCCTGAACACCATGTTTTTAGTATTAAAAGTACACTTTGTAGGCTAGATATAAAATTACCTATGGAAAAGGTTTTATAACACGTCATATTTTAAGTGAAACAAAATCAAGATCTTCATTGAGTCAACATAATAGTAGTTAAAAAACCGTACAGACCTACAATTGAAGTCTCAGTTTAACTTAAAAATAAACTCCGTGGCACTGCATCCCTGAAGGAACTAAGCCTACCATCCGACCACTACCAAATACAGATGGAAAGATTCGGGACATGTGGCCAGCATGCCGACATCACGGTCATTAGTGATGCAGTGTGTCGAAATAGAACCACGGACTCTATGCAGCAGTCGAAAAAGGAGAAATGTTATAAGGTGATGAAAACTGAGTGGAAGAAGTGCGTAATTAATATGGGAGCGCTAAATTTTACCGATGTCCTGTAATCACTCCTAACCTTCCATGTAAGGGATTCAGTAAATAAATTTAAGCTTGCAACCCTTGGAAATTTATATTCCTGGATCCAACAATATGAGGTAGGATAAACCTCTTACCACTAAACCATCTCAATAAACCATGTCAGAAGTAACACGACCATAACAGGGCTTGAAGTCTGGACATCAAAAGTCCGATATTAACTACGTAATATCACTGCATGCAATAATACCATTAAGTCTGGAGTATAGAAAGATCAATACTTATAAAAAGAAAACACTCCTCAGTAAATTACGGAATTGATGACAAGAATAACCTAATTATAATGCAGTAACCAATAACACGTAATCTTTCAGATAAAGATTTCGATGTTTCAGGAAGATAACAATACTTAATGTTTATCGCAGCTTCTTGTAACACTCCGTACTCAATAGTGTAATCTCTTTCAACTTTTATTCGATTTTAGGATGTGAAAAGTTTTAACTTTAATCATACATAACATGAACAAAAGAGTCAAATGGAAGCAAAACTATCTTCAACTTTGTTAGGCAAACGACACTAAAAATATCGGTTTATGGATTTTGTAAGTTTGGAAGCAGATAAAAAATATATATCTACAACAACTATAACCGGGGAGATGAGACAAATGATGGCTTGGTGATGCGCTGTAAGATTTTGTGGAATGGTGGGGGCCAGTCTGCAGCATGCTTTCGTACTGAGAGCATCGAGCGATTCATACTGTTCCACAAACAACGTTCACGTTGTTATAAGTATGTTTTGTCATGGAGTGTGCATAGTGAAAATTTTGAGGGAGGAAATTAAGAAGAAGTCAAAGCAAAGAGATCATAATATCAAATGTGCATGACTTCATGAATCAAAAGGCGAAGATGGCATCGAAGATTTGAGCTCTCATTAAATGTTTTTTGTTTTGCTGTGTACCTGTACAGGCGAGCGGGTGGGAACGTCGTCAAATCAAATCTGACATTAAAAATGGAAAAAATGCTGTTTATGAGTAGAAAAAGATTTAAGATAAGGTATACAATTATAAATCTTCCCATGGAATTACTAATTTAAACAGGAATTTTCGGAAGTTAAAGCCGTTTAAATTCATAGTTGTTAGAAATATCGACATTAAATTTTGTATTAAAGTGGGATATTGTACTAATAAGGAGAATAGTCTAAAGTGATTGTCAGGCCTAAAAAGTCAAAATGGAGTGCTAGGTTTGTTTAACGCTCCTTTCTCTTTAATTATTTGATCTGGTTAAAAGTAGAGATCGTGGATAGGCTACCTAATTCACTTAAAATAATTTTTACCTGCATAATAACATCTTAAAGGCCGGGAAATCAGCAGCCATATCGCGCACATAGCAAACATCACAACCACACAAGTACTGACAGCCTCTCTCGGCGTAGTTCATGCTCTCGTTGATAGGGGGTGAGTAAAAGCGTGGAAGTCAAGAGTTCCATTTACTTCATCTCCCCCGTCTGCCTTTGTCAACTCAGATCCAACATTTCAAATGCAAGGATAACTTAAGAAGAATTGTCTTGCTTTAATATTATAGTCAAGAAAAGGAAACCTACTTGACAAGCAAAATCTAGGTTTAAATACATTTCCTATAATCGACTAGCAGAATTGGATGAATGAATGGCCTAAGTCCAGTACAATATATACACACGTTGCGTATTAATTCCAATTTTAATTGTAATATCCATAGAATATAGTTATTGGCGATTTTCAAGTTCACTAATACTTTAGTTCAGCTCTACACTCACGACAGAACCAATATTCATGGTACTCACAATCTGCTAATTTTATGGATGCTGGTAACGATCTACTCAGCGTTTTCCAATCTGTGGTCCATGGAATGCTAATTAAACTTACTTATTTTCTTCTCTCTGGTGTAGTTAAGCCTTAAGGCTTTCTCTTCCACTAACCAGAGGAATTTAGATACAAACATAACTTAGCCAATAACCTAATTTATGAGTTGATAAAATACAAACATATTACATAAAATTACATATGCAGAGTGTAACAAAAAGGTAAGCCAAAATTTGGGAAAACATTTCTTGCATATAGAGGGTGAAATTATGTTACATCAACATGGGTCCAAGAATGCTTTATTTCCTTCTCTACATCTTCATAACTTAGAAGATCATACAAGAACGGAACTGTGGAAAACAGAAAATCATATGAAATGTTCTTAATGTCCTCTATTATCATGGATACATCCGTCAACCCGCCGTCGCATGGACTCCCTGATGCGCTGGTGTATCCCTGGAGTGTCTTGTATTATCGGACAGCCCTTGCTGAATACGAGCACAGAGACACTCTACATCCTGCACCGGTGTTGCACACACAAGAATACTCTTACAAATAAAAATCAAGTGAATTCAGGTCAGGCGAACGTGGAGGCCATTGAATTAGTCCACCTCTTCCTATCCATTTATGACGGTACCATCTATTCATAAACTGATGAACAGAGAGGCTAAAATGAACAGGAGCTCGATCGTGCATGAAGTAGCCTACATGTCTCGTCGTATTCGTTATGACATGTTCCAACAGAACAGATAATTGGCTTTTTAAGAATGCTCTATACCTTCGTCCATTGAGATAATGTGACAATGCATACGGTCCTACCAAAAGTTAACAATAATGCCGGCCCAGAATTGTAGACAAAGTGTTTAAACAGGAAATAAGGCATTTTCGGACTCATGTTAATATAACATAATTTCATCCCCTATATTCAAAGTGTGTATCCCCAAAGTTTTGGCCTACCTTTCTGTTACACCCTGTATATTGTTAACTAAGTACTAAGATAATTAAGGCTATACTGGACTTTAATAATGGCATTTAATACTGATACGATAATTAATAATGGTAGGAGGAAAGAATGAAAAAAGACGAAAAATAACAGAAACAATACAAGTAACAAAATCATAAAAAAGTAACACAGTACATGGCATAAATAAATATTAGCGGTTAGTAGTCACATGGTCAATTAACTGGATCGTCCTCATTGGTCGTGATGTTATCATGCTTGCCAAAAGTATAAGACAGGACATAGGATTTTTCCGTAAAACCCCACAACATGCTTTTCTTCGGATTGGAAGTAAAGTCATAGGTCCTAAGTCTTATAATTTACATGCTAAAGAATTCGATTCCCTAAGAAAAATTAACCTTATTACTGCTACTGACGTATAAATGCGTCACATTAAAAACCGTATATAAGCATATAATTATGTACAGGATTAGTACAGTAATGATACCTGTAAAAACATGGTAATTTTTATTCGCATGTTACGATTGTCATTCATAGAGGTCAGCTATTTCACTAACATTTTCTTTATTGATTTGAAACTTAGAGCCCACTCATGATTTCATTTTATGATTGCTAATTGAGTTTTAAAATGGTTAAGCTAATTTCAGGGCAATCCGTTTCTGCATATCTTTTCTAGTAATTCCGAAGGTGATAAACCATCACCTCATCCCTGCAGGCCTTGAAGGAAAACAAAACTTCAGACTGGCCCTGCTTAAAGACGCCAGGAAAGAGAATTGAGAGAATAGTGAAAGCGAACAGGCAAGTTATATATACAATACATAGGATAAGCTGGAAAAAATAATAAGAGGGTGCGTAATTATGTGGTAAATTATATATATCTTATATATACCTTAGGCATACCAGAATGATAAGGAAAGAAAAAAATCTCCTAATCTCGTTAATCATACCCAATTTTAAATGTTCCACATGGATGCTTTCAAGTTCCTACTTCCAAATCATTCAAGTGAATATCAAACTCTTGGAATAGAGTGAAAACATGTCACCATTTCAGACAAGGATTCAATTTAGGGAGGAAATTAAACTCGAATATTTTTTACCATCATTCGCATACATTGGAGTGGAACTAAAATTGTAATGAACGATATTAAAACAGATAAAATAATTTCAGTTTTAATTTTAATTTTCAATGTGCATAAAAAGCAGGGAAGCTAGATGAAATTTAAGACAAAAAATCTCGCAATACGAGGCGTCTGTGGTACCTAAATGACGGAGAAGTGTATCTCACACCCCTATTTTTTACGCTTCTCTCTCTAGTCATTTTACTCTGCTACGCGATAGAGAGAAATCTATTTTTTTTTGTTGAACTTGAGCGACATGGACCTAGAGAAAAATCGGAAAACCTGCAAGTGTGGGTGAATACAGCGACGTGCTGTGGTGGGCGACCAGAATCATTAACAGTCAGATAAGAACTTAGCATGCCAGGTGGTTTATCATTGATGCCTACACATGTTTTTGTCTCCACAGCCTATTACATTCGCTTGAGTTTACGCAGTGTAGAATTATGCACGAACAAGCTCATTGATTAGGATTGGAATGCCATTCAACAGCAAGCATTAATTGTACTCACCATTCAAATGTTACACACTCATGCTTCAATACGGTACTCAACAAGCAAGTATGAATTACTGCCATTGCCATGGATCCTTTGAAGATATATTGATCAGAATCTATCGACATTAGTCTAGCACTCTTAAGTTTATTGTACTCTCCATAATTTCAGAACGGTTTCAAAACGGGTATTGTACTATACACGGATTCAAAACGATTATTGAACTCTCTACGGTTTTGGGGGGGGGATCCTGTTAGGATAGCTGCCTTAAATTAAGGGTGCCAATATGACACAACCAAATGAAAATTCTAAGAACCATATATTTTTCATGAATATAAGAATTTATTTGTCTAGTTATCAATATTCGTGTATTTTTATATTGAATTTTAAAGCAGCTAATAATTAGGGCTCCCTTCCTATTTATTAAAATATTCCGAATTCAAATGGTTATTGACAATATAGAGCGAGTCTTATACTATACAAATCTGACATTTTCCCCTCGTAAGTTCTATTCGAAGAAATTAAATAACATTTCATCAATGGTAGACATAAAATTCGAACCGATATGATCAAAATGCTTAAGGAATGGCCTATCTTTACAATGTTAAATACAATATACCTTTTCTCAAATAATACTAAAGTTAGGCACTTGATCGATTTACAATGTCTATATATTTAACCTGTGTCAGTACTGAAAAAGTTTTTTTTTAATACATATAATTGTTTTCTGAAAAATGTTTTTTTTTTATTTATACTTTTTATCAACGTCTTATGAAAGTCTTCAAGTACCTCTCTCTCTTAACCTTAGTTTTTGACCTCTCCCTTATAGGGACGTTTAAGCGACCCACGCCGCCCGGGCTCTACAGGGCCGCGACCTATCGGGAGAGGAATTAGCTATGGATCACATACATACCTTTTTGACCAGACAAGGACATGGAGGGCCTCCCCGGATGAGTGATCAGCCCAATGCCGGGGCCACCTCCGTGACAACACGAACACACATGACGAGACACACCATTCACACACACACTCTCTCCTCACAAATTTTATGCAGTCACCTTTAATGGTTCAGAAGATAAGCCTATATTAATATTAGTCTAGCAATGTTGGAAACATATGAAATTACGGGAAATTTTATGATACAATTCCATAAGACACTCCTTCTAAGTTATTTTCTTTTAAGCCCTCATCTTTCACTTTTGGCAACATGGTTAAGCGTTCTTCTTGATTTATTTCTGTGTCTCCGTGAACCATATACCATTGTAAGTGAATTAGACATCTGCAGGGAAGGGAGACTCTTTTTCTTGCTTTCATTTTTCTTGTTTTCCCTTTTTCCTTGTTTTTCTTATTATACACAATCACCCCTGCCCGAGACGTGATTCCTCCTTACCCACGGCTACCTCGACTAAGGAGACCTGCTCTTTCATAAGCAGCACTGGAAAAAAGGGGAGTGAAGGATCTTTAAAAATGGCCTCTCAACATCCGATAAGGGCACAAACTGGTACACAAAATATTCTACCTAACACAAAATATTTTAAGTAAAAAATTGTTCACTTTTTCTTCCCGAAAAATACAGTTCTGTCCCCTTTAATAAAATAGCACAAAGTAGTAAATACTAAACGGATTCAACGATTTTTTTCTCTAACATATACCTACCATAAAGCCCGGATACATGATACAAAAATTATTCGCATACAATTACCTTGGCATTTCAATGTTTGAATTTTTCCTGTGCGCAATTCGAATAGAGATTAAAGTCGTTACCAGATCACCGTGGCATGAAAACATCGACATGCTTCCTATCCAGGGGATTACTAATACAAGAGACAATACGTGATCGTTTTATTCCTGCCATTACACGTTTCATTTAACACTACGTTTTCCATCCATCTTTGTAAGCCTAGTTCTTGTATAGAAGGAAGTACTAAATAATCAATTTCACATTCAGTTTCATATCGTATCACTTTATTCTTCTGTGAAAAGTTATGGCAGGTTCACATTTTTAGAAAATACTCTTTAAATTACTGAAAAAAATAGTTAGGCCTATTTATGAAACAAGTGGTAAAAAGAGGTTTAATTTTTCGAGTAGGTGAAGTTTCCAAAACGAGCCCATAAAGGCGAGTATAGCAATCCTACAATCAAAATAAATAATTTTAGCCCGTGTACCATACACTAGTTTTTTTAGATAGTCATTAATATTTGTGAAATAATAATGCATATTACATTTATTTTAATATATATATATCACATATTAGTCTCTAGCTGTGCTCGCGGTGCTGCCTGCTGGTATGCACGTGCTGCCTGCATACGAGTTTTAGTGAAGTCACCAAGTAAGACTATTTATGCAATCACTGTGAAAAGTTAACATTTAAAAATACGTAACGAATTTTGACATTTCCAGCTTTTATATAACTGAGGCTATTTAATAAACTTATGTAAATATTTTTAACTAAAACAATATTCTTCATCTGACGGATACCAAAGTTGGTCACCATGGAGAGATATAATTTTATACCACTCGTTGCCTATTTTTATCCTTTTAATTAATATCACTTACTATTAAAAGCACTTCTTTTAACTTCGACAGTCTAAAAAACCTTTTTATGCTTTGGAAGTTTTTAAAATTTACATCTATGTAATTCTATGTTAATGTTAGGAATGCCTTGAGAGTGACAATGTCTGTAATAAGCTATCTGACAACAACTCAAATAAAATCAAAATGATTTTCAGTTTCAAACTTGGCTTCCAATACCACAGGGATATAAGTTACCAAGGCTGCCTGGCTATTGGTTAGCGTTGCTGACTTCGGAACTGTGGGTCTGGGTTTGATCCCGTCCCTCCTCGGAACGTTTCTGAGGTCTGGAACGGATGTACTCATCCTCGTGACTAAGGAGATATTTGATAAAGAAGTAGCGGCTCCGGTCAAGAAAAAACCATCAACGACGGCCATGGAAGTCAGCATGCTGTCTACATACCCCCATTTCTGCCAATGGTAGGTAGCACTCAAAAGCATTCATGTATGAAGAACAATAAATATTTATAAATTTCTATCGGCTTCAATGTCATTAATGGCTCAATCTTCACAAGAGTTATTAATACACGCAGAAGCGACGCTAAATGTATTATGTGTTATAAATTTAACATGCATGTTCGACATGAGTACATATAATTACAAGTTATAATGATGTTACAATGTAATACCCGTACAAAATAAGCTAAAAAATCGTGGGCGACAAACGACAACTAATCACTTAGCGTTGATTCTATAGGATACTCGTGGTGCTTGATTCTATGATCAGGTCTCCTGCTAAGGAATAAGAATTTTTAGCAAGTCAGTCATTTATCAAATGTGACCATAAGACACAACTGCCTTGGTGCCACTGCCTAGTATTCAAGAATGAAGGATTTTGCTGAAAACGAATGATTTTATTTAGTGTTAAGTAGACCTACGATATAAATATGTATGCAGAAATGGTTTTATCCAATTCAATTATATCATTGCTGAATATACCGGTACATCTGATTTATTGAGTTTAAAATTTGCTGATTATTTCAACGTAATCTTTCTTAATCTTAAAATAGTGTGAAATATTCTTATAATAAGGAATAAGTTGGAAAATTTACAAATAATACACAGTGCAATTATATATATATATATATATATATATATATATATAATTAAAATAATCAAACACAAACCAAAATATAAAGGATATTAAAATATTAATTATTCTACCAATCACCAAAAATTAGTACATAAATAATTAATTGCACTTATATACAATAATTTATGTTGTATGGTGAAGACTTCGTCTGAAATCAGTTAAATTGTTTTTACATTAAATTATAAATAACGTTGATAGGTTCGTTGTCTAGAATTCGAAGTTTGAACACTGTAACTTTGTTTTCAGCAAGGTTACATTCCAGTTCATGTGATGAGCTGATGAGATGGAGTGAAATAGAATAAAGAATCATATTAAGTCAATTGGTCATTAGAGCCTAACAGTGAGTATAGTCATTAATTATTTTTATTCTCTGTGAGAGCTGGAAGGTTACTTGACAGATTACGTTGAAGTAATCAACAAATTTTAAATTCAATAATTAGATGTGCCAGTATATTCAGCAATGACCTATTTATAATTCAGTTAAATTAAAAACCTACTGCGACTTTTATATCTTAGACCTATTTAATACTAAATAAAATCAAACGTTGACAATAACCATATACAGTAGTTCGTCTTCAGCATAACCCTTCACCCATGAATACTAGATTCGTTCTTACAATAACATTTGATGATAAAAAAAATATCGGAAATGGAATTTAACGATGAAGTAAATGAAAATTCTACGTTTGAAATGTCTGAACATTTTACTTTTGTCAGGCAACGATATTTTTCTCAACCTTACGCCAAAATGTTGTACACATTTAAATTACATGCAAAACTAATTTCAAACGTGTCCATTATGATTCTCAGCAAGGCATAACTTACTCTATAGAAACGAAGTCTTGTGATAAGCCAACACCACTCCTAAGAATTTTCAATTCATATCGAGATGCAAGTTTTAAACACAATTTCCTGTTTTAGACAAGCACAAAAACCGCGGAGGGTTGGCTTCGGTGCCGTGGTGAAAAGCGAAACCATTCATATCTTCTCTTCTAAGAAACGTTCCGGTGTATTGCAAAGGAAATGAAAGGAGACTAGTAAAAGAAACACAAAATGATACGCAGACTTGACATTTCCAAGGCCTAAATAGGATGTGTTATTCGTAGAAACCTTTCAATAAAACCTATTCCAGAAGGAAAGGTCAACTAGGAAGAATTACGTTAGGTCAAGTTAGTTAAAAACGAGCACTTTCATTTTGTTGTAGAAAAATGTAATGTTGTCTGCATTAGAATGGATAGAAATGCAAATTTTTTGGGGTAGAAATAATAATGTTTATTAGCTCTAATGAAAGTACATCTATAGCCATTTCCCCCACATAAAACTGACCCAAAAATGCTATAATTTTAAGAAAATTGCTCACATTTAGTCTGAAAAAATGTATTTAAATATAGCCTAATTTATTTTTAGTGAAAATGTATCACCTTACCTTTAATAGTTCGAAGTAAATAAAATTATGCAGGTACAAGGTCACCATGTATTACGGTAAATATAATTTGAAAATATAAAATTTGTATAGGATTCAGTCATAATAAGTTAAATATAGTAACGCAAGTTACCGAAGTCCCTTTGATGGAAGGTTGTGTCTCGAACTTAGATAAATTATGCTTTTCGTATAATAATGAAATATCTAACAGCTAAACAACTGAAATACTTAGTTTTATTTTACATGAAACATTATGAATTTTCAGTTATAGAAAGAAAGAAGTCTAAAGAGAGATTTAAAAAATTTGAAAACATTAATTCTAATTTTTTAATCGTCTTGCGAACAAAATCCACAAAAATTAAGAACACAGTATCTGCTTACAGAAGTCTGAACGACTGAACCTATCCAACATTCAGTTCTCGGCTTCATACATAATTTTTCGTTTAAATGCCGTAGAATTTATTTTAGAAAATCCCTTCAAATTAATAAATTTCATAAACACTTAATAGGCCATTACAAGCCATGTGAGAACAGCATATAGGAAAATACAAATTACTCGACGTGGTACCTGCACTCTTCATGGATTAAAAATTAATTTGAATGAGAACGATACCATATGGGTGCAGTTAAAAGTAACTAAATGGATAATTTTTAACATAGAATATGTCTCAGAAATAAAGTTTTTATATTACACATCTATTAATTCCTTATAGTTTTACTGTTATAGTGTGCAGTTAAAAAAAGGTAAAGCGATCGTTGTATGGGCCGTGGAGACGCGTAGGTTTCCGGGAGGTTGAAGCTCCCAGATTCGGCACATGAAGGTGGTAAGATTGTCAGCCCTATGCACCGGTCGCTTTTTTACCCCCTGGTACTTATTTCTGCTAAAGGCTGAGTCCAACCCAGGGCCATAGAATGTGTAGTTAGGATATACATGATTTAATTTGGTTTACTGATGAAAAATCTATGTAATTTTCATCGCAGAAGTAACTTTCTTTTAAATGTGGGTTTATAAAAGTTTTTCAAAGTTACTTTAAGGTAATTATACATTACTTTAAGTTCACATTTAAGGAAGAACAAATTAAAGCCAAGAATTTTCTACCGGTATTGAAGAACATGTTATAAAAATCATTTAAAGCATTTAATTTCACATAAATAGTAGTAAATACTTCATTAATATTATTATTGAATCAAAGTCCTTTATCGTTTGATTATACGTAGTTACTTTGTTAAGTTGACAAAATAAGAATATTTGAGAAATCTACGTTTGACAAAATCGTTTTATGATACATTCATCACCTAAGAAACCAAACATGATGCCTTTTTAATATTTAATAATTTAGTTTATGTTGAGCTAAAAAAAATAAAATGAACATTTTCAGAAAGCTACGGGAACCGTTAATGATAATTATTCTATATTCCAGAAGCCATCGTTGCAACCTGCCTTTGCACCTCGGTTTATTACTACGTGCTAAGCAACTTTACTAGTTTTGTTGCTCAGCATTACCAGCCTAAGTTTTGATTATTCAAATGTAAACAATAATAATTAGACGTGTTAAGTAAGTAAATACGGTATTTGTGACCTAGAAGTCAAGTACTTTGTGTTTGTAAAGAGCTGCAATTCGCAGCGGCACCATTTCAAGTCTCAAAGCAGTCATTAGTAATTCAAACTGAGCATAGCATAATCTCATTAGATTTTCCTGTACCTTACATTACTAAGTACCAATTCAATTCGCAGAAGGAAAGGAGCTTACACGAACCTAGTAATTAAAAGTAAAAATTATATTACAAAAATAAAACAAAGATTATGTAATCTGAAGTAACTTACGTTTCAAAGAAAAATCCAAATTAAAAATAAACTAAAATGGATAATTGAGATCATCAGCTGAACAACCTTTCGATACTTTCTTATCTTCTTCAGGATAACTTGCTGTGCACATGTAGATATATTAATAATGAAAATAACTACATATTAGTACTAATTTTTGTCCTTTGGTATATATTCGACAGACTTAGAAAGCTTGTTTTTTTCAGTTGAGTCTGTTACTTTTATGTATGTTCACAGATTTCTCCAAATTATCCTAGGTAATCCCACGAGAGTTGACGAGTTTATCGATAGATTAGTGACTGCGCAGCAGGAGCTAATTTATCTGATGTAACTCGTCAACTCGAGTTGGATTTATTAAGACTATTCCATGAATAGGCCTAAAAATGTAACGGATTATACAAATAATAATTACTTTCGTGCTTTGTTGTATAAAAATAAAAATAAAAGTTACGAGATCACGGCATACTATGAATCAACTATTCATGAATCGTTTCGAGCTACCAAGGTGTAATCAGTGCTACCAATGGTGCATATAAGACATAGTTAACTTCATTCAGGTAAGCTAACAGCAGAACAGAATAAAAGCACATGAACTGGCTTGCACCGAATCGAAATTGCGTTCTTAATCAATGTACATTTCTATTATTTCAATTTCCAAACAAGTCATGTTGTATAAAATAATCTATTTTCGTGCCGCTAAGTGGCAGCATCTAACTATACACTGATACACTGATACCCGCTGATACTCGCTGATACTCGCGCCTCCAGTAACGAGCAGATGGTTTTATCACGATAAAATACCCTTCTCGCAAATCCTACAAGAATATTGCAAGATAAACGGCCGTGATTGGTCTATATCTGAGGAATTGCTAAACGTTATTGGTCAATATCAAACACGAGGCGTATGAGTTGAATAGTCTCCATAATTCCGCTCGGTCTTCTCAATAAAATAGCTCAACAATTTAAAATAAGGCAATGGGAATCGTACTTCTGATAGTAAAATTAGGAATGTGATAGTTTCGTTTCATGCCGCGAAAGAGGAAACATTCGTTAAGCTCAATTACTTGCCAGTAAACTGATAGCACTCGCGGCATTAGTAAGTTTAGATAATAATTTTTAACGATGATTATCCCTACAATTGACATAATGACTCGATAGTCCAACATAACTGTTTTCCGAAACTGGCTCAGCAGTTTTCCCTTGCGTTAATAAGTTGCGTGTATGAGTGTTACCTTTTCCATAATACTTTTTTATACCGTTTATAATTTTGATGACAGATGGTGTACATTTACTTATCCAGCATCGAATAGATATCAGTAAGGAATCAAAGGGTTGAATTGAATCCAACATTTAAATTCTGTCATATTTAAATTATTATTAATAAAGCTATGATTCTCATCGGTCAACGTTGTTTATTTTCAAGCTGAAGAAGCTTTAAAAATAGGTCAAGAATATGTTGGTTGTAACTTCGATGAGAAAGTCCTATCACGTTACGAATCGCATCCCCGAAGGATACACAACCCAAACGAAATCTGATGTAATGCACTCACATAATTTTCTTTGCCCTAAGAACGGGAATTCACCCTCCTCACTTCACATTCTGATTAGAATAAGAGAACGTATTGCAAGGAGTGTACTCACTTGTTTCAAACTAATGCAAATCTTTCTTGTTCAACAGGCAATGTTGAGTTTCTACAAACAGTGGCTAGCTTATAACTATCCTTCAAAGAATGTTAACTCTTAAGCACCTCATGCACAAAATTTAAACAAAATCATTAGAGCCGTTTTCGAAAAAATGCGAAAAACATTTTCTTAATCCAAAGTGGCATTAAAAGAAAGAGAAAGTCGTCTCCAATCTTCATGTCACATCCCCAAGAGGTACCTAACTAAAATATAAAATTTTCTTTTTACACGATTTTCCGTTCACAGACACATACGAAGACATAGGCCTACACACAGTCACACACAGATACACACACAGACGTGTTTCCGACTATTTCATTTTTGGGGTCCTCAACACCTGTATTTATGTATTTATGTTACTTCATCTACCTACGGTATGGACAGATGAAGTAATTAGGCACAATAAAAATGAAATGTATTAAGAAAAACAATTTTGAATGCAGCTCAATTACTTTAATATTATTTAGATTATTTTATTTAGGTTCAAAGGTTTCCCCCAAATCAATGATGAAACAATCGCATTTGATAACGTTACCGCATCAGTCACCTCACTCGAAACGGCGATTAAAACTATGAATGAGAAAGGCGTGGAATCTCATCGCGAATAGGATTTCAAGAGCAAACGGTACAAAATGAGAAACCTACCATTACAGGCATCGGAAACACCTAGTCCTGTCAACTACCATTCCATGTTAAGAAATAGGGAATTCAACCAATCAGAATAATCCCATTGCCAATAGCTCGGAATGATTACACCAGTCTGTCACCTTTCTATGTGCATTTGCCATTTTTAGCTGTTTCCAGTCGTTCAATTGCATTAAATTCTCCCTAATAAGCATTGAATTGTCTGTCTATGCCGAGTATGGTGTTGTTATAAATGCTTTAGGTTGGAGATCCTACAGAAATGGGCGCGTTGCTCCATAACTCAAAGAGTTGGAAGGGCATTAAGTGAAACTCCATTTAACAAATCGGTGGTTGAGCCACATCGGTATTGAGGATGAGGTTTAGAGTGTATGTTATCGACTTGAAGCACACCCTGCCCGTTAACGCGATAGAAAGCAATACAGCAGCATAGTGTAAACTCACCGAGAGATGATACTGCTCTCAAATGGGTCCAATGTCTTCACTCTGAAACAAAACAAAATTCATTTTATACTGATTATTCTTTTCTAAAAGAGCGAATGGAAATACGAGGCGTTGAAAAGCTGTTCTAGGATGATAATGATTATAATAATAATAATAATAATAATAATAATAATAATATGTATCTGTTGTTAGGCACAGATATCGACATTTACAGTGTCAAAATAAATATGTAGAAACTGCATTGTTTTAACATTAGAGGATAAAAGTAAGTTAATATACAACATCCTTTGAGCTAATCTTTGTAGCATATAGGTACTAAATATGAACGAGAATTCACTGTTTTACTTAACCTAAAGTTAGGTAGATTCAATTAATCGGTGAACCTTGTTTGATACACATGTACATCCTTTCTAAACTTATAATTTCTATTTTATTATGTATATGAACTAAGGGGTCTTATGAATACAAATTCAAAATTTCGAATTCAACAAATAATGGTGTACAATGTTCCCCAAATATCTCACCTCTTGATAATTCAAATAATTTACTTTTGCAACCGCAAGATATCATTGGTTTTGTTATAACCTCCCCAAATTATAATCCCTTATCGTCAACATTAAAAGAAATATACTGCTTACTATACGTTTCCACAGAACACAGTATTCAAGGGCTCAGAACGGATGTCCTAGCCTACTTGTTTACGCTCATATTTCTGTAATTTGTAATACCCCTATACATAAATAATACATGTATTTCTACAATCACGTTTTGATAGAGGCTTTCACTAATTACACGTACGCTCTTAATTCAAAACAGCAGAAGTTAAATCATTATGGTCTAATAGCACATTTCCAGAAACTTTACAACCTGCGAAGATTGATTGAAATACATTTTGAACCATTTTCATTGGTTTTAAAGCCAACATGAAGAAGTCGGAGTGTTTAATAATAATAATAATAATAATAATAATAATAATAATAGCAACATTTAAGTTTTTCACTGGCAGAGTTAGGGCTATAGAGCCTTTTCTTCCACTCAACCAGTAGGAATCGTTATGAGTAACGTCTTCCAGTCAGTTTTACCTCTCATTTAGGCCTGAGCGTTGTTCAGAGGTTATAATGCATATGGTCGGACTTGAATTCAAACCATTAAGAGACTGGCTCACCCAAGGCTTGGTTTTCAAAACATATCATAAGGAGATTAAATGCCAACAATAATTAAAGAAAGATACCAAAAGAAACCAGAATAATCGGAACGTGCACTTGAGTGTACAGTGAACTTCCATAAGTATGTAAACTTCAAAAATGTTATACTAAAACAAAGTATCTTTTTCCCTGGAACCTTCAACTGTAACGTGGGCTGCAAGTAGTAACTTGCTGCACTAAGCCCTTTAGCCATCAATAATGTCAAATATTATGTAAAAACAATAAATTATTCATCGAATAATTTAATAATTCTTAACAGTCGTTTTATGTACGGTAGGCCTACAGAATATAATGAAATTCTTCAATTTTCGTTATTCATTTTCTTTATGTTATTTGTTATCTAGTTACTATTTCACGAGACTATACTTAACACAATTTTTATTAAACGGATTGCAAACCCGAAAAGTTAGAACATCCTACTCTTCATTGTGGAGTATGAACTGGTGAGAAAGCTGAATACCACAAAATCGCTGAGATAGCTGTGGCCGTGTAAGGGTGAATTGGTGGAATTGGTTTTCCCAATCATTAAATTCACATGCGTTTATGGATATTCATGAATCGTGTATCGGAAAATGCTCATAGCTATAATTCATATCCGAGCATTCAAACATCCCTAAAGTGGGAGTGAGCATCAAGTATCCCGTACTTCTTCACAATACAACCAGATTCTGGTTATTTCTAAGGTTTTATATGGAAAATAGTTACAGATTATAGTCACATGTAGACACGTTGATTATTATTCTCTTCCTTCGTAAAACTGTTATTGTTACTGTATTATTACAATTCGTTTTGTACAAAACACGAATATTGTATAATAGTAATTTATGATACAAGCGCTAAAAGAAGGACTTTATTTTGTGAGTGGGTACGTTTGCGGAACGAGCCCGTAAGGGCAAGTGAAGCAATCCTACGAGAAAAATAAAATCATTTTACCACGTGTATCATATACTATTTTTTAGACAGAATCGACTCTCCATACGATTTAATGCCAAAAATCAGAATCTTTAACAAAATACAACCAACTTCAGTGGTTTCGTTATGTGTTATCATGTAGGCCTATATGCAGGAGACGACGAGATGATACAAGGAGGCCCATTCTTTTTGCAGCTAGCTGAAAAATACAACAATAATTTATTTTTATCTACTAACAAACCAATCCTCGTTCATCTTAACGTAACGTTTGTACCTGCGGTGCAGCAGGTCTCGGATTTCAATCCTCGTAGGGACCTCCACTTTTCCGAGGAAGGCAATGAAAATCCACCGCTGTATCATCTTATGAATAGCCGTGGGTTGGTTGTGACTCTTATCCCTTCATTCCGCCCTCGGCCCCAGAAATAGGCTTTCTCTTTTAAGGACATTAAAAAAATGTTAAACGATAGCTATAACGTTACTTTCATCGTCCTATTCTGTCAATTTAGAACCCGTTAACATTGAGAAAAATTTGGAGCATTCTTCCATACTTCTGCTATTAGGATTTAACAACCATAATATGAGCCATGACGTTGTTTCGTAGAATATAATTATTATACAGGCCTATTTATATTTACAATAGACGTTATTTACAAAATACTCCTTCATGAAAGTCAAGATTTTGTACGGACGTAATTTGTTTCATTATTATGACTTGAATCGTATATCAAAGTGGACCGATTTAGTTAAATTTTTCGTTTATTTTTTAGTAAAAATATTTGTTAAATCACTACAAAACCCCAATCAGTAGAACTCGAAGAACTATTTAACCTTTAGAATACTGAATTTACACATTAGTATAAGCCATCATCAACTGAGATCATCAGTGGGATCTAAGTTTGAAATCAATAGAGAGAATTGCAGTAGAATAACTAGTTACTATGGATTACGGTCGAACGCAAGGATAAAAATTCTCGCAATTTTACATGTTGCTTTACTCTATAAATATTACATTTCTGCTTTTATACAGTTTTTGAACGAACGAAATTATACGTCAGTAGCAGTGAAAAGGTTAATACACTACCTCAATTGAACGTAGTGACATAATTTATGATTAGTTAAAGGGAATTTGACAACGTAAATAATATGCATTAATAATGTAAGTAGTAGTAATGATGATGATGATGATGATGATGATGGTGATGATGATAATACTAATAATAAAAGTAAGGCTAGCAAAAGAAAGCACTTTGATAAGTTATTCACAACTAGTGTTAGGCTATAATAGTAATCTAAAAACTTCACTGGAATAAAGAAATTTAGTAATGTAAAACATTTTCCACGCAGATAAGACTATATTGTGAATACAGATAAAGTTAGAGTTAAAAAGAGAGAAAGTGAGAGGGGAACGTTTGCAATGCGTAATATAGTTAAAAAGTAATTTTCGTTTGCCAACATTTAACATATAACATGTAGATATCGTACTTTATGAAAGCATTTCTGTTGACTCCATACGTTTTAGACAAATCCTGTGAACTTAGTTGTGACTGACGTTTTACCAGTACCCTGAATTTACAATTCGTTCAAATTTCAATGCCAAGCAAATTGTTTTACGAGGTTCTCTAGTTTCTCCTTTGATCTTGCAAGCGAAATGAAATCTTTATGTACGATGGAAATTTTACGCTTGCATGATTAAATTCATTCTCTTTGTCAATGCTCGGATGTTCGCATGAACAGAATCTGGCACATCAAGTGAATGTCACCAATGCAGATCAACCCTTCACATAAGGGAAGGCATCATAGACTGAAACATGTCCTTTGCAACGAGTTGTATTCAATACTGCGTATGAGAATGTATATAATGTAGATGAAACACACATCCTGTGTATACAGTAGAATACAGTCGAAGTGCTTTCGGTATATGGTTAAATGCGTATGGTCCGGAGTTCCGGTTATTCGATGTTGGGCTCAATACTATTCCAGTTATTTTTCATTAACCATTTCAGCCAGAGAGCTGGTTTTGGTTTCAAACTGTAGCAAGTATTTTCGTTTAGTTTAAATATAAGGAGAATTATTTTTCAACTGTTCAGGAAAAATAGTCAAAACTTCTAATGTTGCGCGCATTGGATAAAAAAGGGAAATAAACCACTTAAATTTGGATAAAATCTTTAAAAAGATTATTATTTTGTCGAAGACAAAAATCACCGAACCTTAGGTTCACTTACGTTTCATGATTATTTGGTACCGGTACTATTAATCCTTCAAGCAGCATTTAAATTGGTAGGCCTATATACACTAAAAATAAGTAACTATATTTATATTTAATTCATTTTAGTTTCATTCTCAAAGCTTTTTCCTATATTTTTCATAGTTCAAAATTTAAACATCGTAAATTTCAGTAGACTAAGTGCATTTCTTTGCACTAAAATGTTTTGGGAGCAACAGTTTAATTTTCGAAAAAATATCCATTTTTTAACAAACGAAAATTGCATTGGATTATGTTCATATATTTTATCAGAGAAATTAGCAGGAGTACAAAGAAACAAATGCATAATTTTAAACGACACTAGTTGAAATATGAACTGGTATATTTTAAAATCTTAATTTGATTTTAATTTCATCTTAGAGACATTGATTTATAATTATAATTTATATCTCTGAAAGTGAATAACTCAAAAAATTATATTCGTAATGATATGAAACTAGAACTCTCAATACATATGAAGAAAAAGTCCATTAAAATAGTAAAAATATGTAGAATTTGGCATTTTCAGTAAGCCTATAGAGGTTCTATAAGATTCAAGTACTTGTAAGTCCAGCCATCCAAAAATCCAAGATTATGATTATGAAAGATACAGTTCAGTGCGAAACAGACGCTGAAGATTTCATTTTAACAGTCAAAATAAGAAGCTGACTAAAGTCTCCTAGCTTATGCCATGTTATTCTCGAGCAAGGGAGTAGCCTACAGAACGAATTTAATACGATAGATACATGAGAATGGAGAATAATCTTGAGACAGTCTGTTGTGCTAATTAGTGTACCAAATCGTAATGTGAGGAGCGCTGAATTGTGGTTCGCATTACAATCGATCAGTTGAGACGCTGACCACAGCTCTTTGACGGGTTGGCAGCCCTGCGGTACATCCCTACCTCACACTCCTTTGTTGCTGAAGATGCAGTGCACCGAACACTCTGATTTTACAAGCTAAGGCTCCAGTAACAAAAGACGGATAGGCATGGAACAACAAACCCGGATACCAGGCCTATATTAACCGATGGTCAAGTTGATGTATTGCTTCATCCCAAATCTTGTTAATCAGTTGTAGAAAATTTCGAATTACTAAGAGGATATGCTGTGCACTAGATTTTCTCTAATAAGCAGAGATGCTTGTTTTCATGAATGACGGGTTCAAGAATTTTGGTTGCTACCACTGATAAAGTTAATCTCATTTATTCTAAATACTTCTAGGCCGAAATATTACCATTTAACACTTATAAAAATGATTTTTTTTTCTATTTTTAAAATAAATTTTATTTTTCATTGGAAATCTCAACTTTTAGAAATTTTAGTTTAATTGACGTATAAGTGCGTCACTTAAAAAGTTGTATGTCATGGAAATGTAAGATTAATAGAGTAAAGCTTTATGCCAAATGAATTAATGAATTTCATGTTGATCATTTGAGGGAAATTTATAATAATGAAATCAGCAAGGTACCACCTTATGCCCTCAAACAGTCTAATTTTTTTGACAAAATATCAGCGCTAGGTACTTCTTGAGAAATGACTGCAAGATACTTCAATTATGTAGTGCTAATTTAATTAGCAATACCTTGTCAGCCTAACAGATTGTTAAAACGTTACAATATAACCCTACTATAAGCCTATTATGTCAAATGTTAAAACGTCATTTATGAAAACAGCTATTTCACCGAAAGCTTCCTCATCCAATAAAAATTAGAGCCTGCTGATGATTTTATTTGATGATTGCTTTTATAAATATAGGTTAGTACAGCTCTGAAACGTATAAAATAATGCACTAAGTTACACGTTTAATGAAAGATGCATAGGAATAAATATATTACCTGCGTATTAATACCGTAAATAGTAATCATTATTCAATAAACCAGAAAATGATGTGTTGACAGTTAGTATAGTGTAAGTTGCAAGGAAAACATAAATAAAATCAAAATTTAAACTAAAATAATCTGATGTATAGATAACTTCAAAGTAGAAAAAGATTTTAGCTGTACAGGAGATTTAAATTAGGACTAAACCCATCTCTGAGAGAGAGAGAGAGAGAGAGAGAGAGAGAGAGAGAGAGAGAGAGAGAGAGAGAGAGAGAGAGAGAGAGAGAGGGGAGAGGGAGAGGGAGAGAGAGAGTGAATGAGTATATATGTTTTAGTAAGAGAGAGGAAGAGTCAGATTGAGAGTGAGAGATATATACAGGCTATATAAAGAAAGAGAGGAATTTGAAAGCTTTCAAACCTGTATCCAGTGGTGTAGTCAGATTTCATACACGAAAAAAGGACATTGACAATTGACAATGATACCTGAAACGAGATATCAAACCATGGGAATCTGTTTCAAAAGCTAATATTTTTTAAAAAGTTGAATTTAATTTCATAAATTTATTAATTTCATGCTGGCATGTTGAGAGTTGCATTGAAGTTTGAAAGTTAACTGATAGGCAAATGAGAAGCAAACTTTTAAAAGGCATCAGTAATCAATTTCGTATCACTAGAATGAATAAAAAATAAAAGATAGTTATTCATTTCGTTTGATCTTTTAGTTATTGGCACCTTCTTTTCTTTGGTTTTGAGATTTGGATATGAAATTAAACTATAAAGCAATTCTTTGTTTTAAGTGCCATGAGGTTTCTTTTTAAGATGTACACAGACAGATTTTTATTTAGAAAATTGCATTTTTACCATCCGCAGTTAACCATGATTTGATAATATATCCTATAGGATATTGTGTATTAAATTTATCTTAATTTTGTATTAAAAGTACGGTACTGAAAAGAAATCGAAAGAATAATTGAAATATCATGTGAATTATAGAATATGGAAGCAAGAAATAAACTAGGGGCCTAATAAATTTATTTATTTTTTCAGTCCAACTCGGGTTTATGTAATGTGTGAGAAATTGAATCTTGCCAATTAAAAGGTTAAATTTTAAAATGAAAAATCTCTTAGATTCATCGTTGTCTTCATAGGAATACTGGGCAGACAGGATAAACCTTATAGGGACTAATCCCGATTAATCGAATGGCTGATAGGCAGATTAAGAAGGAAAAAATAAAAACAAAAAAATAAATTTAAAACGTGAGGGAGTCAAGGAAAGGAGAGCGGAAACAAAGTTTGCCGAGGAACCGTATAGTAACTGAAATGCCGAACACCGGCTAACTGAAACGAAGTTCTTCCAATCTTTTTTCTTAATTTTTTTAGTAAGTATGTAGTTTTAGATGTAAATGTAGTTGTAAGCTACTGGATACCAGTAGTAGTAGAAGTACTTTGATTTATATTTTGCTGTAAAATTTTACATTATTTAATAAGTAGTAGGCCTACTGTAAATTTGAAACTGTGTAGAAGAGAAACATAATTGTTAAACTTTAAAATTATTAATCTGTTGTCAATGTTTGTATTTTAAAGAAAGGAAAAAAGCCAAATAAAATCATGGCAGATTACGTCCTGATTTAGTAACCTAGACACCAGGCGATAATATGGAGATTTTGTTTGATTTTATTTTATTTTATTTCTTCCTCTTATTCTTCTTCTTCTTCTTCTTCTTATTATTATTATTATTATTATTATTTCGTCTCCCTAATACCAAAGTAACAAATGAGATTGATCTACAATTTACATTTCGGTGCTAGATTTCAAAATTAAATAATTTCTTAGTTATTTATTTTCAAAATCGTAACAATTGGCTTACGATTTAGGTACAGTCTGAACCGTATGCGAAACTAATTCTGGAATTTAGTAATGTTCCGGTGATACCGTAATTTGGCAAATCTGATCCAGTTTACTTTCCTTTTAAGTCTACTGATATCGTCAATACAGTTAATAAAATTCTCAAGAAGGTAAGAGTTTACATTTCTATGTTTGTTTATTTATTTACCTTTCCCTTTTGTTTCACTGTTTCTTTTTCTTTCTTTCTCTTTTTGTTTGTTTCTTTCTTCTTTCTATGGTTATGTTTCTAAGATTATGAATTGTTTCCTGGTGTGCGTTTTGTAAACAGATAAAAGTATTACAAACGCCTTACTTCAGATCGACATACTAACAGATGGAAATATTGTAAACCCATTTTCAATTTCTTTTATGTTGGACTCCCTGGTGGACGGAACTTCACTTTTCCAATATACCAAGCCAAACAATTTCTCTTTATTGTGTCTGAAATGCCAGGGGAAACCAATAACATTACTCTACTTAAATTTCCTGGTGAGGGTGTTTACTGACAAGATGAAACGCTGCGTGATACTGATAAAGGAAAAGAGAAGAACTTTAGCAGTTTCTATAGTGTTATTTAACAGAAAAGTATCCTTGGAGGCTTTAGCTTCAAGTAATGATAATGGAAATTTCTGCTGGAGAAACGTAGAAGGTTTATGCTAGAGGGATTTGGTTAATTAGTTTAGTTAATTAGAAAATCAACATCTAGAGTAGAACATTATTTTTTGATAATTCATGTTCAATAATAATAATAATAATAATATAATAATAATAATAAACGCTATTCAATTATAGCCTAGTGGTCAGGGGTAAGATATCACAAAGGACAGAGATCACGTTCAAATAATGGAAGATGTTGGCTGTTCAGACCTGCTGCACACCCTAGGCCAGGAGATACATGCGTTTGGAACAAAATGAAATAATGGGAAGAATGAGAGAATCGAAGTAGTGGAAAAAAACCATGGTGCCGCTTTAAATCCCATAAGCCTTCCTAGTCTGAACCTGCGTCCAAATGTTTGCAATTACTTAGGCCTTTGTACATAATGAAATGAAAATATTAATTATGAAACCAGGGATGAGGTAAAAGAAAGAAAATGTGGCATCCAGTGAGAGAGTGGGCTAAGCCAAAAATTTTCAAATTTGAGTTATTGTCATCTCTGTGAAGTACTGCCTGTTCATTTAGACGTGAACACTTGCATGCGCCGCAGACATAGGGTGGGACGGAAGGGGAGTGTGTTACTACTATGGATTACGTGAGACTGATACCACTGCGCATTGTGTTTACAGTGTTCACGTCTAAATGCACAGGCAGTACATATAGTCGTGTAACTGTAAACCTAATATTAAAGATTTGTGTGGGTTCCTTCCTTCTATTCTTGAAAGACAATTTTCATAAATTAAGGGAATGGCGTTTCTCCAAAGCCAGCTCGGAAGCATTAGTAACGTGATATGAAGGATGCGGTAATAGTCCAGTCACCAGGTACTTTTACCTGGAAAAAGGTCCGAAGTTAATAATTTTATAATATGTTGTATGTGGGTATTCCATGGTGTAAAATCCAAGTTTTCCAATTCGAGAACCCTGTGCAAACTTCCGGGCAGCCGAAAACCTCGAAATTTTGGGGTTTTTGTAGTTTTTCCCCTATAACTTCTTAACAACGCGTTATAGCCTAAAACATTTAGATACAAAAGTTATAGAACATTAGATTTCCTACCATTGGTATTGTTTAAACGTTCTTTAAACCCAAATACGTACCAAGATGTGGCGCTTCAAAGTTTTGAGCAATTTTAAAAATATCTAAAAACTGCGAAAAAGCCTTAAGAAGGTGTGGTCTGAAGTTAATTTTAAAAATATCGAAAAAACCTGGTCTGAAGTTAATTTTTGTAAACACTTTGAAATGTCTAAATTCAGATAAGAAGAAATAAATCAAGTGTTAAAATGAAATTTTTTCTCATTAGAAAGCCAAACACAAATCTCAAAATATCTCGATTCCGTTATTTCTGGCTTAGCCCACTCTCTCACTGGATGCCACAAATGTAAAATGGTAAGAGAAAAAATAAAAGGATAGAACTGTAATCGTGGCCACACTATGGTCTACTTGAAAATTCCAATATCCGTGTCTGAGCACTGTCAGAAGAGGTTGTCATTCCACGTTGGCGGCAGAGATAGAATTCAATTAATTCCGTCATATCAAACCTCTAGCATCAAAGCACCAATAATTTTTCCCTCGATCGTCTCCAAATCGGTATACATTAAGTACTTATAGACAATTCCTATAAATCAGTTTTAAAAAGTTGTTAGACGTTTACAGGGTGTCTACTAATTTCTAATGAATCAAATTAATGACTTTTTCAAGTCATTTCCATGGCAACTTTCGTTAAACTCATGAGTTCTCGAAATGTGCGTGGCACAAAGACAAAGGTTTTCTTAATGAACCCAACTGCATCTTTACTTCACATAGTGTAGTAAGCCATCAATATATATCATATCCATCATGTTATCGCTAATTATCTACAAAGGTCGGTAGTATGTACTGTGCAGAGCAAGATATGTGCATGTCTAAAAAGTTGAACGATGCTGTTTTGTGGAAATAATATGTAGTTCTTGAAGAACAGATTTTTGTCCTTTGCAAAAATGTATTTACATTTTTATGTTTACTAGGGGATTCATTTTCATTTCTATTTGTTTGCAAAATATTTTAAATATATTATACTATAGTATTAAATTATCTGCCATCTGCCTGTGGTAGATGACGCTGCGGTCGGATGGTAGGCCAAGTCCCTCCAGGGATGTAGCGCCACGGAGTTTAGTTTTAGTTTTTTTTAGTATTACATTATCTAGTTTCATAACCCAACATATTCTACTAAGAAACATTTTAACCATACAGAAATATATTTCGTAATGCAGTAACAGTCACAAGTGCTCGTAATTTACGATCTTTGTATCGTTTTTATAGTTTTATTGCTGATTTGTCTAAATCGGGTTGGAATCCGTTGTCCGTTAGTTGTCTACATTAGTGCATGAATTACTTATTATATTATGTAGTAGTCTATTATCCTTCCTCAGCAAACAAAGATTTTGTAACACTTATTGTTTATAGTCACACCTATTGCAGAATAAAACCATCTTAGTAATTAGCAGAAAATTTAATATGACTATTCCATTCATACCCGGTGCGTAAGGCTGACAACCTAACCACCATCTCGTGCCGAATGTCCAAAATCTGGGAGCCTTAACGTCCGGGAACCCTCTGGGCCTCCATGGTTTGTATAGGGATCACTTTACTTTACTTATTCCATTCATACGAAGCGTATTTGAAACTGACCAATAACGTTTAACAGTGCCTTGGATATCTTATAATGTGCTTGCTAAGAATATAAGGATGCGATTTTATTTGATAAAAGTCAGCTTATTACTAAAAATGATTAATACATAACATTCTGCCAGTGAAAAGAATAAAAACACATCATTTTACACAACATAACTTGCTTGGAAACTGAAATAATATAAATATGTATTGATTAAAACACAATTTCGATTAGCTGCAAGCCAGTTCGTGTGCTTTTATTCTATTCTGATATTAGGCTAGATTATCTGAATTAGATTAACTATTTTTCTTTTGCACTATTGGTAGCATTGGTTGGAATCTTGTCACTTGAATCGATTCATCGACTTTAGTATGCCATAATCTCACAGCTGACATAATATTGAATTTTTTAAAACAACAAAGTAAGAAAGTAATTATTATATATTTTATTCATGGGCTAGTGTTAATCAATCCCATTCGAGATTACGAGTTTCATCAGATAAATCTACTCGAACTTCGTTTTCGGAAGTCTATCGATAAACTCGCAATATCTCGTGGACTGCCTATAATGAACATGAGAAAAGATAGAAATGGTCAGAATGCAGTGGGCAAAAGGGTATCTACTAAAATTCACCAATGCTAGATTAAAAGGTGTGGTTTTCGGGTTAAAGAAATTCAGACAATAAATTATTTTATCCTAATTCGTTAGATTCTATCCAAATTTGAAATCACTGAAGGTTCTGGAAGCCTGCTTCATGAGCCAGAAACGGAAACTAATAAATCCTGCATAAATGCTTCAGCAATCTTTGCGTTCTACATTCCATTGATTCTAGGGTGGAAGCTGTCGTCTCTATATCGGATTTTCTGCTGGAGTGACAAAACTTGTCGGAATTGTGAACTTATTCCAATTAATCGAATTCTGATAGCGCTCAAGCTGAAGAACATAATCCTGTGATAATTAGTAGAACTATTATGAAGACAAGCTTTCTGGTACCAAGATTAGAAAATAAGAATCTTAACATCCATTGCACATTCTTCTTTATGAGTTAATAATGTGAATGACACAGGGAACCGATTCCACAAACTTCTTCGTTAGTGAATCTTTACTTTTAATTCAATATTTGTTAAACTGATTGCGGGAAGAATTTAGAAAGTATATATTAAAACAAAGGATACTCCCACTGGAGCGACAAAAATACAATAGCCAAACCGCCCCCTTCGACGTATATACGTCTGAAACAAAGACCAAACGATTGATGCTTTCAAAAACTTTTTTATAAACAAGTGCTGTTGATTTAATCGACCGAGAAAATAAATCTGAAAAGCTACCACTGAAGAAGTTCCTTGCAGCTGGCAAGGAAACGTTTGGAAGTAAATACTGACAAGGCCTACATTCCAAAAAGATGTATGTTATTAAAGATTCCAACCGTGAAAGCTTAAGATATGTGATTATACCGTAGAAAGCTTAAGATATGTGACTATACCGTAGAAAGCTTTGATACTGATTGTTGTCTGTAGATTTCGGACTTTTAGGTCACTAAAAATGCTGTTTTAGGTACCTAAAATGGGCTCTAAAAATTGGAAAATAGGTTCTAAAAATCGTAAAATAGTCTCTTATAAAATCGTTAAGTTGCCAATTTTCTGAAATATCTCAATTGCAATGCAGAATATTATGTTTATTGAAGTCACCATTAATCAATAATAATGATAAAACACAGATTTAGGCTTATGGTACACAGAATATTATATAGACCTATTACTAGGGCCTGTATTGCTACCATAACAGTGAAAACCTAATCCCTGCGCCCAGAAGCTACGCATATCATACTACCATATTCAACCCCTCGTATCCCTCACTGATTCAGAGAACTACGTTTTTTTTAACTGCATGTGGGAGCCGGGAGAAAAACACTACATTTTCTTGGGAATTCCAAGGAATTTTTCTACTGAAGACGAAAAATTCCTTACTATTTAACCACGTCACAAATATGTCATGTACTGCACATTCCGAGCTAAAAATTTAGTACTAGATAACGAAAAATGACTTATTTTGAACTTTAGAGGAAAAGCAAGCAAAAAGGGAA
This sequence comes from Ectobius pallidus, assembly GCA_964059195.1. Classification (NCBI taxonomy): domain Eukaryota; kingdom Metazoa; phylum Arthropoda; class Insecta; order Blattodea; family Ectobiidae; genus Ectobius; species Ectobius pallidus. Next base: position 115,421,344 of record CAXKWD010000007.1, on the reverse strand, counting down.
TATTAGGCTCGAACGTAAAAATAGGCTGTTTTAGGTCCTATAAAAGTATCAGTTTTAGACATAGTCACTTATGAAACATGCATATACAAGTTTTCGTCCATATATCACTTAAGGTTTAAAATAGGGTTTATCTAAAATCCTAAGTCTAGTTATCTGTCTACTTACACCTAACTGCGTTACTTAACTGAGTTCCTCTTTATTCGTTGACATGTTTTAGGGGATGAGTGAAATGGTGCAATCAATTCTAGGAAGAACAGCCGTTGTAATTTGCCAGCATTGTAAATTACAGTTTTCCAAGGCAGTCATATTAACATTTAAATATTAATGCCAGAGGTACTTTAATAATGCATTTAATAGTGTGGAGACTAGAGAGACATGGACATATTTGTATGCTAGTATTTTCACAAGAGAGAGACTCTAAGTTGTAACAATAAATGTGCTCAAATATTTACAAATACAAGGGAAAATAAAGGCAACTGTACAGTGCATAGAGTTTATTGTCTACATCTTGAAACTAGGTCAGCATTATTATACTAATGTTAGCACAGTTAATGAAATAGCGGAAATGTAGCATGATCTATTAAAACTCTTCACTTATTGTTATATCTCTGAAAGCCTGTCTAGGAAAAAGAAACAAAGCCTGTAGAGTAAAAGAATAATTTAAAAAAAAAAAGATAAACTCAATAAGTTTTTATAGTCTGCCCATATGTGATTCAGTTTCATAAATCATGAATTGGTGCACGCAACGATTTGAATATCGGTTCATAAAAGTCTCTGCATAAGTTACTGGGGTTGTAAAATTCAACTAGGCTAGGTTGCATTACCGGAAATCAAACCACGGAATTCAGTATCCATGACATACAATAGCTGCATACTATCATGGTTCACCATATCTTTATAATAGTCTACAAGGATCGGCAACATTTTATTAGTTTTGTTCCGAACTACTATAGCAAAATCACTTTTAGAAAGGTATACACATATTTCCTCTACCAAAATATATTATTAGGCCTAACACAAAACTTCTAACATTATATACGAGAAAGTGTATGCAATATGGTTTAAAGCTTTTATTTTGACTTATTTTTGCACATTTTTCTTTCCTATATCTTGTGATAATAATATCAAAATATCCTAACCGTAGAGGTAAATAATAATAATAATAATAATAACAATAATAAATAGATAATATATCTTATATAATATTATATAATTATAATAATTAATAATTAATCATTATAAATATTATTATTTTATTATTATTATTATTATTATTATTATTATTATTATTATTATTATTATTATTATGGATTCGTAGGTGGACGAACAAAGATTAACGGATACCAATTAGAGACAAGCTTAATGAATGAGACTGACAAACAGAAACGGGACAGCAAATAGAGAGATAAACATGAAGAGAGGTACCTATATTCTTAAAAAATAAATAAAAAATAATAATAATAATAATAGTAATAATAATATTAGTATGTAGTACTACCTTCTTTAAAATGTTGGGATAAAAATGTTGCGAACTTTTTAAAAATTATATTTTATTCTTAAACAATTTGAAGTCCTGCTGCCTGCCACGTCATACGAGTTGTCAATCAAACGAGGTAAGAAGAAATACATTTTCTTGTTTCTCTACTTTTTAAGTTGAAGATAATCCGGCGCCATGATTGGAATACAGAGTAGGGATTTAGGAATTCAGGAAAGAACTAACTTCAAAACCCAGTCTTATACTACATGGCTTTCACACATTGTAATGATGTCAATGTACTCGTAAGGTTCAGATCCCCGTATCGTAACAGGCAGGATAGTGAAGAAACAGGCGAGGCGATGCTGTTTTAATGATGACAATAAATTAGACCTGGTGGCAATGGTCTACTCTATACGAACATACGCGTTATCTGTAAGGTGTACAATTATACTGTGCCAAATGTCAGCCATAATTCAATTCGCCTGCCATACCCAGAGAGTACACAGGTGAACGGAGCTTCTAAGTTTACGTTACTACAAACACTTCTGAAAATACGTTGTGTTAATGATTTATAATTGCTTAAATTATTAAATAAACTTGTCTTGAGGCATGATGATATTATTATATAATAGGCTATTGTATAAATTGTATAATAGGCTATAAGAAAATCTATCGGTTCTGATAGTGGTCATTTTCTCAGAAAAAAGTATTCCCTATAAGGCCATGGAGGCCCATAGGGTTCCAGGAGCTTGAGGCTTCCAGATATTAGACATTCGGAACATGAAGGTGGTAACGTTGTCAGCCTTACACACCGGCCGCGCTTACCCCCACGCCCCCAGGATTGCTCCTGGTACTCATTTCTGTTAGAAACTGAGTCGACCCCAGGGCCATAGTGCCACCAGAAGGCTTAGACTAGTTGAAAAACTCTAACGACCTCATCGAACCCGCGACCTGCTGGTTTGTAGCGCAGCGCCTCAACCACAACGCTACGGCGTACTCCTCATTTTCTCAGTAGGCATCTTAAAACACAATAACACATGATTAGTGAAGGTGTGTTTAGGCACAGAGGAGGGGCTGCTAAAAGGTAGGTTTTGGTCTTATTATAGTTTACATTCAGCAATGAAAAAATAAGAATATATAAAAATACATTTCTTCTCAGTATCCAACTCGCCTCTATTATTCGGTTTATATGTCCCTTTTCATATCCTATCACCACTAGTTTACTTCATTCACCTATCCTTATAATATGAAATATAACAAATAGACAAGCTGTACTTGAATTTTGTTAAGTAGACAAACTGCACTTGTAGTGTCTTGAGGTATAACAATGGCATTAAATGTCTGTTTGTGTGTTATCCATATCTGAGGTGCACCCACTTTTCGGAGTCGGAGCACGGTATAAACTATTTATTATCTGATATTTTGCAATTAGTTTTTCTTGTGGCTTATAATAACAAACATGCATTTATATCCCAATAATTGAATACTAGGAAACGACAATAGACGTCAAAAACTTGTAGTATCTTGTCTGAAAAACAGTGAAACCAAGAAATTCCTCATTCCATTTTCTGCTTCTCTTCTCCCCTCTACGCCTTAATACATGCAATGCCCGTAGGCTTGGGACAAATCTATAGATCGTATACTTTTTGACAGAATATGAATGGACTTCCATGTGGGATAAACACGACTCTTAACCTTCTCCCAAGACAATATACTCATGCAAAGACAAAAGAAAGGAAATGTACAGGGTACGTTTGAAGTAAATTTGGATCCGGCATTCACCCTTACGGGTGAGGAATCCTGAAGAAACTCACACTCGTGTTGGTCAATGAAGGGATTTAAACTCATGACTAGTGATGGGAGTTCTCGATAGAAAAAATCAGAATTATTAGATTCTTGAAAATTCTCGTATAAAAAGTATCCGAATGATTTAATGTTATGTGAAGCGTAAAGTGAGCAGGAGTTCTCGTGTTCTCACACTCAATCGTATCACTTCGGTTAACTTCTTTAACGCAGTAAAAGTTTTTCAGGCAAAAAAGGCACAGCTACCGTGCGCACGAGGCAGCTCAATGTTGCCAAACTGCCCATTTTACAACTTTCGCAAGGCAGACAAGACAGCGTTATTATTTTATGGATCTTTACACTGTGAACGCTTGTAATATAATGCAATAAACGCAATATCTGACAGCGTTGCGTGAGAATAAGTCCTATTTGTGTGTGGTTCATGTACGGGTGAGCCACAACCATTGCAAAAATCAATAGCAGTAGATATTGTAACATACATAAATTGGAAATACGAATATTCGAATGACGATTTGAGTTAACAATCGATAGGGCGACTCGAATTCTTACATCTCGCATCGTGAGTTCTCGGATCCTTGCATTCATCCGAGAATTTTTTCATTCGATTCTTCAGGAAAAGATTACTCGATTCTTAAAATCATTCAATCCTGCCCATCACTACTCATGAGTTTACCGCCTTGGCCACTTCACGCGGTAACGAAGAATTGAAGAACACATTACAAAATGTCGGCAAAGCTAGTGTGCTATCAACTATGTTACGAGGATAACGTTGATGGAAAAAAATCTAATTTACAGTAATGGGAGCGGACATTGTGTGCATAGTTACGGTGTTAATCTGTACTGTGGATAAAATAAATTTATTTAAAGTGCAAGCATCACTGAACCATCAAAGCGATTACGTGACAAGCCGCCAGTGAAAATAGCTCGCTTCAAAGAGTTTGGCAATTAACACGGGGTTTGTTAGTGTTTAATTATCTTAATGAATTCCACCCTGTTATGGTTCTAATTGGTGAATGATATTTAATCTGACATTCACTGCTCAAAGAATGCTACCGTAATAGCAATAATAATGATGAAAAAGGTTTCTAACAAAACTCAGAGAGATTCTTTTATTTATTTATTTATTTATTTATTTTATTCTGTTAATTTGGCGTTAGACTATATCCAGAGTTGGGTGAGCAAGTTAGGTCTACACGTAAAATACACGTAAAATACGTAATATAGAAAACACTTTTATACACGTGACGTCATAAACCAACATTTAATTGATTTCATAATTTATTTATTCGGTTCTTCTCGCCGTTGTTTTTCGGTCTCTACCTGATTCCTGAAACCCAGGTAACTAGCAACCAAAAATAGTATATTGCGATATAAGTGCCGTAAGCGATGCATACGGATCGAGGAAAGAGTTTTTTCAATTTTCCGAGATCCGTTATGCGCTTACGGCACGAGTATGCATGCTATTTTTTCCACGATGATTATTTATATCAATTTAATTATATTAATTGTGATATTACCTCAAAATATTATGTATATCCATTCTTGAAGATAGATGTTTATTTCAGAAAGTGATTCGAATGTGTTTGTTGTTATGGGAACCGAATATTTGTCCTGGGGGGGCCTTGTCCATAAAGGCTTGTATTATGATGTGCCGTAAGTAAATTCTTACCGCACATAGCAACAAGATTGCGTGCGGGAATGTCAACTTACGATCCACGGCAACAACATTCGTAAGTACCACTAATTAGTTAAGTCGTACAAAAAAGAAGGAAGGACATTTAAAGATGGAAAAAAACAGCAAATTCTTCACAGTTTAAAATTATAATAATATAAGTACCGGTACGTTACTTAACTAATTTCGTTTAAAAATTCGTATTGCAAATGCTTTATAACGGGCTGAAATAATAGATAATCATACTTAGCATCGCTTCTCAAGCCCTGTCCAATATTAAGATTTATTGGTTTCTTCATGTGTTGAATACGTCTGAAAAAAGCAGAGGTAAATATTATCCTACAAAAAAATGAATTATATCCTGTATAAATATACAGCATAATAATGTACTGTGTATATACATAGTGTTTTTTCGGATGAATGCAAGGATCCGAGAACTAACGATGCGAGATGTAAGAATTCGAGTCGCCCTATCCGAGAAGTACTAAACACTGACTCGATTGTTAATTCAATTCGTCATTCGAATGTTCAGCTTTGCAATTTATTTATGTTATAAGATCTACTGCTATTGGTTCTCGCAATGGATGTAGCTCACCCGTACATGAACCACACACCGATAGGACTTAATTTCACGCAGCGCTGTCAGATATTGCGTTTACGGCATTCTACGAGTATTATAAGCGTTCACAGTGTAAAGATCCATAAGATAATAACGCTCTCTTGTCTGCCGTGCGATAGTTGTAAAAACTGGCATATATTATATTTAAATGTATGTATAGGCTATAAATAAATAAATAAGTAAATATATATATATATATATATATATATATATATATATACAAACGAGTATATACGTATAGGCGTATCTAATTCATATTATTCAACAAAAGGAATAGCATCATCGACAACAGAAAATAATGTATACCAATTTACGTGGAAAATATTTGCTCCCATTATAATTTGTCCAAGTGCTTCCCGGATGCCTTGCAAAATACAAAGCTCTTACATTTTGTTCATTCTGCAGATTGAATGCTGACATGAAATCCCGCGTGAGAGAGTTTCTGATTCAGAGTTCCATGACTGAACGTCAGAATACACATTCTCTTTTCCACTGGATGTTTTAAATGGTCATGTTCACTAATGAGATTCTAGTTGGGTTTCCAGACGATTCGAGAGCTCGTCATTACAGCAACGCCCCCTTTCCCCACTCTCTTCTCACATTGGCAATCAATGCAAAAGTCTGACAAACTAGGGTATGGTGTACTGGTTACGGAAATAATACCTCACTTGTTTCAATTCAACTACCACTCAAGTCAAGTAGAGCTCGTATATCACAGTTTTTTACGTTAAAAAGGCAAATGATGTTCAAGAGAAATAATATACTGTATTACTGAAGGATCGTGGATTCCCAATCACTGAATTCCAAAATTACAGGACAGAGAAAGGAAATTAGGCCGGTCAAATAAATTACAACACTACTGATATTTATATAGTGATAAGAAGGGGGCGGATTTCTATGACTTAAAAATAAGATATATGCATGCATTTATGACCTAAAAATATTAAAATATGACCAATAAAATTTAAAATATGACTATACCACTTACACATTGTGTATACTTTTTTTAAGTTTCATTACAATTCATTTTATTAAAATATAATGTTAATTGTTTAAAATATCTGTAAATTCTCAAAAAGTATCATTATAATGCAAAATTTACCAAAAATGATATGAAACTACCAAATGTCTTTAATATGCACACAAATATGCCAAAAATGACCTAAATATGCATATTCATATTAATATGCTACAATAGTTGAAAATTTCCTAAATATGCAGTATATGCAAAATAAAAGCCGTTCCATTTTCACCAGGATGCTTGGAATCGGGTTTAAATTAGTCGGAAAGTTAAGATAATGCAAAGGGGAAAAATCCGACATGTCATAGAAATCAGCCCCCTAGCGATAAGTAAACAGTACAATATTGATGTAAGAATCTTGCTTCTTAAATAGACTATTCCACTCATTCGCCGCGTGTTTGATATTGACCAATAACGTTTAGCAATTCCTCGGATATAGACCAATCACGGCCGTTTATCTTACAATATTCTTGTAGGAATAGTGAGGATGCTGTTTTATGGGTAAAACGTCTGCTCGATACTGGACACGTAAGCATCTGTACATGTACACTACATTGAGTAAAAACACAATTTGATTCGGTGTAAGCCAGTTGGCGTGCTTTTATTCTGTTCTGCTGTTAGCTTACCTGAATGAAGTTAACTATGTCTTATATGCACCATTGGTAGCACTGGTCACGACATGGTAACTCGAATCGATTCATGGATGATTGATTCATAGTATGCCGTGATCTCGCAGATGTTAGTTTTGTTTTTATACAACAAAGCTAGAAAGTAATTATTTGTATAATCCGTTATATTTTTATTCATGGAATAGTCTTAATAAATCCAACTCGAGTTGACGAGTTTCAACAGATAAATTTGCTCCTGCTGCGCAGTCTCGTGGGATTACCTGTGATAAATCGATTCTCTTATTCTTCAACATTAAAATGCATAGGAATACCAAACAACAAAAAATTATCGCAACGTTCTCATTAACTACAAGGGGAAGTTCCACTCAATCCCAAATAAATTTGATTCAGTGAAGTCGCAAAAACATCTATTCGACATAACCGCTCAACTAAATTTTGCAGTCATTACAGGCATTGAAGGCAAAAATAAATTAAAATTAAAATGTTCTGTCTAATAAAATATTTCAGCTGGTGCTTTCGTGTGGACCGCATTCAACTGAGAAATTAATTAAAGATCGCCTTGTTTTGTTGCCATAGGAAACTGGGTAAGAAGAGCATCGCTAACGTGGGTAAATATATGGATAATCCAAATAAATTACCAACTTACACTCCTGATGAAAATTCATCAAAATGGACGAGAGAAGAGTTATGTTGTACAGTAGTTAAGATATTGCGATGCAAAATGAAAATGAGAAGTTGCGTGTGGCAAAGCGTTCAAGGAGAAAAGAATGTAGATGAAGGAGCCTGTGGTTGTTTGGGATTAAACAGTTACCTAGGGCAGACGAACATGAATTAGCAGATACCGGTACCTCTGTTTTTTTCTTCATAAATTTGAATTTAATATAGGAGCCCGGAATTCTGTAACGGGCCCACCAAGCTACTTGTTTTTGTTTGTTTGTTGTTGAGTTTTCTTTTTACACTTGAGCTTACACAATGCATTTTTAACGTTTTATTCCCATCTACTTAGGATTAATTGAATCTAAAGTCTATAAGTAAAATCGAATTTTTAAATTCGCAAAAACGCGTGGTACGGCTATAATCTTGCAAGCTTATTATGAGATAAACGATCGTGATTGGTCGATATTCGAGACACTGATAAATGCTATTAGTCAATAAAAAATAGGCTACGCGTCATATGAATGGAAGAGTCCAGTGACAAATCGTAATACGCCTATGGTTTGATGGAAGCTATTCCCATTCCGTTAACACTTACGTTTTACTATACCCTTAGCAACCAGGGAAGGCGGTTGAGGCCAGGTAGATTCCTTCACCCACAGGCACCCTCACATTTACAAGGGCAGGAGATTTAGGACCAACCGTAATTTCCTCCCCGTGAGTCACCTAGTCTACTTCAATCAATCAATCTTAGATTCTTTTAATATGTCATTTTATCTTAAAATGTTTGTTATATATCAATTCTACACATAATTACAAGAAAAATGACACCAAACAATGTATAATTTACTTTAATAGGAACATAGGACTTGAAAGCAGTTTTCTCGTAACTTTTATTTATGTATTTGTTATAAATGTTCCTGTTAAAAAAATCTAAGATTGATTGATTGAAGTAGACTAGGTGACTCACGGGGAGAAAATTACGGTTGGTCCTAAATCTCCTGCCCTTGTAAATGTGAGGGTGCCTGTGGGTGAAGGAATCTACCTGGCCTCAACCGCCTTCCCTGGTTGCTAAGGGTATAGTAGGAGCTCCGTAAACTACTTTTATATGTCACCCAGTGCCTGAAGGAATAGAAACAAGAGTTTGCATTGCACAAAAATATAGAGTGACAGCCGATATTATTTTTTTAAATCCCTCGTGTGTGTGTTTAACGATTTCCATTCAAGAAAATAAATGACGATAAGTTATCACACAAAACAGAAAAAGACATAAACTGAAGTATGATAAATGTCTGTTACAGAAGGGATGTTGAATTTTTTATGAAATAGACGATGAGAGCGAGATACAAAGCACCTACAAGCTTTCTACATTATTAGTGAAACCATCTAAGCGACTTGTTTTACAAAGTAAAATGGCTTCGAAGTAGGACTACATAAAGAAAGATGAGAAAAGCAATTTTAACTTCAATTTTTCAAAGTGTTGCAAATGAAGTGAATTGCGCATATTTTTCTGCTAAAATCAAGATTTTGTTTAGACTGAAATATTCTACACAGTTAATTATATTACATTTTTAATTATTGCCATTAATTATCGGGCTACTATTTTCTTAAAAATTTCACGCATTCTTGTGAATCTTTTTATAAAATGAATGAATCCTTTTGTGGTTCCACTCATGATTGTAACTGCCCATGTTTAAACGAATCCCCTTAAGTTAAATACTTAGGTATTATTATTAATAAGCATATTAAATGGGATAAACACATTGCAATTGTTACTACCACGTCATTCAGAATTTCGGCTTCAATTTCAGGCATTTTTAGTGTAAATAAGCAGATAATTTATAATGTCCTTAGAACATATCCTTACACAGGTGTTTCAAAATTACTTCTACAAACTTCGGCCTTGCGTTCCTTACACCAAAAGAAGGAAAAAAGTTCATATGAACATAAGTCCCATAATCCTTTGTTTTCTCGTTAGGAACTGTTCAACACATTGGTACACTCATAACACGTAAACACACAAAACTCATAACAAATGCTCGAAATGTTGCATCCTGGATGAAGAAGCTTTTCATCGACGTGTCATGGAAGACTGCGAAACCATTCGACACCATCCCGGAGTATTTGACTGGGTGCGACAGTCCATGATTTCCCGAGTGCTTGCATGTCTAGAAGCAAGAGGAGGACATTTCGAGCATTTGTTATGAGTTTTGTGTGTTGTCGTGTTATGAGTGTACCAATGTGTTGAACAGTTCCTAACGAGAAAACAAAGTATTATAGGACCTATGTTCAAATGGTGTAAGGAACCCATGGCCGAAGTTTGTAAAAGTATTTTTGAAACACTCTGTATATGTCCTTATTTATAATGTCCTCAGAAAAATTTCAAGTCAGAAAACTTTGATACCGGTACTTTAATTATAAGAATAAACACGTTTGAATTATCACGAATGTATGCAATTTCATATCATTTTGTATTATTCGCAATCATAAACTAGAGCTGAACGTTCCATTCTAAGTGCTTCATCTACTCAACATGGAGAAATCTGTTCCCGTACAAACTGCCGTCTCAATACACGGCATTTTCCTATTCATTCAGTTTTCAGTTTATAGCGATATTCTCGATATTCAAACAGCTGGACTAAACTGGAGAGAGACGGTTTTTCCAATGACAGATCATTCATGTATCTAATGTATCTAGAACGTATCTTCTCTCACCTCACGAATATTGATTTCAGATTTATCAGAATATGAAATTCCACAACGATATTACTCGCCCGACTCTACTGAAGTGACCACTGCAAGAGAAACTTTAAGAATAATAGAATCTGCTCATACTGATGTCAAGAATTGTGATGGTATTAAATATTACGATTATGGTAATGATGATAAACCAACAATAAAACATTAATAATACGAAATATACCCACGACAGTCAACACCGGAAGCGGTACCAGATTGATGAGTGGAAGCATAACCGTCTCTAGTAATGGCCTGGCCGTGCTACATGTGGCAACGTTGCAGCCCGTCCTATGAGACGAGCCACGTGCCATGCGCAGCAATGTAATACTCTCTTTCGCTTGTGTATTTTTGTGAAATATTACCATTGTTATGGTGTAGTAAGGTATTGTAAACATTCTACAACCATGCCAGATAGATGTGTAGTGCCCGGGTGCGTAAGTAACTACGACAGGACAATAAAAGCAGAAGGATATGTAAGTTGTTTTAGATTTCCAAAAGATCCCGACCTGCGGAATGCATGGATTCGTTCGGTTCAATACAGTTCGGTTCAATGGTACAATAAAAATGTATTTCATTAGGGTATTAATTTTCTTTGTTTTGTTTCATTAACTTACTCCTCAAAAACGAAATAAAAAAGCAACGAAGGAAATGTTGTCAGTGCGACAGCTTAACTATAACTTAGTGTGTAATCTGTAACTGTAAATAATTTTCCCTTTAAAGTGAGAAGAGAGGCCCGGGCGGCTTGGGTCGCTTAAATCCTAAAAGGGAGAGGTAAAACTACGAAAAAGAAAGAAAGAAAGTGAGAAGAGAATCATATTGGTTCATTTGCAATTATTAACAGCTATGCAATAGGACGGCAAGTGCCGTGCGGTGCGACGTTGCAACGTAGTGAGGGCCGGGCCATGGTGGAAGTGTATGTGGTAGCTTAACTTGTATTACAAACTTCATTGTGTCAGGAAGAAAATTATGTTCAACAGATTAAACTATAACAATTTAGTAAAAGACTAAAATAGTATGACCTAATAACATTAATAATGTAGCACATTATTTTCTTTATAAAATACTGCACATTGTTATGGATGACTGGATAACTTGTATAAATAACTTATTTATAAGATTAATAAAATCAGGTAAACTGATATACCAAAGTGCCAGATGGAGTTAATCGGCCACATTTAAGAAGCTATTGAGTTTTAGATCACGGTTTTTGAGCAAGTTTCATAAAAATATGTGAAGAAATTAGTGGGATAACTAGAATATTAGCAGAACGAATTTACATCAAATTCCTCATGTCCGCAATAGGCCTATTGCTTTTTGTCAAAACATCTAAAGCTGTACAAATACGCAGTAAAATTTTTTTAAAAAAATTGAAAGTTTGTTTTGGAGTGGAAAAATTAAACATTTGAATTTTATGGAATTTTCCCATCGATTATAGGCTAAAAGCTGTTAATTTGCCAACTTTCGAGTTATAGTTCATCTGGAAGTGAGTCAATATCAGTGTTACTGAATGGACGATTAAATAGTCGTAAATATGAATGACGTCACCGTATATCCAGCCAGTTTCTCCATACTTAAGGGGCAGCAAGAAACACCAAATTCCTGCCAAATTTTACGATTTTATCTGTCCTATAAGTGTGTCAAAAATTACATAATGTGAGGAAAATATTTTTAAAAAACATTTAAAATAAAAAATCTAACTCCACCTAAGGTATAACGGACAGAGATACGAGAAAAAGTCATAGGACCATACTTTTATATCTCTCAAAATTCATAACCCCTGGTGCAATCTGTTTTTTTTATACAACTTACTGTTCAGCTACTATAAGCCTTCAAAGAACGTCTGCACAGACCTTCAAGTTGCGTCCGACTTTTTGAATGCTTTTCGGGGGTAAAAATAAAAAGTCGAAACTTTATGGAATATTTCCGCCAATTACATGCTATAACCTATAAGTATGTACAATTTCAAGTTTCCGGCTCATCTGGAAGTGGGCAAACAATTATATCAGTAAGTTTGCTCGTTGGCCACGCGGCTTTGTAGTAGGCCTGTAGTTATTATACTTAAATCTTGAATTATGCGTTACTCCGGTACCAGTCAACCGATCTGGTCCAAAATCAACAGAATTCGTTCCATAGACGTTATAAGCGCGTATAATAAGTTTCATGAAAATCTGATAAAACGTATTCGAGTTACCAATGCGTTCACGAATGTACGTACGTAGGCCTACATGCATTGTCGGAGACCCGCGGTCCAGCGACAATCGACAGTCTCGTGTTAAATTTCAAATTTAATTTTTCAGTACTCAGTTTGTTGACAACTGTCATGTAAGTTATCAACTTGTTCACTGAAAGTTTTGAATTGTTTTTCTTTTACTGCTTTGTATGTTTTACCCATTGTGACTACCTATTTACATTCCTTCTATCCCCGGTTTTCATTTTGGGTCCCCTAGGAACTCGGTCCTCCCCCGCAACACGGGGTTTGCGGGGCCTTCAGTTATACCACTTCCAATTATCATATAACTTATACCCATTTTATCTTACGCCAGAGTCGATCTAGCTGGTTTGATGAGAAGCCAGAAATGAACCAGAGCCAACCAATTTCATAGACGCTCACCTAGGCGATTCGGTCACATAGCCTATTACATCTTACAGTTACTTTATAAATAAATTTACTGCCTTAAAAAACTAAAAACTATTATCGACACACAGATGTCACTTTTTTTAAATTACCTAATCTGCGAACAACAGTAGCTTTAAGTAAGGTAATTACAATTCTCTGTATTGGACCAGATTATTATCAACTTATCGTGCAGTATATGAATAATATAACCTACGTAGCCCTACATTATCAATGCTAATACAACGACAGGTTCGGAGGTTATTGAGAAATTCGGGAGCCTCGAGTTATATTTATAGTAGCCTAACTATTTAATTATTGCTCACAGAATTAAGCACGTAATGAATAATTAAAATCACGAAAATTAAAGAACGCATAGCTATTTGTGTCATACTAAGAAAGAGACCCTATGGAGAGACAATCTGTATGTTATAATATAGCCTATCGATTGTTTAAAACCGACGGTAGTGCGACATTTCGTCAACTGTTTTACTTTTAACCTCATTGCTGTAATAATATCGTGATATTAATAGTGTGTTTATTATTATACGATACTTAAAATGCTTCATCGCACATATAGTTAATTATACATCAATATTTTCATATCTCTTTTTGCTCACATGCAGCTTTCATATACCCAATCGCTGTGTTCAATTAACATTTTTTTGAAGCAGATATAAAATGTTTTAGTGATCAGTCCTTGTGATTTTACAAAAAAGTAAATGCACTTAGATGCGATAAAAAACTAAATAATTACGACGACATACATTTATACTGGATTGGTCATTGATTCGTAAGTCGTAATAAAATTCCAAAGTTTTCAGTTCCAAGTCCTTATCCAGACTAATTCTAAATATTTTTGTGAGTTTAATATTACCTTACATTAATTACATCATTACAGTACGTTAAAAATGTTGCGACAATTCGTGTAACAATGATTTTAAAACAGCTTGTAGAAAGGACTTATGCACCACCTGAATAGACAGCAAGTTTATAGTTAATATCTCCACAGCAACAGAAACAGTGTCAAGTGCCACAGGAAAGCTGGCAGACCAAAGTGCAAGATCCTCCAGTAATGACACTATTGTTCCCTGATGCTCAGTTTATGAGTATTGTAGCGTATCGTTCCAGCAAGTCCTGCTAATGTAGAGGATTGTGGAATACAGACTAGCTAAAATCCCTCTTATTAAGCGATGTCCTTCAGCAGCATGCAAGCAATACCAGACTTCAATTAATTAACTCTATATTCTGAAACTAACAATATATTTTATAAATTATGCGTCCTTTTCTATTTTTTAATTTATTCTTTCTCACACAATTTATCGCAATACATACAAAGTATGCCATATCAACTAAACAAATGGGGAAAACCCCATAACAGAATGAAATACACATTGATATGAACGAAAAGAAAAAAAATTCATTAAATACAAGCAAAATAAAACCTTTAAAAAATAAAACAAAAATTGCTTTGAATGAAACATGAACACATTAAACCTAACCAGGACGCAATTATTAAATGATAGAAGTTAGTAGAGTAGCGTGATCTTGTAAACTATTGGACTCCAGTAGTGGTAGAGTTTGTATTAGTGGAAGTAATTTGTTATTAGTAGATAACAGTATTTGTAGAAAATAGAATTATTGTGATCACGTAGAAGAGAGCGTAAATGTAGATGTAAATGTTTATTCTGTAAAATATGCGGTGTTTGAAAAGTACAATAAACTTAAAATAAAATAAAATCTTATCAAAACGTTCTGGTACAGAAGCTACCAGGATCTAACCAAGCATAATTATTTGATTTATTCATAACATAATAACCCAAAACAATACGATGTAATCAATACAAGATAAGTAATATAATATAATAGGACTTCCATCATATAATTTCAAGACTGCGAATTTCAAACCATAATGAGTTAAAAGAGAAACATCAAACAATGTAACTAGTATTACAATTTAATTTCTTAGGTCGCTGAGAGAATATTTATCAAAAGATATAGCATTTCTTTACTAATTAGTCTAAGTCAGAGAAGCTATCTAAATACTAGATCACGGGTGCGCAACTGGTTCACATTGTGCCACTGTGCGGTGGGGTAATGTCTCCCACTACAGTCACCCTTGACGTCAGAATAGAGCAGTTTCGACGTGACACTGAACATGAAGAGCAGGTTTGGTTACGTCACAGCATGGGTGGGGTACTAAAACGTTTCCCCTCAGTTGCTCAGGTATGTACTAGATATACGTAAGTGTAAGTGTAAAATAATAGTGAATGAGAAAAATTCATTTACTGCATATTCAATTTGGAAGCTCCAGCCTTGTTTGATCACTACAATTATTGCTTCTCGTGCCCTCAGACGGAAGTCAGTGCTTGAGGACTAAAGTTGTTTGTTGGGGACCTTTCCCCTCAGGGGAATGTGAGTTGAGAAAATCGAATAGTTTTTGCTTACGATGGAGGAAGTCATTTGAGTTTATCACATCAAACTTTCTGCTGGTGAGCAATGTGTGTAATGAGAATTTACTGTGAACAGTCTAACGCTTCCTGTATTTGCTAATTGTTTGATTTTGGAACGCAACTCGCCCATCCATGCGAACAACCTTCCTGTGAGTTCACAATGCAGACAAACCGCTCTGTTGCTTTCTCTCGTGTCATATCATAGATACGTTTATACATTAGCGTACGAATTACACATACAACACTTTTTGGTTCTTTTCTATTAATATTAATAATCACAATTACTTGAGTATTAATAGGTAAAGGCATTATATTATCTTATTGTTGTTATTATTGTTATTATTGTTATTATTATTATTATTATTATTATTATTATTATTATTATTACTACTACTGTTTTCTATCTAAACTGAAGAGTTTCACATTAAGAATTTTAAAATCTTTCTGAAATGCATAATTATTATGGGAATATGCGAATATGTTAAGCTATCGTGAAAAGTCAAAGATAAAAACAAATTGTTAAAGAAGTGAAGTTAATTAACTAGTTAATTAAAAATCAGTAAATTAACACAATAACTAAACTCCTACTTAGGTCTAAATGAGATAAAAACATTCTTTTATTTCATAATTTGCTGAAAGAAGTCCATAATATAAGGAGTGATCTTGTTAGTACGCGCTTTTAGAAGTCCAACTTCAACCCGATTTATTACATGAGATTTGTTAATTTTGATAACAGAAAACAACATTAAGTGGAATTAAATAAGAGCATATAATTCTGCTGATGTAGGTACATTCCGGAAACTGATTATATTTCTCGATCACCTCACCTCACTTCAAGTTAGTTAACTAAAGTTTTATATGAAGTTCTATACAAAAAGTTGTAAAATTATATTAAGCAACCGTCTCAGCCAATGCATATGTTTTATGTACTCAAACGGTGTTGAATAAAATACAAAAAGTCTGCTCCCTCTGCAAGGAAATATGGATGTTATCAAAATAAGTCAAAGACCAAAATATGTAGTGAAGACACGCTAATTCATTTGAACTAAGATGTCATTATATCAGTCAGTGGATTGTACCTAGGTACTATAAAAGTGTAAATATGATTATGAAATATAATAAATTCTTTTATTGAAACCAATGGTCATAGTTTGATAAGTGGAACTCTGGTGGAATGATATATAGCGGGGGAAACAGTAGCACCCTGAGAAAACCTGCCCCGACCTCATTTTGTCCACCACAAATTCCACATAGATCCACCGAGATTCGATACCGGGTCTCTGATTCTGAAAAATATAAACTATATAATGTTTCATACTATAAACTGCATTGGTCAAAGAAATAGCAACAAAATTAAGGAATTTCTATATAACACATATTTTATTCCTTAAAAACGCAAGCATAACGAAAGCGAGTGAAGCCCGATAGTAAAATTTAAGCATTCTGCACTCTAACTCCGAGGCATAAAGAAGAGAGCACATGGTTTACTACCCGCGGAGTATCTGGACCATTTCACCCTCTGGTTTTATTGCGCTATGAAAGTTCCTACCCCCGAACTTCATTATTCGTGGTGAAAGCAGTAATTGTTACATTATCCAAACCATTACATGGCAAAGGAAAACCATCCTTGAAATTAATGAACAAGTAAACGAAGAAAGAATTAGTAGGCCCTCCTTACATTGTTACTGTCTTAATTGTAGTGACCATTAAAAACCAAACTAAGCACTGTTAATGTTTGAACTTGGATATAATTATTACATTATTATCTCTATTTAAAATAGTGATTTCAAGAGATTATTAACTTACAACCAGCATTTAATTTACAAAATCCTGGGACTACTTATATATCTAAAATACATTTAAGATCAAGTCAGACATTAAGCTTGTTGTATAAAATAATTAATTCTCATATTCATGATACATATTAAATGTACCTAGTAAAAATGGTAGACTTATGGCCGGTTTCTATAAACTCGCGAATTACCTATGGGTAAATTATCCAATGGATTGAATTTACACAAAAATAACACCACACCAACACAAATAATTTAAAGATAGTAATCACTTACACTTGTGGCGAGTTTCTAGATAAATGTCCTCTGGGTAAATATGAAAATGACAGAAAAAAATGTTCCTACAAACTCGGGCTAGATCTTTCCAAGGGTAAATCTTCGGGTTAATTTATCCTTTCATGGATGGCTGGATAAAATTTAACCTTTCATAGGATCAATAGTAATATTTAAACAATGAGAATCAAAGCCTTCTGAATTAAATTAAATGTACAACTCCAAGGCCTTGCTCATTATATTAGGTAATGGAACTAATTTGTCCATGGATAATTTACCCATAGGTAATTCACTAGTTTGTAGAAACCGGGCATTAGAAAACTATTCTTTTTATTTCCAGAGTAAACAAAAAAAACTGCGCAAAAATTCACCAATAAACAGAACTCTGAATGGATACAATGAAATCGGCTTTTTAATATGTATATTTCACAGTTTAATTCTAATGCAAGCCATTTGTTAAAACTTCAGAATAGTAGTTCTTAGAATTCTATGTGTAAATAATGTTTACCTACGCCGGTACTCTTAAATGTAGTCTACAATTACTAATGTTAAATACATCTTATTACCATGTTTACTTCCAAATACACGATTATTCTACCCCACCTCCGCAAGCCAGCGAAATAAGCAGTGCAGGATGGACTCACCTTATATGTGTATAATATAATATACAGAATGTAAGTGAAAGAATCCTATCCTATTTTTACTGTGACTTTTTCGAGCCGAATACAAGAAAAAGTTTACTACCAAATATTTTGTCCCATTTAGGTACTTATAGTAGAAAATTTTTTTCGAAACATTTAAATTGCTCTTTTTCTAAAAACTATCACGTGACCCAACTTTTTTTTCGTTGCAGAGAATGAAAGAACCAACAGAACAAATAAATTCCTTGCAGTTTCCCTACAATATTAATCGTTTTCGAGCAAATAGAGAGAAAGACAAGTTATGTGAAATTATTATTTTCCCAGCCTGTGTAACGGTTTTAACCAACTAGTTCTATATGCTATAATGCATAATCGTATCTCTAGTTTATTAAAGCCGAGGAAGCATTGAGAACAAAATAAAACCAATAATACAGCCTGACGTGATTAACTCGATATATCAATGAGATGGACATGTGGCTATGCAATGAAATAAATCCAAATGGTGTATTCATGTTCCGGGAAATGTATGTATTTACTGTCAACACTGTTCCCAAAAAATGAAAGCTTTGAGCTTTGCATATTAGAACAGGGCTATGTGCTAGTCATAGAAACTCATTTGATGGCAATTTTATTCCCTTATAATAATACCAATTTTCCATTACCTAATATTATTATTCAGTATTTCGATAAATATGCATACTATATGCATAATTTTAATTTTCGAGAACTCTTTCATAATCATTTAACCTCGTAGTACCATTGGGCTCAATATGATCCTAAAAGCACTTTTAAAAGTATAATTTTCAAAATTTGTAACTTTATACCTCTGAGTCAACTGTATCCCATGACGTTTTATTAATGTTTAAATTTTCAGCGCATTAAAATATATTGCTTTCACTGAGTACCATTGGAGTCAATATGATTCCAATCCAAATTTGCTTTAATTCTTTGATAATACATTATGTAAAAATTCTTGGGCTATACACATAGTTGACCTGTTTTCAAGGTAAAAATATATGCTTTTACGCCAGTTTATAAAAGCATTTATAAGACTACCGATATATCTTATGGTGTATCATGTTCCGGGAAATGTATGCATTCACTTTCATAAAGACTCCAAATCATAGTACTATATTAAGTACTATTGAGGTCCTAAAGACCCAAAGGACTATGACTTGGGGTCTTTATGAGTACAACTGAGGTCATAAAGACCCCAAATCATAGTACTATGACTTGGGGTCTTTATGACCTCAGTATTACTCAATATGGGCTAACAAAGATAGCCTGATAGTAGGAAGCTTCAGTATGAAAATTCTATGCATAACGGTATTTCTCAAATTGTTAAGGTAAAAAATGTATATTTTACGCCAGTTTATTAAGAAACAATTGCACTAATACCCGTTCACTATATCCCAATAAATTTCTGGGGATTTTATTATTTTTATGACTGACAGAAAAAAGAAAGATAGAAACAAAAATAGAAAGGAAGGAAAACATAAAGAAAAGAATTGAAGATGGTAATTATACTTTCAAAAGTTTTAATGAAATAATTGTATCAAAATCTCAAACTGAATATTCAAGATGCCCTGAAGAAGGCTGGGCAATTCACATATTTTTTTTAAAGATTATCGATCTAGCTTACATGTAGCACTGAACATGATTTCTAAACAAATTCCAAGTTTATTAACAGTACCTTTGAAGTTTACATGCTTTTCAATCGATTGTTAATGTCCCCATAAGCTGAAAGCAAGACAGCGTGTATTTACATATTTAATTTCCTAAATAGCCTGAACTTCCCACACGATTATGGCATGACAATGGCAAGGATTACAGCAATGTACAAGATGATTAGTAGATGGCTACTCTATGATGGCAAAGTGATAAGCCTTGCAATATGTACACTCACGAGCGTCCATACACATGCCCTGGAGATAATATCCCCTGAAATGCATCACCTTCCACGTATTCAAATATTCCATCCATTCAAGTGTCGTCCCCACTCATAACAATCGTCATGGTTAAAAAAATACTGTAGTGATCAGCGTTAACACACTTCAAGTTTTATATTATGGCAATATCTGTGTTTTATCGAATCAAATTGCGCTACGGCAGGGATTTGAATCCGCGACTACTTACTGCTCCACAAATCCAGTCGCTGGTTTCAATATTCCAGTTTTATTCATGTTTTAAATAATGGTGGGCATTCCTATTTAGAATTTCTATTCATTGTATATTACGAGGGCCGTCCACAAGGACATATTTATTGCAACAGACAGAGCCAGTGGTCAGCTATTTTTCAACATATTTGCCACCGGAATTGAAACATTTGCCTTATCATGGCACCAACTTCTGAACACCTTTGTCATAGAAATCTGTCCCAGGCATTTGAACCACTGTGTGACAAACATCTGCGCCTCTCTGTCATTCTCTGTCGTTTCTTTAGGTGTAGAAAAAGATGGAAATCACTGGGAGCGAAGTACGGGTTGTAGGGTGGATGTTGTAACACCTCCTAGCAAGTCTTCTGCAGAAGTTCGGCTGGGAGGTGTTTAAACATTCACCCTACAACCCGGACTTCGCTCCCAGTGATTTCCATCTTTTCCTACACCTAAATAAATGACAAAGAATGACAATGAGGCGGAGATGTTTGTCACACAGTGGTTCAAATACTTGGCGGCAGATTTCTATGACACAGGTATTCAAAAGTTGGTGCTAAGGTAAGACAAAATGTTTCAATTCTGGTGGCGAATATGTTGAAAAATAGCTGAACACTGGTTGTGTCTGTTGAAATAAATACTTATTTGAAATTGTGTATTGTTTCTATAAACGGCCCCAGGGAAACTTATTTTGTGGACGGCCCTCGTATATTTCGAAGAGTTTCCGCTTAAGGTAAACAGAGTTGAAAAGGCGGGCCGATTTTAAGAAGCGCATATAATTGGATTTTTTTCACGTGAAGGCCTATTATTACCGTTCTCTTAAAATGTATTTTCATTGACGTTGTGCAAAGATCTAGTTCCAGTTGTCATTTCCAGTTTCACTGTGGTCATGCTTTCGATTCTGATTTGTATTCATGGGGTGGATCGATCGGAGGACCATTCAATAGCAATAACACGAATATGAATAGCCATAAAAAGTCGTACATTTTGCATTGAAACATTATTTCATCGACGTACAACTTGAGAGAATTCATTTTTTCTTCATTGGTTGTATTTCCAGGAAACACAGAATATGAGGTAGTACGCCTACGTCGTTTTCATGCGGTACTGCCAAGTTGAGGGAAATAATGTCGCTTCACAATAAAAAGGGACGAATGTATTCGACTCACGATGTTTTGTAGGAAGTTTCTAGAAATCGGGGTGTATTGTGCACTTCATTGCATGATACGCCAAGCGCATTTCTAATTCTCTGCCTTATTCATTCACACCCATGCTATACGTTTTAATATTCATTTAGGCGATGTACCTCCATTTCGTGATTAAAATTACAAACTGCACGGAATTACCATCGGCTTACATTAATATAATATTAATTAAATTACATACAGAGATGAAATAAAAATTTGTAAACGGAAATGAACTAACGTATATGTTTTTAAGCTTATTAAAGAATTCCTCATTTCTCCATCCCCTATCGGTAATTTGTTCGTTCATTTCTAGTGCAATCCACCTTGCCTTTCAGATGTGAATATTCATATATGTAAATATTATCACTCCCGAGAATTCAATTTTGAAGAAAAACATTAACAATACTTAAGCGGCACTGTAATTTACTGAAATGTCCTTGGCAAGCCAATCTGCAAATAATATATTATTTAAAGATACTTCAAGAACTCCGTAAATTCATGTTTTCAGTAAGATACTTCTTCCATAGAAGAAAATTATGAACGCTTCTAAGTAAAACAATATAAGTTATTTAACAGTACGAAAAAAAATTGTACAAAATAAGGTTACAATTGTCTTTCAAACAAAAATAAACTGACTTCAATTTAATTACTGTCATAGTTCTTACATTTAGAGATCTGGATTCAAACATTTGTATATAATATAGACTATTTATAAGAGTGAATTATTACAATCTAATTGTAAATTAAAACAACTGCCATCACTTCTTGTATTACCTAAAATCAACATTATTTTAAATTCTTCATTTCTTAATTAAAAATGTATAATGTTTTACAAGTTGAACTTATGACAATACATACGAATCGGCCCAGCTGATTGTAAAGACGTTACATCTAGCCTTCTGAAACACATTGCTTCGCACACCAGTTTTTCTCAGTGTTTTGTCAGTATCAAGTCGCAGTTCAGCATTTCCTTCTTTTCTCCTTTTTTCCTTAACATGAAAAAGACATTAAGACTGCAGGTGAGGCAACTCCAGGATAACCGTATCAAGTGAGCGTAGTTCAGCCAGTAAATTTCACTTAACTCTATCTCCTATAAATGATGCATTCCCACCCATCCAGAGCAACAGATAATGAACTTTTTCTTCCCGTCGCTGTTCAGATAAATTAGTCTGTATAATGTTTTTAAAACTCCCAAAGGGATTATTTTATACAAGCTAGTTCTTCATAGGGTAAAAAGTATTTTCCACTGTTTACAGCGATACAAGAGAAGCAGTACGTGGAAATAACCGTACTTGTTAGTGCGTCTGACATTCTTCGAAATTTGAGAATGACAGTAAGAGATATGATCTTTTGGCGCCTCTCCTGAGGAGCATTCTCATAGCATATAATTCTGATCTGTGTTGCCTGATTTGATCTAATTTGTACTTTCTCTACTCACACCATAGACGTAAATACTAAAAGTATAAGAAGTACTGGGTTCCAATCTGAAATTCGAAGTTGGATTTTCAGCATTAATACAGTTCTTTTTAAATTTTCCTTAAAATTAAAATGCAATTTCCAGAAATACGTCTGTGTATGTGTTTATGTGTGCCGTTTAATAGTATAGCTCGAGATCGAAAAATCATATAACAATGCAATTTGAAATTTGGGTAAGGTATATTCTGGGGACGTAACAAGAAGATCCGCGATGGCTTTCTCTTAACTTTAATGCCAATTTATATGGAGAAAATGTCATTTTCGGTATTTCTCTAAAACGGCTCAAACGATTTTGTTTAAATGGTGTACATGAGGGGCTTATACTACATCTAAAACTATTATTTGAATCAATTTTTCATCAAGATTCTCTGAGGGTAGTTATAAAACTAGACATCATACGTATAAATTCAAGCTTCAAGTTCCGTGGTGAACAATACAAATTTTCATGGGCTGAAAGAACTTCAGGAGATGTTAAAAACTTTAATATAAATAAATAACCTTATGCCCTTAACTAAAACACACACACTTCAGCATTCAGAAAGTAAAACAACACATAGGCCTACATGAACATATTAAATCAAAGGTGTCACAATTTTTAAAAGAGTCAATCGAGGAGTTTCCAAGATAAATCTGGGATTCAGCGTAGAAGAACTGAGCAAACAGCGAAATAGATATTTTACACTTTATGCCTCGAAGGTATCAAGAACGTAATTGCCATTTTTAATGCTTCTGTGCAACTAGCTTGAATGTAGACTGAATAGATCTGGGGCATCTTAGTTGTTTGGGATAGAGGGCTACATTCTAGGCCAAATTTCTGTTTCACTAAGGGCAAGATAAGTGCACTTTTCATAAATCAAATTAAATGTAATGTTTACCATATGAGATGTATGAAACTTGATTTTTGAATCCGTCAAACTGTGAGATTGCGCTGGAATAAGAAAGCACAAATGATTTTAAAATAGCACAGTAAAGTTAAAGAACTGAAGTAGAATTTAAAAGATTACCTCGATAAACTAGTGATAAAGTAGCATTTGGGACACGTTTATATTTGTAAAGAGACTGTAATTGCACCTTCAAAATAATAAACCTCTTTAAACCTTAGTTTATATCAGTAAATAATTTCTGGTTAAGGACTTGTGTGATACTACTTCACGAAATTGCTCTTAAAATACTTGCTTGTAAACGGTATTCCAGAAACTTTATATATTCTTTGTACTTTCATCGATTTTAAAGTACTGTTGCTATTAAAGTTTTCTACTTTTATTACTGTTCTATAAAACACCACCTACATCAATCGCTTGATGCAGAAAGCGTGTAAACTCTCTTTTACAGGTCTGCTCTTACATTTCTTGTGGAAAACTCGAACAGAGACCAGATAATCCTCTGCTCATAAAAAAAAGGCATTGATAGGGACCGTATTTTTTTTTTTGTAAAATAAAATGGTTGGTTTCGGTTTTAACTTCCGTCTACTTCGTGGGTATTTCGCGACATAAAATATTTTATACTGTTATTCTTATGTCGGTGCTACGGCACTCGGCACTCTGTGTTCTTTTTTAGAACCACGAAATATGGTCTTCGTTGTAATGTTCTTTAAAACCAATAGAATTCATGTAAAATCGAATATTATAGCTGAAAATGCGAAATGAAAGAAAAATCATCAATAAGAGGGCATTCATATAACCTAAAATGGCGTGATTTATATGCACAAAGGGCAAACTACTGTGGATAAAATACGAATCTGTTGGAGTTACTGCTTGCCGCAATCTTATCATAGGCATCCCAGACTCGGCACAGAGATAGCAGAAAAGGAGTGTATCGTGATCAGTCTTTGCTGTAATCGATCACAATAGTATCGATAACTTCTCGGCAGCGATAGAAACAGCATAAATGGAAGAATGCTATTAGAAAAAATCACAGTAAACTATATATTAACATTTTTAATAATATTTTTGTACACATTTTTCATTTTATGTAAGGAAGGGACGTATTTCGCAGAATCGAACAAATTTCGGGATATTTCGTGGATTCACGTTGCTTAATAACGCTATTTTATGCATGTACGAAGCTAAATGTAGCTAAGGAAAGCTGTTTTGTAAAATTGTCCACTAATCTCTGTTACCAAAAAATATGGTTCCTGGGCAACAAACTTCTCTTCGAAAATAAAATAGTTTAAAACATTAAAATACACTAATTAGAATCGCACTACTCTGATAGTAAAATGAGTTAGGTGATAGTTCTGTTTCATGCCCGAGAACTCGTAGCTGCTTTCGTGAGCACATGTTGAGGTGTATACTGGGGATTGGTGATTTCGATTGGGTTTTAATATCTGCATTATTGTATGTTTTCAAATATGTGTGATTTGAAATTGAGTTGGTGTTCCTGCATGTGACAGCATATACGTATATGGAGGATTACAACATAAGATAAAATGATGTCCATATCGAGTACAAGAAATGTTTTAGAAAGTGTTGGTACTTGACATGTTAAGTATGAGTACAACATCGTAGTGATCTCTTAAACATCGCTGAATTCAGCCAAGAAAGAATCAGGGATTCAGAATTCAGTTGACACTTTGCTTAAGGAAAGGGTACATAACCCTCAAAACGCTCTTTCAGAGAATTTTCTAAGGTAAATAAAATTGCACTATAAATTTATTTTTTAATTTAGGCCTATATAATTGTTTATTATTACACAGACAGATTAGATTGTGTATTGTATTGTGCAATTATATAATTGAACTGTTGTTGTTGTTATTATTATTATTATTATTATTATTATTAATATTATTATTAATATTATTATTATTAATATTATTATTATTATTCATGTATTTTCCTTGAAGTTCAATCCAATTTGCTGTTTCATGCCTGAATGTTACCTTTTAAGGGAATGAGCTATTGCCGTTGACTGTTATGACCTTTGATGTTTGTCATCATATTATCACTCATATATCACTCATCATATTATCATGTCATCACTCTGTTATGTTATTGTAATTTATTTTTTCGTATCTTTATTCATGTATTTATTTCATATAAGCAATCTTATTTATTTTTATCCTTATTTTTTGCCTAAAACTATAATATGTATGTTTTTATATAATGTTCAAATATAATTTTAGTATGACTGAACTGACCCCTAACACGAGCTATGCTCATGCGGGGCAAATAATACTCTCTTGTAACTGTACTAATTGTATTTATATTATTTATATTTGTATTTGTAATAATTTTGTAATAATTTATATTTTGTAATTTTTTGTAAAAATGAATTTTTTGTGAATAAATAAAAAAAAATATATGAAGTAACTACTTAAAAAAAAGGTTATGAAATCAAAATATAATGTTCTTAATGACACTATCACAAAGGGAAATAAACTAGACTGGTAGCTGTCTCAGTCGATATATTTCATATCTATATAAAATGTCCATGCGATGAATCAAATGCTATTATGTTGCAACATTCTGCCCTTATAAAGGGTATTTCAACGTATAGGAATTACAAGCTGAGTGCAATTTCCTGGACCCATTATGAACATAGTGCACATAGAAGGCTTGTGAAAATGGGTGTCCACAGAAATTTCAAAATAAACTTCCCTGGCGTTTCCCTGATTTTCCATGACCAGAAACTTACATTCCCCTGACTACAAAAGTCGATGTTTTCAAGTTTCTTTGTAAACAAAACAAAAATCCAGCTTTCCCCATCCCCATATCAAAAGTAAGAAATTATTAGCTCAAGTACTGAAAAGAAAATTGCTAGGTCTGGATTACAGCAGACTGGAGCAAAACACATGTCTTTCAAATTTTGCTCACTGGGGGCTTGTTATTTTCCTTCGCTTTTTCATTTTTAGGTAGATTTTCGAAGAAAAATCTACCTATTGCAATGGATACCACTTTATGATTTTCGAAAAATTCTTTCATATCTTTACGTTTCATGCTCCCCTAAGTACGAAACCACCGCCCGTTCAAAAAAAAATTTTGTGATATTTATATATATATATATATATATATATATATATATATATATATATATATATATATCTTTACACGATAGCGGCCGTAATTTTGAAGATATTTGAACCAAATTTTATTATGTTATTTCTAGGCCCAATAGTTCGGACAAGTTCGTTAATGGGCAAAATTGGCCCAAGGGGGTGGTCGGGGGAGGGGGTTGAAATTTTAAAACATTTATATCTCGGCCCCTATGAAGTATAGAGGGAAACTTTGTTTGAATAAATTAGAGTACTCCCTATGGAGTTCACAGTGACACCAACAATTCGGGGGTTCGAGTGAGGGTGGGGGTGGGGGTGGGGGATGAAAATTCGAAACTTTTGAAACCACGTCTTGTGGGGTATCGTTGAAAAGCTCTTGATGAGTACTCTACAAATCAATAAATAGTTTCTTGATAGCTCTCATATGACGCGAGATTTTAATGTTTGAAAATAATAACACTTAAAAGAATTATTATAATATCATAATTTTGTCTTGTTTAGCGGCTTTGCTAATTTTATTCATTGCTGATCTTGCGCACGGCCTCCCAGAATATTATATCCTATTCTTGTTGTCAAAACAAATGATTGTAGGCTCTTCCTCTTTACCGAATTCAGTTCTTATTACTGCAGGTTTACCATGCCAAGGCTAAAGAAAAAGAGTGCTATGCAGCGACAATAAATTAAACCAAAAGCACTTCGAAATCTACCTCCGCCTGTAGGCCTGCCTAAAGGGATTTTTTTTTTTTAATTTCCTTTATTTTACTAAATTTCCTTACTTTCCCTGACCTATTTCAAATTCCCCGACTTTAATTGACTTTCCCTGACTTTCCAGAATGTGGACACCCTGGAAAATATAATTAAGACAAAGGAAAATGATCGATTATATCATCATCATCATCATCATCATCATAACCATCTTCGACAACATTAATTTCATAAATAATAACAATAATAATGAAAAAGCTGTATTTGTGATAAAAATAATTGAAATTTCTTCTGCTTAGTAAATTAGCAGATAGATGGATGTGTTCCAAAGCATGGACGTCATGGTCAATATCACATCAGTTTATCCGAACCGCTGGCGGGTCCCTTGGGTGAGATCGTCTGTCCTGATAGGATAAGAGACAGAATGGTCTCAGACGGAATCTAATTAGTGAAAACGTCATCGATCACGCTGGAATTGGGATTTCAGTCATTTTATCTTGAAGGTGAACGCTTTAACAGCATTTCCCCATATTATTATATAATTGTGCGACTCACTGCTTCCAATTATATTAACTAGTTAAATATTGAGTGT